>OLKM01000464.1:218910-228910 GCA_900291075.1 Melanogrammus aeglefinus | reverse complement strand
AGGCTCCAGTTGTGCAAGGCTATCGTTTTTTGTGCTATTGTTTGTTTTAAGTAAAAAAATATGCTTTTTAACAACAACTATGTGTGTCGAGGTAACTCTTTTTCACATTTAGTGGCAGTGGTGGGCTGATTCCTCTCGCCGAGTGGAGGGGACCCACATTCAAAAACCATTGTTCAAGGAGGTTCAAGGTGGACTGCAGTGAAAGGTGAGCAGGTAAGACGAAGAGACCTGCTAGGAAAAGATATCACTGGTGGAGTTGAACTGCTGTCCTGTGGGGTTGGTCAGAGCCTGAAGGAGGAATACCTTCAGAACTCCTTGTTGCTGACGTGAGCCCATGTGGGCAGCTATTGCCAAGCCTTGACAGAACAGTAGTGGTGGAAGACAGCAATGGCTGAGGACCTCCTGATGAGATCCAGTGGCGGACCAGTCTGCGGCCCAGGGAAAGGGCAAGTGCTCGGAGGCCCAGTTATCTGCTGATACTGCAGAGGCCTGAGCGGATTTTGCAGGTGGTCTGGAGGTCTGGATGGAGGTAGTCTCAGAGCTGGGCTGTGTACTGCGAAGAGTGCAGTGTTTGGCCAAGAAGAATCTTGGGATGAGATTGCAGGTCACCAAAGATACTTTTTGAACTGTTTATTTAGCACAAATGACTTGCACAATATTTTACCTTTTTTATCTAATGCGCTTGAAACTGTGTTTGCAAGCTTAAAAGAGGGGGAAGGTAATGTGAGTGTGGCTAATTGAGCCACACCCATTCTGGTGCTCCTTAAGAGGACAAGAGTTCTAGACTGGAGGAGGCTCGAGTCGTGCAAGGTAATCGACTTTTGTGCTATCGTTTGTTTTAAGTAAAAATATGCTTTTTAACAACAACCATGTGTGTCGAGGAAACTCTTTTTCACACCGTATATTATAATACTATACTGGTAACCGTGTATAGTATAATCATAGGCGTCGATTACGCTGGGGACGCCAGGGATGCGTCCCCACCAGATTTCGTAAAGCTTCATTTTGTCCCCACCAAAAAAAAAAAATCGAGTTGAATTATTATGGATTATTACACGGGTCTCCTCAATGCCGTGAAACGCTCCGTTCCATTGCATGGGCATGGAAAACAAAGGACTTTTTGCCTATAATGACATCTCTGGTATCACTCCTCAAGTAGTCCGGTAACTTTTCAACCCCAGCGTCTTCGGTTTCTAAGCGACGTCAACGTCTTTGGCGGACTATTTCTCTGCTGATCAACACTACGAATGCTGGTAACCAGTAAATTGTTTGACACGGCTACGTTTTGACACGTAGCCGTGTACTAAACGGGATAATGTATAGAACGTTGCCGGTCATTATCGAAATTAAGCCCCTTCAGTGGGAAGCAAGACACCTTTGCTGCACGTCGGGGTCCTGTTCGCCCTGTCGGGGCTTATTCTCCCGATAATGACCGACATTCTACACATTATCCCTTACTTATTACACGGCTCTTCCCAATGCTGTAGACTGCTCCATGCACTTGCATGGGCCTTCCTAACGTTCAGCTGTCAATTATTTTTGTTTATTATACGGCTCTTCTCAATACAGTTGAATGCTCACATCCACCATATTGACCGCTGTCAAGGAAAGTGTTTTCTTTTGCCTCTGATTCACGTCATCTGTGTCACTCTGCAGTCCGGTAACTTGTCAACCCCAGCGTATTCGGTTGCAAAGCGACGTCAACGACTTTGGCGAACTATTTCTCTGCTGATCAACGCTATGAATGATAACAAATACATTGGAAAAATACACACTTTCTGAAGTTATTTTTTCGATTTGGCAAGTAGCCATTACTAATAATACCAATACTCTTTGGCTGGGATCAGACAATCAAGTCATTTTAGCCTGAACACATACTCGGTAAAAAGCACCAGAGCAGGTTGCTAGTACCATGGACAGTATCAGAACTATAACCTGTTGAACTAAATGGATGTGGTAGGCTACACCACGGGATGCATCTGCAGACCACGCCACATAAATAGGTAAGGTAAGACGCAATATTTATTTCCTAAGATTTGCTGGTGCTGTGGTGAGATCTTTTGTGTTTTTGTATTCAAGTGGTCGGCTGTTTTAACTTGCAATTGAGGAGTAAGTCTCTTGTTGACACAAAGTGACTTTTGGTCATTCTTGCTTTGCTTGAATTCTGGAATAATTGTGGGGAGTGCATGAGTGTTGGTCAGAATGCCTGATGTAGGCTAGTTTTCATGGAATGTGTGTTATGAATTGAAAACAGACAGTTTATGATGTGATACAGCGTTCAGCTGTGCAACAAATATTTTTTTATTTTTCAATCTTGATGACTTTTGTAGTGCTGTGTGTAGCCACACATTTGACCCTTCTGAACTTAAACACGCAGTTAATTTCCTTTCCTAGCTCCTCTTGTTTATGTTGTTAGCTTAGCCATATCATGTCACTTTGTTGTCAACATTGGATAGGCCTACATGGAGCAGAACATAGTGGGTCATATGTCCGATGCTTTTTGGAAACGCTTTCTTCATAAGACCTGCCAGACAGATTTTGTATACATTTTATTCCTTAGTAATTAGGGTATGCCATCTTTCAGAACCTTTCATTACTGGCACTAAAGAGAGAAAAATAGAGTGCTCCTCATTGTACCCAGCACTTCTATAAATGTACTTCCGAATGCGTCTCTGTCCCCTGCACATTTCAAACCAAACTGACGCCCATGAGTATAATACTATACTGGTAAGTTAGTAACCAACGTTGTTTGTTAAAAATTCCACTAAATGTTCATGGCTTCCTAAAGAGTGTGCCTGCATGCAGAGTGAGGGATGTCACTTTCTTCAACCATTGTACAGGCTTCTTTCTAATTCATGCCAGTAAAACACCTTATCGACAAGGAAAATAACAAACGAGATTGTAATAGTCCAAATTGTTATTTGTTGTGAACGAACAGAGGCTGGTGATGAGGATGGCCAGCCGGGTTGGTGTTGAAATCAGGAAGACGGCATCGTAGGACAGTACTGCGGTAGTGGGAGATCTGGTGGAAGCAGAGGGTTAGAACCCGATAATCACTTTTAAAATGCAGGCACTAGACGGTTTTACGATTTGGCGTTGAATGGTTGGGAAGCCAGAGTATATATGCAGGTGTTGTAGATTTTCATGATCTTCAGGTGTGTCTGGTTGAGTAGAGGGGAAGGAGGAGTCTGGAGCAGCTGGTGTCCGCTAGTGCCGCTTTTCCACTGCAGGGTGCGGTACATAGGTCTGCGGATGATAGCCGGAGGAGAGACTGACCGTGGCTCCCAGAGCCGTGGCGAATGCGCTCCTTACCTGGGAGATTAACTGGGGACCCCGGTTAGAAATAATGTCAAAGTCAAAGTAAAAGTCAAGTTTATTACATCTATAACAATAGAAATTATTGCTTATGTCCACCGTCATGCCCGCATAAAAAAATACCTAATTTGAGGGTAGATGGTATAAACATGCATCTGCACCTATAGTTACAGGCACTGTTATAATGAATTTAAACTACAAGTTAATAAGTTAACATTAAACACACAGACACAATTTAATACAATTAAAACGTTCTACAAATGCGTTTAAAGGTGCTCATTGTGCTTCCTAACCGCTTATGGTATAAAAAAAGAAAGGGAGGCCGTGAATGCGGTATACCTGGGACACCAGGAGCTCGCCTGTCTCTCTCTCGCAGAGGGAAGCCCGGGGAGGGCGAAGAAGTGGGCTGCCTTTGAGAACCCGTCTACCACAGTGAAGAAGGTGGTCTTATCTCTGGATGGGGGTACACTGGTGACATAATAAAGCGCTATGTGGGACCAGGGGTGGCTGGGGGTAGGCAGCGGACGAAGCAGCCCGGTCCGTAGCTTGGTTGAGGTCTGCGATGAAGGCATGGGTGTCCTGCTCCATGGCCGGCCACCAGAGCCGGTGCCTTAGGAAGGAGAGGCGGCGGGTGATCCCCGGGATGGTAAGGGAGCCGGGATGAGTGTCCCCACTTTACAACCTCGGAGTGAACCGCATGCGGAACGAACAGCCGACCTGGAGGGCCGGTACCCGGATCGGCCTGGTGGGCCGAGGTGGGTGGTAGGATGGGAGCCGGTTCTGTACTCTCTTCCTCCACGAGTGTAGCCGAGACAAGGCATCTGGCTTGGTTTTGCGGGAACCTGGGTAATATGAGAACTTGAAACTTCTGAAAGTTGCGACGTTTCGCTGACTGGATGTAGCTCTGGTTCTTATGGTCCGTCCAGACCACAAATGGGAGCTCCGCACCCTCCAGCCAATGATGCCATTCCCCCAGCGCCAGCTTGACGGCGAGAAGCTCCCGGTTCCCCACATCATAACTCCACTCATTTACATATTAGGGCATTTAGCATACGCTTTTATCCAAAGGGACTTGTATCAGTGTATCAGCTAATACACACATTGACACACCGACGGCAGAGTCAACCATGCAAGGCGACAGCCAGCTCGTCAGGAGCAGTTAGGGTTAAGTGTCTTGCTCAGGGACACATCAACACTCAGCTAGGAGGTGCTGGGCATCGAACTGGCAACCTTTCGGTTACAAGGCAACTGCTCTACCTCCTGAGCTAAGCCGACCCCGGGAGGAGGGAGCCTGAGAGAGACAAAAGCACAGGTATGGAGCTTGACGTCGGCAGCAGTGCGCTGCGACAGGACCCCTCCCACTCCGGTGTCCAAGGCGTCCACCTCCACCACGAACTGGAGCTTGCCGTCTGGCTGCGTGAGGATGGGGGCTGAGGTGAAGTGGATTTTCAGAAGAGCAAAGGCGGAATCAGCCTCCGGAAACCAACGAACATTATCCCAGACAACAACAAACCTGGGTTGCTCTAATCTGTCCACATCTACATGTGATGATATGTTGGGTGTTGTAGGGATCTGTTTTTGTATGATGGTGCAGTAACCCTCGAAGACTTATGGAGGCACACAATGAGATATTTCCCCCCAAGCTGCCGCGGGACGTGCCCAATTGCCCTTTTGCCTCTTTGTATCTATCTGTGTATCTAAGCATTTTCAATTACACAATGTGTTATGATACGCTGAGATTTCATTTTTGAACTGTCTTATTCATGAAATAGTGTGTAGTGTGCAGGAGCAAGTATGTTAAAGAAAGGAGCAAGTGTGCTGCAGAATTGCAAATAAAGTGCAAAGCAGCGCTTTTCCTTATGGTATGGTTACATGTGTTTAAGGTATAGTCATAAAAACTTCAAATTGTGTTACTTTGGTCTAAGCATGTGTCTATAGTGTTCAAGCAATGAGCAAAAACTGTAATTGTATGATATATCTTTTTTTACATTGATTGCACACCTCAAGTTCTGTTTATTCTGGATTTATATATTATCCTTCGGTGCAATGTTCGATGCAAAATAAAGTGCAATATTTCAGTTTCTAACAGATTGCGAGAATGAATGTGATTCTTATCTAACCATACCGCGTTTTTTCCATGTAGGTAATAGTTACGTTCCTGAGACATTCAAACTAAACAGAAAAATCTCAGAGAAAGGTATTGTAGTATCAAACGATTTAGTTAAAACCAACGGAGAAAAATCAACAAAGCTGAAGCCGTTATTGTGAAACTCAAACCAATCGCCGTCGAGAGAATTGAGATTGGGCCTTACAATGGATAAGGTTGTAGTCTCTTTAATGTGGGGTTGAATGAGAGTATAAACTTGACATGTCACCACACCTGGTTCAAATCTAGATAACGAAACAAAGAGGCACACCTATTCACCACTGAGCTGTGCGCTCTCTGGCCCCGATGATTTCTGTAAACAGCATATTTTAAATCTATGATTATACCGAAAGAACAGCTGTAATCCTGAAAGGCGCATCTGCATTTAATATTTAGAATGATACAAAGAGGGGTATCAATTCAGCTAATATCGCACCTCAAATTGAAGCCAAAACTGGCTACACATGTTGAATTTCTCTATTATGCCTCCAGCCATCACGAAAGTCCCAAAATGCTTTGCGTTTTACATGTAATTACTATAATTGCTTCATGGTTTCCAGAAAGAATTGCAATTCAGAGCAATGAACTGTAATTTTAAAAAGCAGTACATTGCTGTAATAAATGTACTGTGAATTTACATCAATTTGTTTCAGTGTACCTGCTCCTTAATGACAATTCTGAAATGCACTGCAAGTTGCATTTCAAAAAAGTATAGTAGTTCTCTATAAAAGATCCATTTTCTTCGAAATTGGTTTCTAATGATCTTGCTCTAGTTGACCTCTTCGTTACAAGGGTTTATTACCTCCACTTTACCCTCTGTTATTCTGTATAAATTTCACCATGAAACAATTTTATTTTGAATTAAATTGAACCAACCTGAAAAAGTTGTATTATAATTCTAACGATCTAATACCTCAAGATAAAAAATGGAGGTGAAACGCAGGATATGATGTCTTTAATTAAGAAACGCCAGTTCCTTTTACTCCGTGGAGGCACTCTGGCAAAGACTGTTTTCTTGTGCTTTTGTTTGCGCTGCCATATTTTTCATTTGATCATTTTGTAAATAAGCCCACTGCTGTCTTCCTGTGCAGTGGGGCGGAGACCCCCACTGTCTACAGCGGGTCCAAGTGTGAGGCTGGGAAGGGCGGTGGGGGACGCGGTGGGGGACGCGGTGGGGCACTGGGGGGACTGCGAGGGGTTTAAGAGGAAGAGCGGTGACGCATATATACTCTATTATGAGTCACCGGGGAAACAGAAGGAGACGAAGAAAAGGAAGAGAAAGAAGAGGTAGACAGCAACAGGATGCCAACCGTACACCCTCCCACCTCTCATTTCTCCCTGGGCACTGCTCACCTCTACTTCTGTCATCCTGGGGGAGAGCTGTCACACACACACACACACACACACACACACACGCACACGCACACGCACACGCACACGCACACGCACACGCCACACCCACACCCACACACACACACACACACACAAATACATCTATATACATATATATATATATATATATATATATATATATATATATATATATATATATATATATATATATATATATATATATATATATATATATATATATATATACACACACACATATGCACACATACACAAAAACACACACACACACACACACACACATATCACTCTCCATCCCTGCTCTTCCGTCTCGGTTTCAGCCAGTTGGGTAGGTGCCTGAGGGACACAGTGGAGTGTGTGTGTGTGTGTGTGTGTGTGTGTGTGTGTGTGTGTGTGTGTGTGTGTGTGTGTGTGTGTGTGTGTGTGTGTGTGTGTGTGTGTGTGTGTGTGTGTGTGTGTGTGTGTGCGTGTGGTGTGTGTGTGTGTGTGTGTGTGTGTGTGTGTATGAGCGTGTGTGGAGGTGGAGGTGGTGTGTGTGTGTTGTGTGTGTGTGCGTGTGTGTGGGGGAGTCCACAGCTGCCAGGTCTGTGCCTATAGACATGGTGCCACTCATTGCCTCATTACCATAGAGCAGGAGGAGAGAGAGAGAGAGAGAGAGAGAGAGAGAGAGAGAGAGAGAGAGAGAGAGAGAGAGAGAGAGAGAGAGAGAGAGAGAGAGAGAGAGAGAGAGAGAGAGAGAGAGAGAGAGAGCGGGAGAGAGAGAGAGAGAGAGAGAGAGAGAGAGAGAGACAGAGAGACAGAGAGAGGGAGAAGAGAGTGCGCGCCTGAGACCGAAAGAGAGAGAGAGAGAGAGAGACGTTAGAGAGAGAGAGAGACTGAGAGAGCGAGGTGAGGAGAGCGAGAGAGAGAGAGAGAGAGAGAGAGAGAGTTCACCAAGACTATGACTCTAATTCGTCGTGTATATATCTATGCTTTGTAGAATTTGAATCATCTTCTCGGATAAAACATTTGCTGTTTGATGGCTACTTTTGAAGGTTTAGGTTCAGATTCCATTCACCATCTATATATTTTGATAGTATTTGTTATACTATAGTATAAACTGTGTATTATATATTCATCATGTAATGTTATGTTGACACACGGCTCACATATGCCTCGGATTGAACAGTACAAATAGTAAATGTTAATATATAATTGACTTGGTTTTGGTTTGTTTAAAGGCATATACCGGTGTTTATAATATTGATTATTATTATAATAAGGTGTGTGTGTGTGTATGTGTGTGTGCGTGTGTGTGTGTGTGTGTGTGTGTGTGTGTGTGTGTGTGTGTGTGTGTGTGTGTGTGTGTGTGTGTGTGTGTGTGTGTGTGTGTGTGTGTGTGTGTGCGTGCGTGTGTGTGTTCATGGATGTGTGTGTGAGAGAGAGCGAGAGCGAGGGAGGGAGGGGGAGTTAATGAAGGGGGAGGAAAGTTGATGTTTCCCGAAGCAGACAGACGGCTGTCAGACTGAGAATAGATCAGGCAGCACGACGTCTGAGAGGGCAGGCCACATCTTCTATCTGGATTCAGATGATTTCGATTTGCACTAACAAATTCTCCAAACACGCTTTCACACACGAGAGAGATGTGAAATTATAATTCATTCATCAGCGGCAGGCCATTGTTTTAAATTCTATATTCGTTTGGGGCTGAGCTGCACACCAACGACTATCCAGATGAAATGTTCCCTCCGTGGCGGTGGCTCGTGCATTTCGGTTGCTATTTAAAGTTTGGCCATAAATTAATCAGTCATGAATTATTCATGGCGGCATTTCTACATGCTCTCCCAGAGGAATTAATTTGTGGTGATCCATCTCTCTTCCTCTCTCTCTCCCTCAGCCCACTCTCTCTTGCGCTCTCACTCTTTTCCCCTCACTTTATCCTCTCTCTATCTCGCTCTCTCACTAGGGTGACTGACTATTATCTGGTTATGGCCTGGCCTCCCTCAGTCACTCTCACTCTCTCGGGTGTGTATGTTTGTGTGTGTGTGTGTGTGTGTGTGTTTGTGTGTGTGTGTGTGTGTGTGTGTGTGTTGGTCTGTGTGTGTGTGCGTGTTTCTGTGTGTGTGTGTGTGTTGTGTGTGTGTGTGTGTGTGTGTGTGTGTGTGTGTTGTGTGTGTGTGTGTGTGTGTGTTGTGTGTGTGTGTGTGTGTGTGTGTGTGTGTGTGTGTGTGTGTGTGTGTGTGTGTGTGTGTGTGTCTGTGTGTGTGTGTGTGTGTGTGTGTGTGTGTGTGTGTGTGTGTGTGTGTGTGTGTGTGTGTGTGTGTGTGTGTGTGTGTGTGTGTGTGTGTGTGTGTGTGTGGTGGGTCTGTGTGTGTGTGTGTGTGTGTGTGTGTGTGTGTGTGTGTGTGTGTGTGTGTGCTGTGTCTGTGGTGTGTCTGTGGTATCAACGGTAGAATACTCAAACAGTAATCTCTGCAGACATTCGCCACGAGCATCCACAGTAATAACTGTCTCAGTGTATGCACCTTCAATCTATTGCCACTTCAACAACGTTTGCCTTCAGGAGGACTGCGGCGGACCACCCTGGTTGGGAGGGTCCGCTGGTTCGAAGAGTCAACTGGAAACTGGCAACGCGTGAAAGAGAGTACACGGAGTACAGCGCTGGGTTCCAAATCCACAATGTCTGTAACCCGTCGGAACCTTCCTTGGGCGACCAACGTACCACTAAGAGCCTGTCAGGTAATGACATGCATGGTAGAGTCACGACTGTACGCTCTCGCGTGTTCGAATTTGGAATATTGTGATAAATTTATTTTCTTTAACTGTCACGGTACATTGCATTTAAAAAGCGTGGTCGTTGGCCAGCACCGTCAGAAGATTAATTATTTCACCTCTCACCATCAATAAAACAGTAATAACATATCTTGAATAAATATTAAAATAAGGTTATATTTGTTGAAGTAATGATCTGGACTGGACGGAGTTTGAATCTTATAATGTAAAATATTATAAATAGAATCCAATGATGACAGAGTTTGACTTTACAGTACTCAGGAGCGTGACAGTGAGGCTGAGAGAGACGCGGTGAGATCCTCTGTCTGTCGTCCTGTGTTGGGACACGCATGGGCACTAAAGGGTAGGGTGGGGTTAGCTATAGGGTGTGCTGTGTTTTATGTTTGTGTGAATGTG
>OLKM01000464.1:208370-217153 GCA_900291075.1 Melanogrammus aeglefinus | reverse complement strand
ATTACATACACTCTGAGCCTCCAAAGTAACGTGAACAACTCAACCACACAAACACGGCTTCCTTCCCACATTTAGATCCAACTATCACTGTTTTTGGAATCAATTTTTTTGCAGGACCAAAAACCACAGTTAAAAAGACTTTAAAAACAATTAGAAACAGTACACTGCATGAGAGGAAGAAGGAATGATGAATAATACCTGCTCTAATAGAACGTGACATCTCATCTAAAAACCTCCACCATTCTCCTAACTGTACTCTTGGTTTTTCCAGAAGAAGCAAAGAACTTTTCCCCTCCCCATCTCATCAATCTCCGTTTATGCAAATGAGCATCTTAATTTGGTTTGGCGGAAATCTTCCGGGAGATAAGGGGAGCAATGCAGGCAGCTTTCCTTAATAAGGAAATGTTTTCGCTTCGTTAGCCAATGATGGCGGCTCGTTTAGTCAAGCTACAACAAGCAATTGTGCTCTGCATGCAGGCTGCTTCACGTGTTTTAAAAGATGAGAGACAATCATCATCTTACCACGGCTGCCACAGAACGGTAGGCCTACTTGTTGTATTTATTTATTTTCTTTGTTACATATTCATGAATCAATGCATGGGCATAAGTGAACACATATATGCCCACATACATACAAACCAGACTGTATTTTTTTAATTCATTATTAATTTAATGTTTTTCAACTTTAAAGACAATAACACACTGAAGACAACAAGGTGGCTACTGTGTGTAAAAAAAAGAAACACAAGGAAGTGAATCCCAAACGTGATCCACAAGCTGAACAGCCAAACATAACACTGGAACCAGGAAAGTCATATTGCACTTTCACTTTCTGTTCTTAATGCGTGTTAAACTTGCGCGAATTAACACCCTTTTCAAACGCATATTCGAACGTTGCACTGTTGCATAACACAAACATAATAACAGAGCAGTAAACCTTAATGGCAAACGTGATACAATAACAATCTTTTTTTTTTCTTTCTCTCCCTCTTTCCTTAGTGTCTGATAGCTCCAGTGACTGAGAGCACAGTGAGACACGGCCAATAGAAGAACAGAAACCACCAACTTTAAGTGTTTCTAATCCTAAAAAATGGCTTTCAGGAACCCAAGGGGGCAGGTTGAGGTATAATAGTGTGGAAATTAACAGTTCTGCTGACCGCTGACCCCCCTTCTTTGATAGGGGCCTCAGCAGGGAGGTATGTAGAATAATTATGGTCTCCCAAGAGCCATTGCAATTTTATACATTGAAAGGCGCGTGTACTTTGTTAGCTCTTTGCTAGTGCTGAAGGTAATTTTCCTTCAAAATGCTTTCATCTAATGCGGGAAGTGGATACACAAAAACATGCTCTCTCCCAAACAGGTGCGCACAACAACAAACAAATACATGCACACACACACAAACACACACACACACACACACAAACACAAACTATGCTACACAATTTACACTTCATAAGGTCTTCATGCCCTGTTGTCATTAAATGTCAAAATTCTCTCTCTCATTTTCTACGGCTCTCTCTCACACTGGCGTTCAGGTACACACCACAGTAAAAGGAAAATACACACAAAAAACACAAACACGCACGTACAATACACAACCTATACATCTTCAGGTCTACTTCTTTTCATTAAATTATCAAAAACAAAACTCTCTCTCTCTCTGTCTCTCTCTCTCTCTCTCTCTCTCTCTCTCTCTCTCTCTCTCTCGTCTCTCTCTTCTCTCTCTCTCTCCTCTCTCTCATCTCTCTCTCTCTCTATCTCTCTCTCCCTCTTCTCGCGTCTTTCCTTTCTTCTTCGCTCTTTCTCTGTCTCTTCTCTCTTTCAGTTAGTGGTGTGCAGCCTGAGATAATTCTCAGCCCAGTCTGCTCCACTGGGCCCAGTGTGTGGAGGTAACTGGACAGCCAGCCATCTCCCGGGAGCAACACCCGGCACAATGCATCATTACCTGTGTGCACTGTGATGGGTGTGACATTCCCCCTCACATATATGGTGTGCTGCCGCACACGCACATACACATTCACACTGACGTACACACACACTAAAATTCACACTTGCACACACACACAGAAACACACACATGCACACACAGAAACACACTCACACTACATGCATGCATACTACACATCACTCACACACACACACACACACACACACACACGCACACACACACACACACACACACACACACACACACACACACACACACACACACACACACACACACACACACACACACACACACACACACACACACACACACACTCACACATATTCATGCGTCCAAAACCAGTTACAGTTTCCACTGGTCTCCCGGGATAAAGATTCATTCTACATCTTCTACTTCAATAGAGCTTTCCCGAATAATTGTTAAGGCAATATTGACAGTAATAGAAGTTGACAGTGATGTTGACATGGTTGTTTGGATATGCATTACATTTAATCCATATTATTAATCAAAGCGAACAGTTTTAATATGGCTATGCCACTTGAGCTATTGTAGTTTGACATCTGAGGAAAACATGACAAGGCATCAAACACCTCTGCAGACTCTATTCTTGGAGCAGGGTGTCAATGCAGACAGTACAATGTACATGCACAATGTAATCCCATTAAAGTCATAGTTCAACTATGCTCCTCATTTGGACAATGGCAATTGTACCAGAGAGTCGGAGAACCAGACGCAGTCTTTGTGATTCCTAATATCAGAGAATATCCCCGTCAGTTCGGCCGCGGTGCAATGAATAAATAAAGACCGTCAACACGTCGGAAGAAAAAACATGTGCCCTAAGTTACTACTTTACAACCTTGTTGATGAGCAAAATTTAGAAAAACATGTACTTTTACTTAAGCCATCGATGAAATCGAAGCGTAGTGTGTACTTCAACCGACACGGAATGCATGCACCATCCCACGGCTGGGGATACACTACACACTGATGTCCGACTAGGGCAGGGGTCGGCAACCCCATGCACGCGTGCTACCACTGGCACGTGGCAGCATAATCATTGGCACACTTAAAACACTGATTTTATTTTATTTATTATTATTTTTAAAAAATCCCCGCACAATACGGCAGCATTAATTACTACTACGGATTTTTTTTGCACTTTATTCTGTTTTGGGCATTTGCTCCCAGTGCAAATATGATTAAACGAGTTACTGAAAGCAATGTTCTGAAATGGGATCAATTAAGAATAAAATATTTAAAATATTGTTGCAAGTGGCCTGTATGCGTCGTCTTCACACGGTTTTGCAGAGCTGTACATGTCTTAAAGATATTGATGTGGATGGTTCCAACATTCTCATCTAGTCTTGTTTTTTACATTTCTCAGAGTGCAAATATGTTTTTGAATAAGTTTCTGAAAGTGGTGTTTTAAAATGGGACATATGTAATTATAATTTGTAAGCCCATGTAGCAAATATAACAACAAAAAAAACATTTAAAATGTTGATGCATGATTGTGGACTATATGTATATAGTACAATTCCAGGTCTTCTCTCTGGAAATGTTTTTGGTCGCTGTGTCATAATTCAGCTTAATATTTAATACATTGTTGCTTAATCATTAAACGAGAAAATGTCAAACTGGCACTGAATGTTGAAAAGGTTGCCGACCCCTGGACTAGGGTGTATACATGCATCTTCATAATCCAATCATAGTCGGACTAACCCAATAATTCGATTTGATTGAGAGTCTTGTGCGTCTTAGTGACATACCATTCCACACCTTGTTTAAACCCCACACACTATGGGGGTCAAAATTAGATCAAATCAGATCAAATCAAAGAAGGGTTTTCTTTTACCAAAAAATAATTCCATATTGGAAATAAGGGCAGAGTAGAGAGATAGAGCAGTTTATTACAAACGAAACGAGACGGGTGAGCCCACCTAGACAACCTTGACACGCTCAGTCATTTACATTATTTATTTTTTACATTTAGAGCATTTAGCAGACGCTTTCATCCAAAGCAACCTACAATAAGTACATTTGTCATAAGAAGTGCAACAATATATCGCTGCCGGTACAGAAAGGATGTTCATAGAACCAAGTGCAAGTACAACAATCGGCTAACCAATTCCCCATGTAACAGCAATGATAGCAGCTACTGCAGTTGCTACACAGTTAAATACTATAATACAATACAACACAATACAATACAATGTACAATGGTGGCCAGAAGGGGCAGGGTGGCTATGCAGAGTCGAGGTGGACTCTGAACAGGTGAGTCTTGAGTCTAGCTCTTAGCGATGACGGTACCAGACGTCCAGCTGAGGTAGTTGAGCGGAGGGATTGAGCTGGGGTGTGTGGCTTTAGCAATGCTTGGAGGTAGGCAGGGGCAGTTCAATCGATTGCCTTGTATGCGAGTAACATCGTCTTAAATTGGATGCAAGCTACTACAGGGAGCCAGTGGAGGTTCCGGAAGAAGGGGGGTCACATGGGAGAGAAACTTCGGTAGGTTGAACACGAGGCGCGCTGCCGCATTCTGGATGCGCTGCAAAGGTTTAATCGCAGAGGCAGGAAGTCCAGCCAGGAGTGAGTTGCAGTAGTCGAGGCGGGAGATGACCAGTGATTGGACTAGAAGCTGAGCTGCTTCCCTTGTGAGGAAGGGCCGGATTCTGCGGATGTTGTAAAGTGCAAATCTGCAGGATCGGGCCACCGCAGTGATGTTTGCGGTGCAGCATAACTGATTGTCCAATACCACACTGAGGTTTCTGGCAGTTGGAGAAGGAGAAACAGTGATGTTCTCAAAGGTGACCAGTAAATCCATGTGTGGGCAATCTCTTTCCCTGGGGATTAGGAGAGGAGCTCGGTTTTTGTTGAGGTTAAGCCTCAGGTGATGGGCAGTTGTCCAGGTGCTGACGTTCCGCCAGACATTCCGATATGCGTGTTGCAATCAGGGGCTTCATCAGATGAGGGGAAAGAGAGAAAATAGTGTCGTCAGCATAGAAGTGATAGGAAAAGCTGTGTGATGCAATTACCGAGCCGGAGATCTGGTATAGAGGGAGAGAACAGAAGAGGCCCCAGTACAGAGCCCTTGAGGGACACAACAGTTTCAAGCGTGCAAGGTTTGGACAAGGAGCCATTCCATGTCACTTGATAGGTGCGGTTCATCAGGTAGGATGTGAACCAGGAAAGAGCAGATTCAGCGATGCCAAGTTCGGCAAGAGTGGCAAGGAGGATCTGGTGGTTCACCGTGTCAAATGCTGCGGACAGGTCAAGGAGAATGAGAACCGATGAGAGGGACGAGGCTCTGGCAGCACGGAGGGACTCAGTCCCTCACACCCGTCACAGTGGAGTGTGCCTTCTTGAAGCCTGACTGGTGAGGGTCAAGCAGGTTGTTAGATGAGAGATAGGAGGACAGTTGGTTCGCAATGACACGTTCCAGTGTTTTAGAGAGGAAGGAAAGAAAAGATACCGGTCTGTAGTTCTGGATTTTGGTGGTATTAAGAGTTGGTTTTTTGAGGAGAGGCTTTATTCTGGCAGTCTTAAAAGACGCTGGAACAATGCCTGAAGTGAGGGAGGAGTTGATAGGTGAGGTGAGAAATGGCAGGATGTCGCTTGAGACATTCTGGAGGAGAGAGGAGGGGATAGTGTCAATGGGGGCATGTGGTGGCATGGTTAGATGTTATTATTCTGTTGGCCTCGTCAGAGGTGAGAGGGATATATTGGGTAAAGACAGAGGAGGGGATGGGAGGAGGAAGTATGGAGGCAGAGATAAAAGAGGAGCTAATGTCCTTCACTTTCTGGGTAACAAAGGTAGAAAAGTCATCAGCAGTGAGGCAGGAAGGTGGTGGGAGTGAGGGAGGGTTGAGGAGGGACGAGAACAGGGAAAACAGTTTCCTGGGGCGGAGGAGTTGATTTTGGTCCGGTAGAAGGCGGATTTGTGGAGTGGAAGGGACAGACACGTGATGGTCGGGGCCTGCTCGTAATTCCGACGCCTCTTTGTTCCGACGTCTCAATGTTCCGAAAAATTTCCCATTAGATCGACATGCCACTATTCCGACGGTTCAATGTTCCGAAAACGAAACCCATTGGTCCGAAGGTCCGTTAGTCCGACTTCTCAAAAACGAGGCGCATTAGGCCGACGGTTCAATATGCCGAATAGGAAAAAGAGTTTTATACCTCGCGCTCGCCTCGCTCGTCCTATCTCTCTCACTCTCACTCTCTCTCTCTCAACGATTTAAAGATAGCCTCTTACAATAAGTTAGAATGGACCCAAACTAGCCTATGTGATTGATACAGTCTGGTTCGGCTTTCGCTTGCTATCGGTATTTAGTATGACTTCTCAGCATTACGTCTTTCTTGTGTTAGGCGCACATGGCTAATTTGCATACGCGCACAGGATTGGCTGGCTCCGCAAGCCAAATAATATAACATAATATTTAATTATCATTCTATCTGTCTATCAACGCATGGGTCTAGTTTTAATGTGATGTATTTTCCATTCAGACTTGTTGCCATGGTGCAGGGTTTATTTTTTTCGAATTTGCTTGTTGGTAATAAATATTTTAACTGTTATCCATTGTATTTAATGTTGTTTAGGTATCACAAAAACGGAAATTTAATACGAAAAAGTAGGTTAATATATTGAGCGTTTTGCGATAGCTTCTAATTTCTCCCAGAATGCACAGATTCATCATGATAAATACATAAATATATTATATATAGGCCTATAGTTTAGTATATATGCTACACGTGAAACCTCCTAAGATGGCGCATATTTGATTGGTTCGTTATCTCCGGGATATTGGGCAATATCCCATGATTGACATCTCAAACTCGATTATTGTTTTCATCGCAATTTGTCAGCTGATAACAAATAGACCTTCGGGCTCGGGGGCTATTCCCCCCTATTCACTTCGCCTTCGGCGTATGATTGTTTGCTTATAACCTAGATAGATAAATAGCCAAGTCTTTATTAATACCAAACTACACGTCGGGAATCCATTTAGGTGATTCGGCTCCACACAGTTATAGCCTACAAGACCACACAGAACAAGGGAGAAAACAAGTCTGAATGGAAAATACATCACATTAAAACTAGACCCATGCGTTGATAGATAGACAGATAGAATGATAATTAAATATGTTATATTATTTGGCTTGCGGAGCCAGCCAATCCTGTGCACGTATGCAAATTAGCCATGTGCGCCTAACACAAGAAAGACGTAATGCTGAGAAGTCATACTAAATAGGGTTAGTTCAGGTGCTTGCAACTTCTCTGGCAGGATGTTGAAGTCACCCAGGATAACGGGTGGTGTGCCATCCTCAGGAAAGCAGCTGCGGAGGGCATCCATCTCGTCGTAGAAGTCACGGCGGGGACCTGGAGGACGGTAGATCACCACAATGGAGAGCTTGATAGAAAGTGTGACAGTGACAGCGTCGCAGATCTGGCCAAGTTTTCTAGTGGAAGGACCTGGTAGGACCACATGGGCGAGATGAGGAGTCCGGTCCCTCCTCCTCGCCCGGATGGTCCAGGGGTGTGCGAGAATGAGTAGACGGTGGAGAGGGCAGCATGAGTAGCAGAGTTCTCTGGAGTGATCCAAGTATCTGTCAGGGCCAGGAAGTGAAGGGTCATGAGGGACACGTAGGCTGAAATCGAGTCCGCCTTCTTGACCGCCGATTGGCAGTTCCAGAGTCCTCCCATCACCTCAAGGTCAGTGTAAGCAAGGGTAGGTGGATGGCATAGATTAGACGGTTACTGCGCCAAGCAGAGGAGCTATGGTAATGCCGTCTACGGGTGGAAATCCTGACAAAGAGTGAAGTACGACACATAGCTGCAATAGGGCAGGTGGCCTCCCCGGGCTTCCTCGAGGGACTCCCAAAGAGAGACTCCGTCTTTGTTTCCCGGGTCTTCCTTTGCTGGGTCCTGACGCTACAGCTGACGCTAATAATAGCTTAGCTCCACCCAGCTATCAAGGCTTTTGTTCTCACCTCAATTGACAGAAACTAGCCAGAACGACCTCTTAACTGATCACAACAGCACAGGCCTAAATCACACAGCAGTAACAGATGGAAAGTTAGAACAAGCAATCGTAATTATAAACACTAGGAATCTTAGTTACCAAACTCAATTACAGCCAGATATGAGACAACCTTCTTGCAAGAAAAAATGTATTATCCATTCCCGCTTGGCGTTTCCACTCTATTATATACTCTTCAAGTTATGCCATTAGACACAATATGAACATCGATTCAGTCTGCTTTGTTTTGGATTATCAACAGTTCATGTTGACGTGGAAGTCAACGTGCACACATCATTCTCTGGTGCAGTGGTGGTTTGGGGAGTGACGCGGGAGCCATCTGCAAGGTAAACTGTCAGTTCAGACACCAAGGGGATGAGACGGGATGGATGGGTTCAGCCCTCCAGGCGAATTCCTCTGTCACGCTCCCAGAATCCCGCTGTGTGTGCCCGTGCAAATTAACTTCCTCAAAGCACTCTGGGTAATCACTCACCATGCCTCACCCTATGCAAAACAAAGATTTGCCGGAAGATTTAATGATGACGCGCAGTGGGCTCACAAGGCAGGAAAATTTAGTGTGAGCAAACATTTGTTATTGAAGTGCTGGATGTTTTTTAAGAAGATGTCGGGCTCAACAGTGCCCTTGTATTTCTATAGTGGTCAACGAGGCCGGCTTAACTCACTCGTCTTAAGGGACAATGTGAATAGACAATAATAAACCTTTTCAGTAATGGCCGACCTTTGTCGAAGTGCTAAACCTTCTGGTGGAGCTCAAAGCTGCTAGGAAAGTATGTGTTGAATCTCAAGGCTAGGGATGT
>OLKM01000464.1:200870-203370 GCA_900291075.1 Melanogrammus aeglefinus | reverse complement strand
TGTATATATAGATTTAGATATAGGAACTGCAGGAAAGATGAAGCAAAAGGTATTCCCATGGGGTTACTCAAGGGAAGTATAGATCTGTTTTGATGCCAGTTAAGTTACCGATTGTGCAGTTAAATGTCCGTGACATGTAACCGTAAACAGTCAATGATATATTCATTAGAATCCACCTTCGACATAATGTAGGATAATAAAGTTTTGCTCCATTTTCAATGAATCAAAGTTACCATAACTTTTCAAAGTACACTGAGCAGAATCTGAGATTGGAGATTCTCCTCAGCTCCCATCCCTATAGACTAAATCTCTCTCCTTTGAATCCACACTTTACCTACCTCCCTGCTGCACACAGCCCCCCCCATAATCTGACAGCCCCTCTCCCCATATCCTCTGGGTTTGTGCGCGTGTGACTTGAGTGTGTGAGTAATTGTGTGTGTGTTTGTGTGTGTGTGTGTATGTGTGTGTGTGTGTCTGTGTGTGCGTGCACATGCACATGTGCATAAGTGCAGTTGTTTGTGTGTTGTGTTTGTCTAGTGTATGTGTATATGTGTTTTTCTTCCTTGAATGGGTGTGACAATAATATGTGTCTATGACATGTATGTGTGCCTAGATGTGGACGTGTGTTTCAATATATATATATGTCTGCAGTTCATTGTGCAATCAAGCACGTATGCATTTGTGTGTGTGCGTGTGTGTGTGTGTGTGTGTGTGTGTGTGTGTGTGTGTGTGTGTGTGTGTGTGTGTGTGTGTGTGTGTGTGTGTGTGTGTGTGTGTGTGTGTGTGTGTGTGTGTGTGTGTGTGTGTGTGTGTGTGTGTGTGTGTGTGTGTGTGTGTGTGTGTGTGTGTGTGTGTGTGTGTGTGTGTGTGTGTGTGTGTGTGTGTGTGTGTGTGTGTGTGTGTGTGTGTGTGTGTGTGTGTGTGTATGTGTGTGTGTGGGTCTGTGTGTGCATGCGTGTGTGTGTCTGTGTGTGTGTGTGTGTGTGTGTGTGTGTGTGTGTGTGTGTGTGTGTGTGTGGTGTGTGTGTGTGTGTGTGTGTGTGTGTGTGTGTGTGTGTGTGTGTGTGTGTGTGTGTGTGTGTGTGTGTGTGTGTGTGTGGTTGTGTGTGTGTTCATATGTCTTCTACTCTTCACATTAGGAATTCAGAGGCTCTGTGTGAAGCTGTTCCCCCGCCTGCTCCTCCAGGCCTCCAAGGTGGGATCACACACACACACACACACACACACACACACACACACACACACACACACACACACACACACACACACACACACACACTGCCCCCTCAACCCCCCTCCATTGTGCTTTCCCTTGACTTCGACAGTCCCTTTGAACGCCAACTCCTCCAACCCCCCCCCCCCTCCCCGCCCCTTCTGACATGTCCACCTAGATGTGTTGCTGGATAGATGAAGCAACATTTGCACCCCCCCCCCCCCCCCCCGCCCCGAAATCAACCAGCAACGGGTCAGCGGCGGTGCAACCTCCACACAAAGAGAGGTTGTGCTAATTGGTCTGAGCACCCCCTGTCGTTGTGTGTGGGAACCTGGATGTGTGTGTGTGTGTGTGTGTGTGTGTGTGTGTGTGTGTGTGTGTGTGTGTGTGTGTGTGTGTGTGTGTGTGTGTGTGTGTGTGTGTGTGCTGTGTGTGTGTGTGTGTGTGTGTGTGTGTGTGCGTGCGTGCGTGCGTGCGTGCGTGCGTGCGTGCGTTTGTGCGTGCGTGCGTGCGTGTGTGTGTGTGTGTGTGTGTCTGCGTTTGTGTGCATGTGCATATTCACCTGAGTGTCGGTTGGAGACATCAAGGCAGAGCTGTGCCGAGGTCGACCAGCTCTTTCGTCGGGTGACTTTGAGACAGGCGCCGCTCTCTCTCGTGTGTGTGTGTGTGTGTGTGTGTGTGTGTGTGTGTGTGTGTGTGTGTGTGTGTGTGTGTGTGTGTGTGTGTGTGTGTGTGTGTGTGTGTGTGTGTGTGTGTGTGTGTGTGTGTGTGTGTGTGTGTGTGTGTGTGTGTTTGCGGGGCGTCTTCATCGGTGCGCCCCATGTGCTGCGGGAATGACACACACGCGCTGACGTCATGGAGGAGTGGATCATCTCAAGGCCGCCTCGCCTCGCCATGATGTACAGAACATAAACCCCTTGTCCACGCAAGCGCTGGAAAGACATCGCGCACACCGTCGCAGCGGGAGCGCGCCTTTCATCCACCTTTGGGTCGATGAACACGAGGGTGGAGCCGCCGTCAGTCAGAGGATCTGGTGGAGCTGGAGGATACGCTGCCTGCCCCTGTACGCTTTGACACCTGGGGATTTTTATCATACCAACACCTAAAATATATCGCACCTATGTTGAAATGGGATGGAAAGTTATTCTCCAGTTAGGATGGCTTGTTGAGGTATGATTGGCGGGCAGGTTTTTGGCGTCATGGTTAGAAAAAGGTGAGGGGTGACCCCCATTGACACGACGTGTGTGTGTCCAGTCCCCGTAGGAGTCTGTGGGCAGATGCCGGTAC
>OLKM01000464.1:188370-198370 GCA_900291075.1 Melanogrammus aeglefinus | reverse complement strand
ACACTGGTATGTTTATGTTTAACTAAATGTAGATATATTCAAGGCATATATTTTCTGACAGAAATTTCAGTTTATTATTAGCCCATCCAAGACATCCAAGGCCTTCCATAATAACCATAAGAGTGTTGAACCAAATTGATGTCACTGTGGCTATTTTGACTTAATTGTTAATAATTGTTTTCGAAGATTTACTTGCCAGCCTGTCCCTGCTCAGGGAAACCTGATCCGGACGGCTCCAAGAGACCCCAAGAACAGATCCTACAGCAGTGGTCGTTGGACCCGGGTCCCGACCAAATATACATGAAGCCTGCACAGGAGGATTTCAGGCGGGTGATCCTGGCCGCACAAAGTATTGGCCACTTCAACCACCATCCTCTGACACAGGATCGGTAACCAACATGCTGACTCCTAATCATAGATAAGATCTGCTCAAGGGGGGGGTCACGTGACCGTGACCGTGACCAAGATGGAAGCTTAGCGAGAGAGCTCTGTTCAAGAGTGTATATAACCTAAAAACCCTAACATATTCTACTAACCCTTTGGAAACATCCTCGATGGTGAGATGTCTGACACTCCAGCAACCAGACATTGTGAAATTTTTACTCTGGGATGCAAGACAGCTACTAAAATAACTTAAAACTCAATCCAACCAAGTTCACCAAGCGCCACAGAAGCTAGCTGCATGGCTATCTTAGCCGTAGTGTTAAGGGAGCCGAAATCACTCCGGTCAGACTTCGGAACAAAGTTAGACACTATTGACACCCGTCTGACCAGCATGGCGAACTCGATGGCTGCATTGGAATGCTATGTAACAGGGACGTTTCTTCCAATGCAACACGTATTGAGGTGGCTGAACGCTGCATACACGAGGCAGAAAAAACACTCACTGGAAAAAACTGAAGTCGAGCTAAACTCTGCCCCCAAGAGAATCTCTTACCTTGAATCCAAAACCCATGACTTGGAAAGCCGTGACAGGAGAAAGAACCTACGGCTGTTGGGTGTACGAGAGGGAGCCGAGGGCCGACAGTCGCTCTTGGAGCTGTTGGACGCACCTTGGACGCACTCTAGCATCTGGGTAGCCCAACCAAAACAGAGCGATTCTCATCTGCCTCCTCAACTTCCAAGAGAAGTTTTTTTTATTGGGAATCAAGACTGCAAGAAACCATTCACGACGGGGCCAAGATCAGGTTCGTGCAGGATCTCACTGCAGAGACTGTTCGGACCCACCGTGGATTTAACTCTGTTACAAAGCTGTTTGTTGGTATCTATGCTTTCTGCGGATTTCAACACAACCCCTGCAAGCTCTGAGTGCTTCATAATGGAAGGATTAATCTCTTTGTGACACCGCAAGAGGCTGAAACATCCAGCCACCAGTGTGATCTCCACAGGTATGTGCGTGAACCAGATATGTATATAATATAAGTTAGCCTTTGTGAGATAACAACTGTCAATGTTTACAGCTGAGTTATGTGTGTGGGAGAACACACATATTTTCTTTTCGAGTGTGGCCTTTTTTATTTTTTGTTAAAATATCTTTGCAAGGCCGAGTGCTCTTGTTTAGGGCACATATTTAGCAGCTGTGGTTAATTAGAATAAGCCTACAGAATATGCAAGTTATTGTATAGGCCAGGGTTGGTATACATTACCTTATATTGTGTTTTGAATGGGTGAAACTACTCTAATAGTTTCAGGTGCACATTGGACAGGTACAATTGTTCTGCTGCCTAGGTCAGGTTAGCTGACTAGTTGCTCTTCAAATGTGGATTAACGTTCCTCAGGTTCAACAGGGGAAGGGAATGCATTTCAGTTGGGGAAATGCTGAGGCTTACAAGAATCACATTTGAATGCCTCTGACATACATCCTTTGACCAAAAGATGGCCTGGTCAAGTGTTTCATGCTTCATTAAATACCTATGCAAGGGGTGTGGTAATTCTCATACATAGATCTATCCCATTTGAAGTTTCAAAAATTATCTAAGACCCATCTGGTAGACACATTATAGTTTCACGCAATATTTTGAAGCAAAAACGTAATCTTATAAATGTTTATTGTCCTAACGAAGACAACCCCTCTTTTTTTTTAAAGAATATTTCTCACTGTTTCTGCCTTGGAGGGACTTAACATTATCGAGGGGGATTTTAACTGCGCCCTCGATCCAGTGCTAAACAGATCAACCAAAACTGATGCAACGCATGTGCGACCTAGAAAAACGCTGACCAATGACGTAAAAGATCTAAGATTAATTGAAATATGGAGAACACAAAACCCTAGTGATAAACAATACTCTTGTTCCTCAAGCTCATATGAAACTCATTCACGAATCACTACTTTTTGATTTCTATGGAACTATCGTCTAATATTTAAAAAATGCTGGTACAATAGTATTCTAATTAGCGACCATGCAAAAGTCTCTATGGAGATCCAGATTCTATGTCGATTCAAACATTGCTCAAGATGGAGATTACAGGTGTATTTTTTACAGGATCCAGCTTTTGTTAAATTTTCGAGAGTTGCACCAACAAATATTTTGAATTAAACACAGATGAAACTACGGCCAGCATCAGGTGGGAGGCGTTCCTACATAAAAGAAGAGATAATTAGTTACACAAGCTCTAAAACTAAACAGCTCAACCAAGAGTTTCAAACTTTAGTTACCCAAATTTAAATAGTTGAAACTGAAATGTATAACGATAATGATCCAGAAAAATTCTGAAAATACAAGCAGAAAGAACAATTAGCAGTCTAAAATTAATAACTGGCAATCTGAACACGGACCCGTTAGAGATAAATAATAATTTCAGGGACTTCTATGAAATGTTGTAGAAATCACAGAAAAGAACAGAGCAGAATGCATTCCTTGACCAATTTATATTTCAGAAGATATCAGATGATGAACAATTTAGATTAGATAGCCCATTAACGGCGCAAACTTTATGGAGCAATAGGGAACATTAACAGTGGTAAAGCACCAGGCCCAGATGGGTTTCCGATACAATTTTTAGAAAATATTTCAAAAGCAACTTGTGAAACCACATTTAAAAAGAATCCTCAACTGTAGGGACCCTCCCAGATTCATTAAGATTAGCTCTAATTACCCTCATATTACAACCCAAGAAGCCCCCAACCAAATGTTCGTCCTACAGGCCAATAAGTTGAATGGGATGTGACACGAAAATACTCTGTAAGGCCCTTTCAAACAGATTGGAGAAATATCTCCCTCAGTTGATTAACGATGACCAACAGGGTGTTATACAAAAAAGACAAGGTTACCATGATATTAGAAGAGTGTTGAAGATTCTTCATGAGAAATACAATGCAACAGACACTGCAATGTTATGACGATGAGAGATCATTTTTTTCTTGACAAAGCTAAAAAATTGGATTCGGAATTTGATTACCTTAATTGAGCATTTTGGAGGGTTTTCTGGATCTAAAATTTACAACTCGAAATCAGTACTAATGTTTTTTAATCAGGAAGAAAGACATAATCCTAGAATACATATCCTTTTTATGTCAACAACTGAGGGTTTTAGGTATTTAGGTGTAAAAAAATAAAATAAAAATTACCCCTTGAACTAAGTAATATAATTTCAGCAAACTATGACCCCTTGTTTGAAAGAGTTACTGACACACTTAATCGCTGGTCCACATTGCCTCATATCTATGATCGGACGAATAAATGTAATAAAAATGACTGTCCTACCACAATTCTTATACTATTTTCAGACAATCCCACTACCAAAGATGTTCTATGATAAACTTGACAAATTGTTTAGCCGATTCATCTGGAATGATAGGAGAGCCCGAATTAAAGAGCCTAAAGTTATCGCACTTGCCTTATGAGAGAGGAAGTGTTAATCTGCCCAATCTTAGATGGTACTATATGCTCAGCAAACCTCAGCATCATACTATTTTTGTATGACTGCACATCCTCCCTGGGTATACATTGAACAAACATCAACATCAGAACTACCACTAAGTTTATATCTTTACTCCTCGGAAATTGCGAAATTGAAAAAACATACAAAAAATCCTTTCCTTAAAAACACGATTTGAGACAGGTAGGTGACGTGCCTGAATTACCTCGATTCACTCCTGTTTGGGGTAATGAACAGTTTTCACCTGGCAAAAAGGATGGAGGGTATAGGCTATGGAATACGAAAGGCATCCAGAAAAGACTGGATCTGTGTGTAGATGGAGCTTTGCTTTCTTTTGATCAATTATGTCAGCGATACCAAATCCCCAAAAAACACTTTTCCAAGTATTTACAATTAAAAAGCTACATGTCAACAATACATAAACAGGTAATGGACCCACCCCCTTTATCAAAACTTGAGGAAGTAACATTTGCAAACTTAGGAAAGAAGGGCCATGAGTCTAAATATTACAGTATCTTAGTTACACATAGTACTGAATCAGCACTAGATAAACTAAACGCTTGGAAAATAGACATAAAAGAAGATATAGATGAGATAGACTGGAATAAAGCTTGTTTAAAGGCAAAAATACAAACCATAAATATTCAATTTAAACTACTTCGATATAAATGGCTTATGAGAACATACATAACTCCTGTCAAGCTTCATTATATGTCTGCTAATATTCCAGATGTGTGTTCTAAACGTGTCGATGAAAAAGGAACTATATTCCATTGCCTATGGCAATGTTCAAGGATTTCTGGAAAGAAGTTATAAAATGTTTGTCAGAGATGTTTAAAAATCTGGGTCTCCAATTTGGATCCTAAATTGTGTGTGCTTGGAGTGTACCCAAAAGACTTTCCACATGTGTCAAAGACCAGACTACTGGACTTTGGACTGCTTCAAGCAAGGAGAGCCATTGCACTCTGTTGAAGAAAATGTGGATCCTCCAACACTGATAATGTAGATTAAAGAGCTGTCAAATTGTATTGGACTAGAAACGTATATTGCTAAGGGCAAGCGGAAATACTTTATTAAGCTATGGGAACCACACATGGCTGTCATGACCGATGAAAACATTAGATTCACGTAAAATGTATATTTGGGGATTATCATTTTATATATATGTATATATATGTGTCTTTATTTTTGTGTGTACAAATTTATTTATTTTTTCATTTAATTTAATTTAAGTTATTACTTTATTGGTATTTTTTATTATGATGGTGCAAGGGTCTGTCTGTGTATGTTTATATCTTTATGAATACGGACAGCACAGGGCATTAACAAGCCTGCCAGGTCTGCGATGAGGCCCGGCTTTCCAATACCAGATTCAACCGCTGCTTTAACCTGGGTGGTGTTTGGAGAAACCAAGAGGCCATGCTGGGTCAGAGGAGGTCAGGAACCGGGAGCCAAACTACTTCCAGCATTCTCCAGGAACCCCAGGACCCCATCTGGCTACTCCAAAGCTCACCCTGGATCTCTGGTCAACGCAGTCCAGCAAGCCCGTTCCACCATGTCCTCCAAACCGCAAAGTGGCCCCCGGAAGACATCGTGTGCAAGGGCGAGCACAGAAAAAAGGAAAAAGGCTGACCCTGGATCCCTGGGCTCTACAGTCCAGCACAATGACTCCTCCATCACCCAGGTCCAGAAGCCATGTATCAAGAGGCATCTGGAGGACATCGTGAGCGGGGTCGAGCGCTTTGGTTCGGAGCCTGCAGCCAAGAGGAAAAGGCCTAGGATCTATGGTCTAGTCCACTCTGACCACGCCTCAATCACGAGGCAACCAGCGGAGGAACCAAGTACCAAGAGGCCCCTGCAAGATATCATGAGTGAGGGCCACGCCGGGGGCAATCACTGAGCGACCTTGTACCAACGGGCTCCTAAAGACATCATGAGTGAGGGCCACGAGTAACCACGTACCAAGAGGCCCCTTGAAGACTTTTACATTTAGGGTATTTAGCAGCTTCTATCCAAAGCGACGTACAATAAGTACATTTGTCATAAGAAGTGAAACAATATATCACTGTCGGTACAGTAAAGATGTTCATAGAACCAAGTGCAAGTACAACAATCGCCAGGCTAACCCATTCCCCCGTTAAAAGCAGTGATAGCGGATGCTACACAATTAAGTACCATGAATAAATAAAACATATAGTAAGTGCGTATTTTAAGTGCCATGACGTACAATGTATAATAGTGGGAGGGGGGGACTGGATGTCTCAGTGAACTCTGAACAGGTGAGTTTAGAGTCTTTTGCGGAAGCTTGTGATCGACTCTGCGGTCCTGACATCAGCCAGGAGCTCCTTCCACCTGAGTTGCCAAAACAGAGAAGAGTTGTGACTTTGCTGATCGACCTTTGCTTGCTCTTGGCGATGGCGGTAGCAGCCGTCCAGATGAGGTAGTTAAGGGGAGCACTCGAGCTGGGATGTGTGGTTTGACCAATGCTTGGAGGTAAGCAGAAGCAGTTCTATCGAGCGCCTTGTATCCCAGTACCATCATCTTGAATCTGATGCAAGCTACTCAGGGAGCTGGTGGAGTCGAATGAGTGAGGGCCACGCCGGGGTTAATAACTGAGTGATCATGTACCAGCAGGCCCCTAGAAGACATCATGAGGGCACGCCTGGAATCGAAGCCGTCTACAAAAAATTACCCAAAAAGATTGTTTAATGCTGGGGTTCTCAAAGTTTTGACAGCTGAGGGCCAATTTAGGAACCCAAAATTTGACTGAGGGCCGCCAAAGGAAAGAAAATTAGACGGGAAACGCCGTCAACATCCCAGTGGGGAAAAAAAACATTGCACCGTGGACCTCTGGGAGTGAGGTCAAGTGAGGTCTAAATGACGAAACTGAGGTTCATCCTTTCAAAATAATGTACAGTTCAGATTAAAACTAACAAATGTGACAGGATTTAATTGAAAGCAAGAGAGAGTCAACTTTTCTCTTGATATTTATTTCTTTTTGTTTAAATTAATATTGATATAATAATTAAAAATAATAATATTTTAAATATATTTTTTAGTGCTGTCAAGCGATTAAAATATTTAATGTCATAGTACTCGCGATTAATCGTCACATTTTTTTCTATTCTAAATATCCCTTTGATTTCATGCTGCTAGCCTTTTAGTGAGATCAGAGAATGTTGAGAAGGACAGTAAGAAGAGAGATGCATGACAGTGGTAGGCCTACCGTTAAACTTCAATAGGTAATACAACAACATCTATTATTTAAACCAGTATGAATATTCTTTTCGCCGGCAGTCCGGCCGCTCCGGCGCGGGGAGCTCGGCGGCAGTCCGGCAGCTCAGCGCCCGGAGTACAATCCTTTTCTCCTCCATGTCGCGGTTCATGGACTTCAGAGAGTCAAGGCCAAAGTCCCCAATTCTTCTCAACCATGGCCGAGATACCTCCCACTACAAGTCTGTACATGTTGTGAAAGTGTCAGAGACGTCAGACGCAGTCTTTATGATTCATAATAACATCTGAGGCGCACATAGCCTTTGGCCTTGTTATTAGATATATTATTATGTAAATACTCATTTATTATATGATATTATATGATATTATATGATATTATATTATATTATATTATATTATATTATATTATATTATATTATATTATATTATATTATATTATATTATATAGATATAGAGCTCCAGGAGTCCCTTCTCCTCCATGCTGTGGTTCAGTCTGACAGCTCATTGGTCAATGGGCAGCAGCTCATTTGCATTAAAGCTACAGACACCAGAAACAGCGCATTCTGAAGGGCCTGACACAGACGGGAATAGCGGTAGGCAAGATTTCTTTTCCTAAAAACTATTTCCAGCAAACAGCTTCAAAAATGTTTACTTGTTGTGAAAACGCCATAATAGGTCTCCTTTAAATGAATCAATTGATTACTAAAGCAATATCACACGAGAGGGAGTGCTGTTGTACTGTATATCAGCACGGCTGTGATTCGGTCGTAGGCACGAGGCCGCAGGCCGAGTGCCGCAGATAATCACAGCCGTGCTGATATACAGTACAACAGCACGACCTCGAGTGTGATATTGCTTTTATACAACAGTGCTACGAGCACATTTTATTAGTTAACAGTAATAAGAAACAAGAGATTATGATTTGTTTGTTTGTTTAGTATTCGGCTCCGCAGCGACGGCTATTAGAACGCCCGTACAGCGGAGTGATTTCGTCTGTAAAAAGTCGCAGTGCTGTTATACTGTATATCAGCACTCATGGAACGTCTCTTGTCCAATCAAATTGCTCGGTTGGGACCGGTCGGAACTACCTGTTGTATAACTATCAAATATAACCTTAGATCCTGTTTGCATAGGTAACCACAAGTCCAGCATACGCAAGTGAGGTGATCAATCATACTCGGGTATTATGTTCAGTGGTTCACACCCCACACCTCGACTGTGTCATAATGTGTACATAGTGACAGTGTCTGGTTAAACAGACCCACGTTAGGCCGCTCTATTGTAAGCATAGTGTACGCCAGAAGCATTCTTTAACCAAGGTCAACATTTGTAATCTGTTGAATTCAGAGAATGACCTCAATTCTGCTGCATAAGGTCACAAATGGCATAATAGTTGCAGAAATACATACGGGCGTGTAACTTAATTACATTACTGTCCATGAATTTCAGAGGGGCCATAATGGGATTTTTATTTTCCTAGGCATTAGAAAACCCTTGGTGAAGTGGGTAACATGCTGGGAGAGAATCAGACCGGGGATCTTCCAGCCCATGGCACAGCTCTTTACTGCTCTAACGGATTCACACAAACACATAGAATATGAATAACACTTTACAATAACGATACATTAAATAACAATTAGTTAACATTGATTAATGGAGTAATAAGCATTTACTAAGAAAGAGCTAACGGTTAATTCAAAGCTAACCAATGATCTAGTTATATATAGCATAAGGTTCAATTAAGGGTTAAGGTTAGAGTTAACCTTAATCCCCTTAAAGGCTGTGTTGCAGGGTTTATTTTCCAACAAATTTGTGCAATTTGCTTGCTGGTAATAATGATTTAAACGTATTTATTGTATTTAATGTTGTAAGGTATCACAAAACGGATGCTACACGTGAACCTCCTAAAATGGCGCAATTTGATTGGTTCGCTATCTCGGGATATTGAACAATTTCCCGAGATTGACATCTCAAACTCGATATTGTTTTGTAAAATGTCCGCTAATAACAACAAAGAAACCTTCGGTCTCGGGGGCTATTCCCCACTATTCACTTCGCCTTTAACAAATAATTGTTGATTAATAGCTAGATAGCTAGCCTAGTCAAGTCTTTATTAATACCAAGCTACACAAACCATCTGGAATTCAGCAGGTGATTCGGCTCACACAGTATAGTCTACAAGACCACACAGAAAAAGTCTGGCTGGATAGACACAAAATACATCACATTAAAACTAGACCCATGCGTTGATAGATAGATAGACAAATAAAAAGATAATTAAATATGTTATATTATTTGCCTTGTGGAACCAGCCAATCCGGTGCGCCTATCAAATTAGCCATGTGTGCCTAACACAAGAAAGAGTAATGTTGAGAAGTCATGCTAAAGACTGAAAGCTGAGGCTACCTTCCACCACTTCTCCCTAACGTGGCGTCATCGCCGACAAAAACTGGACTTAGACACTATTTTGGAGACGTTTTATAAATTATACACATATTTTGAGTGCTTTATGTACCCATTAATCAGAACTTCCGGTTAACCTGCACGTAGGCCTTTAATAATGTGTAAATGAGTCATCTTAATTAATTAGTTAATTAATGGGAACAAAATTACCTTAGTTAACATGAACTTAGCATTAGCAAATGATTAATATAACATAAGTTAACTGTTAGTTTACTTTTAGTTAAAGTTAATTGCATGAACCAATGTCAACTAATGGTTATATAAATGTATATTCTAATGTGGTACCACAGAACTAATTATTGCCGATCGTGGACCTCTGGCTGGCAATGGCTTCCATGTGAAGCATTGTCACCAACTCACCTTTCCCACAAGCTCTCTCTCACACACACACACACACACACACACACACACACACACACACACA
>OLKM01000464.1:125934-163434 GCA_900291075.1 Melanogrammus aeglefinus | reverse complement strand
GGGAATACCTGTGAAGGCACCCCCCCCCCCCCCCCCGTACCACATTCCCCCTGCGCGTGTTCCCAACCAACCATCACCAAACGACTGAGCCGCTGTCCGAAAAAGGAGAGATGACGCGTGAACCCCATTTTCCATCCTGTTAATTCCTTTAATGTCATCACGGTTCAAGAACTCTCTCTCCCTCTGTCTCTCTCTCCTCTGTCTCTCTCTGTCTTGTCTCTCTGTCTGTCTCTCTGTCTGTCTGTCTGTCTGTCTGTCTGTCTGTCTGTCTGTCTGTCTGTCTGTCTGTCTCTGTCTTGTCTCTCTATCTCTGTCTCTGCTCTCTGTCTGTCGCCTGTCTGTCTTGTCTCTCTCTCTCTGTCTCTCTCTCTCTCTCTCTCTCTCTCTCTCTCTCTCTCTCCTCTCTCTCTCTCTCTCTCTCTCTTCTCTCTCTCTCTCTCTCTCTCTCTCTCTCTCTCTCTCTCTCTCTCTCTCTCTCTCTCTCTCTAGGTGACCAGCTGTCTGTTTGTCTGTCCTCATCACCGGTCATCCGGTACCTCCCCTGGTCAAACCGTCTCTAACATAAAACACTGGGGTTGTAAATCTCTCCACACTGGTGGTGAAGATAGAGGCAACCCATCAAATAAATCATCTAGTCCCGTGCTTACGGCAAAGCTTAGGGGGGTCAATTGTATTATCCACAAGAGGGGGGGGGCTGGCTGCTTGGTTTCGACACACGGGTTGATGGGTGGGGACATAAATGAGGAAGGGGCATCAATCGACCTTAATGTAGACAATGTGTGTGCGTGTGCATGCAGTCGTGCACACACCCCAAGGCTCCGTGCACAGCAGATGAGAGACAGTTGCCACACACTAAGGGGGAAAAGAGGCCTAATAAATGCACTGGCGGATTAATGGCTATTAATCATGGTGGCCATTTAGGATGGTGGGACAAGTAGAGCGTGGGCACTCACGCACACACACCTACACACACACCTACACACACACACACACACACCACACACACACACACACACACACACACACACACACACACACACACACACACACACACACACACACACACACACACACACACACACACACACACACACACACACACACACACACACACACACACACCTACACACACACACACACACACACCACACACACACACACACACACACACACACACACGCACACAATGAACTGACACAAAAGCACCGCACACATAAACGCTAAGTACCATGTTGTCATCTGCCAAATGTCCTTTTGATATTATGCCTTACTCATGTTCTGATATAGACACACAAACACACACGCGTGCAGGCACACACACACACACACACACACACACACACACACACACACACACACACACACACACACACGCGCACACACACACACACACACACACACACACGCACACACACACACACACACACACACACACACACACACACACACACACACACACACACACACACACACACACACACACACACTCGACCAGCCAACACAACGTCAAGAGTCGTGAAACCGTCGGTGCGACCCCAGTCTTGCTTCGGGCGGAGACGAGGAGTGTGAGCAGGTGGAGATGCAGGTGATCATGTTTTACGGCCTAGCGTTGACCTTCGGCTGCAAATCCTTTTACACGTCTCTCACCGTACACAGTTATAGCTTCACGCCCGCTTTAACAGCAGGAGCGTTGGACAAGAGACAAAATGTCACAAGCGCCATCACTGTCTTGATGATAATCGCGCAAAGATTTGACCCAAACCCAGACACAGAGGTAGCCTGCTGTTATCATTTCATTTATTTCTTTTCAGATAAAAAAGATTCAGTTGTTTCTCTTCCCCTTCTTCTCTTTATCATCCCATGGACACGCAGCGGTCTATAAATGCTGTAACGTGTCGTGATATTTGCGTAGCAACAGGGTTGAGTCTGCGCGAGGCATTGCGTAAAAAAAAAAGCGACCACGTTAACGCCGGCCCCCCCAGATATATGGTACGGCCCGGCAGGTCGTTCCACTCCCGCTTAGAGCCCATAAACGTCACAGATAAAGTATGCAATAGTTTGGCTTAACAACATAGCGGGTAGTTATGCGATTATAACCATCAGTCCAAAGATATAGTCCCCCCCAGAAGGAGGTTGATAAATAGTGATAATAAATAGGAATGATATTGATATTGGCGGTTTATAGACGATACAGCAATACCGTAAAGATGTTTAATACGTAGCTCTGTTTTATGCAGCCCATCTGAGCGTGGTAAACAAACGCTTGATTTAATAGTTCCATCCCAAGACGGCCTCTCCATACATTTAATCCTTTTTTAGAAGTACAAACGTGCCTGAATAAATGACGCACAATCCGATGCTTGTATTTATTGTACTGTGCGACCAAGCAAACCAGTGCGGCTCATTGACAGGCCGCTGGCGCTGCTTTTCATTGTATCCCACAGCTTCTCTTTGTTGGATACAGATTAATGGTACAACAAGCACGACTGTCGGAAAACACTGTTTCCGCTTTCATTTGCATACGGATAGCTATGCATTGTGCATCACTCGCTCTCCGGCATAGCCTTGGGTTCCCCTAACCTCATTAACTAAAACAATAGCAACGCTGGCAAACACAACAAACGACGACAGGATTTGCTGCGGAGCAATTAAACATTTCAAAGTAACACAGCCTTTTTTTTTTTTGGTGAGGCACAAAAAAATAAACACAACTCAACACAGATAATTTACTCTGTGTTCCACTCCAAATTGAAAGACAGAAGGAGATGAATGGTTCTGAAATAGGATCTGATCATGGGTAAGAAATATAAAAGAAATTGACAGATGGATTGGTTAAACGGCTATCCGGTCGCCATATGCCTCTTTTCATTTAAGATGATATTAGTCTACGGAACATCATGAAAGATAGCACACAAAGAGCTGCGACTACAGCTCAGGGCCCAGCCCACCTCTCTGCCGAACGATTTGTGCTGCATCGTGCCTCAACCAATAGCGAGCCGTGCTTTGAATCATATGACACCACTTAGTGCTGGCAAAGATGGCCTGTTGTCGTTTTTAAAAAAAAAAAGCGGATCGAACAAAAGCATAGCAAGAATGAAACAAGAAAAGACTGCCGATGATAAAAAAAAAAAAAAACCTCTAGAATGAGAAAGTAGACCAGCCTGACAGTCAATGTGTTGACTGTCATGTTTTTTTGTCGTTTGTGTGTGTGAGTATGTGTGTGCTTTTGTCGCTCCTTTGTCGTTCCTGGCTATGAAGCAAGTAGAGTCCCTGCAGACTGCCCATACTCAACTCCTAGCCCCAAGGTCAGAGCTGGGAGAGGTGTTCCAGAGAGAGGAACAGAAGTACGGGGTCAGGGGGACGTGGGGGGAGGATGTGTGTGTTTCCTGCCTTTTAGTTATCGTTGTACAGGGTGTGTGTGTCGGGGCAGACACATGTCTGTACGTGCACACTCCTGCCTGACAACTTGTCCACTGTGAAGGCACACGCACCATCCACAAGGGCGTTTATACCTTTATACGTGTACATCCAATGCCTGCTGTATCAGTGTGTTTGCGTGCGTGTAATGTGTGTGGATCTGCGGTGTTACCGCTTGCGTGCAACTGTGTGTGTCTGTGCAGCTTTGTGTGCGTGGTGGTCCGGCTCAGACACTAGCACGGCCATTTGCGGCTGTGTGTGTGTGTGTTTGTGTGTGTGTGTGTGTGTGTGTGTGTGTGTGTGTGTGTGTGTGTGTGTGCGTGCGTGCGTGCGTGCGTGCGTGCGTGCGTGCGTGCGTGCGTGCGTGCGTGTGTCGTGCGTGCGTGCGTGCGTGCATGTGTGTGTGTACGTGCGTGCGTGCGTGCGTGCGTGTGTGCGTGCGTGTGTGTCGTGCGTGTGCGTGCGTGCGTGTGTGTGTGCGTGTGTGCGTGCGTGCGTGTGTGTGTGTGTGTGTGTGTGTGTGTGTGTGTGTGTGTGTGTGTGTGTGTGTGTGTGTGTGTGTGTGTGTGCCAGCACGGGCAGAAATGAAAGGCAGCGTCCCATCTGGTGTGGTGTAATGACTGTGCTATTTGGAGGCAGGAAAGGTTTGGTGTTGAGCAGCTGGTTCCGCGCCCGGTGACCTTTTAGCATTCCTCCTCTCGCCATCTGACAGATGTGTCAACTCGATTATTTCAAAAGGCCCTGAATAAATAAGCCATTGTGAGAGCACGCCGCCTGCTAACCCAGAGAGTACACCAAACGGCAGTGGTGGTGGTACACACACACACACACAGGCAGAGACACACACAGATGCACACACAAACCCACATAAACACAGGTGAACCCCAGCCTCAACCAGAGGTGTGTGTGTGTGTTTGTGTGTGTGTGTGTGTGTGTGTGTGTGGTGCGTGCGTGCGTGCGTGTGTGCGTGCGTGCGTGCGTGTGTGTGTGTGTGTGTGTGTGTGTGTGTGTGTGTGTGTGTGTGTGTGTGTGTGTGTGTGTGTGTGTGTGTGTGTGTGTGTGTGTGTGTGTGTGTGTGTGTGTGTGTGTGCGTGTGGCCACTGCATGCAAAACACACATTAAATACTGGTGGAGATGAGGACAGCCATAAGCACTGGGACTCTCCTAGGAGACAAGCAAATGATACCCCCCAAAAGGTTAGTGAGACGTGTTGGTCTTTTTGGGGTTCATCTCCCCGCTTTTCTTCCTACGCTCTCGTACTTCTCTCCCTTTCCCTCCTTTCCCCCCCGTTACCAAATAGCTGTGGAGTGAGTTCCTGGGTACTTGGTAAAGGGGATCAATGAGGGGTGTGGGGGGGGGGGGGGGGGGGCTGGGCAGTGTTGTGGTTTAGGGGGTTATCCTCGGAGCGATTAGCTTCCTCTGGAGGGGGGAGGTGATGGCTAAGGTTTGGGTGTGTGTGAGTGTGTGTGTGTGCGTGCGTGCGTGTGCGTGCATGTGCGTGCGTGTGCATGTGTGTGTGTGTATGCGTGTGTATGTGTATATGCGTGTGTGCGTCGGTGGGGGGGGCTCAGGTGCTGATGGGAGGCTGCCAAAGGATCCTCGTTCCCAAGCAGAGCACAGCTGAAAGACGGGTACGGTAGTCTGTGTGTGTGTGTTGTGTGTGGTGGTGGTGGTGGGGGGGGGGGGTGTCTGTATGTTTGCCTGTGTGTGATTTGTTTTTGGTGGGGCACTGAGGGGTGGGGGAGACTAATTGACTGACTGAGTGATTGGGGGAGTGGGAAGAGCCGACTGCAATCAGACCTGCCCTGATAGAGTTTGATGCTCCCTAAATAGTTTTCAAATGGAGGCGCAGGTGCTGTTTTCTAAGGCAATCCCGACTGCCTGAGTATGTAAGAGATGAAAGACTGTGTGACTGTGTGCGTCTCTGTGTGCATGTGTGCATGTGTATCTGTGTGCATTGAGTGGGTGAGGAGTAAATGCTTGCAGCTTTGTTTAATTTGCAAATCAAACAATAATAAATTATTATCATGAATGTTTGTGTTCAGTCTTAATATTATATCAAATGAAAAGAGACTTTCCCTACCTGTCAACAACCCAAAAAACTAAAAATCGAAAAATAAAAAAACATCAACAGTCTACTACGCCACCTTAACAGAAACATTGTGTGAGTCGGAGCAATCTGAGGCCCCGTCCACACGAACCCGGGTATTTTTGAAACCGAACTTTTATGGACCCCAGTTAAAAAATTTTTTGCGTCCACACCACCGGTTTCATAAAAAAAAACTCTGTCCACACGAGACCGCAAATCCGCCTCAAACGTGCATTCCAAAGCAGTAGGTGGCGATAGCACTCCAAACAGGAAGGCCATTTAGCCAATCACAAGGCTGGAAAAATTCATACCGGGAAAAACAACAACAATGGCGAACCGAGGCCGGGCAGATTCCTTTGTGTGTGGACGGAGAGCCGAAGTTGAGTTACTTCTCACTGTTTACTCATGAATTTAAAATAAGAAGAATTCAAGAAAATGTGGATTGGGAGTCGTGTCATTCCAAGATGATAATCTGATGATCTGATGATAGTCAAGTGATACGTTGGTCTCCATGGATACTACTTATACTGTTTACCGTCGCACAGTGTGACGTCAAACAATGTCGACAAGGATCCAAAAAACTGCGGTTTTCCTGTCCACGCGTGACTGCTGAAACCGGAGTTTTCGAAAAGTTCACCCTGGACTCCGGTTACAAAAAACTCTGGTTTCAGGAGCCGACAACTGCGGTTACGTGTGGACGAACGGCGAAACCGTGTAGAGAAACACACGGTTTCAAAAAAACTGGGTTCGTGTGGACGGGGCCTGAGAATGAGCAGTCGGAGCAGTCGGAGCAGTCTGAGCAGGTGGGCAGTGCGTTCCAGACAGTAATCATAACCCTGGAACAGGGTCTATTTCTGCAGCCGTAGGCCGCAGCCATGCTCCTCCTACAGGCAATCAAATCAAATAACAACAATTGCCTTGTCTCCGGGGCATGCCGATCATGTAACGGGTGAAATCCACCAATCAGGTCCAGACAATCCCTGTCTGGAATACAGATGAAAAATCCATCGCAAAGGGACGTCTCCCCCAACCCCCCACTCCCTACAAAAAAAATCATAGCCTTCGACCTCAGAATTCAATTTCTTTGACTAAAATTGGAGTAAACCACTGTCGTTGTGTTCATTCATCACTGTTACAAACGTTGCCTCGTCCTGAAAGTCCTTCTGCTCTGGTCCAACTCCACCCCATCCCTCCCCCACCCCTCAGAGATGTCAACAGGCCGCTGAAAGGCCAGTCACTCTCCGTAAGTGTGTAATGGCATTCATGGAATCAGGCACCGATACGATATTTGTGTAAAAACGCGGAAGTCTTACATTTACATTTACATTTAGGGCATTTAGCAGACGCTTTTATCCAAAGCGACTTGCAATAAGTACATTAGTCAAAAGAAGTGCAACAATATATCGCTGTCAGTACAGTAAGGATGTTCATAGAACCAAGTGCAAGTACAACAATCACCAGGCTAATCAATTCCCTGCGTTACAGCAATGATAGCAGCTACTGCAGTTGCTACACAGTTAAGTACTATAATACAATACAATACAACACAATACAATACAGTGCAATACAGTACAATACAAGTCTTGCACGTTTGGGCCAACTGGCCAGACCGACCCGGCATTTTGGTTGCCTGCAAACACACACTTTTGAAACCAAGTCCCATGGTGAAAAAGAGAAAAACAGCCCCCGGCGTTTTCGGGTTAGGATTAGGGTAAACGATGACGTCATCGCCACACTGACCAGGTGGGCAACGTTAGATTTCCGTCTGATTACTTTTTGTTGATTTTGCTGATTACTTGTAATATTTTTGTAGGTTGGTAAATTTAATTACTAACTGTAAATTTAAAAGTATTTTCTGCTCAATCTACAAGGTTTAACAACTGCTGGTGGAGGAACAGCGCCACATATAGGCCTGGAATATGTACTACAGCGTTTCTACATGTAGATGCGTTTTTGCAATGATTCCATCATTACGGAGAAATACCTGAAACACTGCCAAGGAAAACGTGGGGAGGAAATATTGTTTTCGTACGTGTGGACAGGGCCTCAGTCCTCTCCTCCTGATCTGTCTTCGTGGCCTCGACTCACGTGAGCGGGTTACGTGTGATGCCGTGCTCTGAGACGCGTGGAAGCCTGGACTACCCGCTAGTGCTATATCCGACCCCGGACCAGAGCCCTTTTCAGACAGGTTTCTGAAGAACGCAAACTCGTCTCTTATGTAGTCGGGGAAACGAGGTGACAGACCCCTTCAAACTGTCCGGAGATCACAACCAACGTCTGACCAGTCATTTGGAAATGTAGCTCAAACCAACCGTGAACCATAATGGCTCTTGGTGGAATCTGGTCCCAATGCTTGTGTCAACATGACTGGAGAGCTCCATCCATCATCTTCATTGATCTGCTCTAAAGACAGATGGTTGTTCTGGACGGGAGGGACTGATTGCATCAGCGCAGTGTGGCTTCTGGAAGCACCACTGACATTGTGTGATTCTGAATCTGTGCGCTCGCGCTTGTGTGAGTGTGTTCTCCCACCGTTTGGTTGAAAAATCGAGGAGTTTCCTCACAGTTGTATCTTTTATTACGTTTAATTGGATCCCCGTGACTTACAAAGAGCGGTGTACTAATATAACAAAATCTATATAATACTTCAGCTTATAGCGCTGGCTTCCTGCTTCAGCAGATCCGTATTCGATTTGATGTTATCTTATCTTATCATATTGTCACACACTGACTTTTTCATTATTATTAATATTGTGTCTTATGTGACGTGCTGTAATGCTATTCATGTCCCCCCCAGGATGAATGAAGTACGTACGTACATAAGTCTCATGTCATTACGATGCAAAATAACATAAGAAGAATCCAACTTCAGTGACAATGCAACCTGTCTGTTTTAACAGGGTTACTGTATCCACACGCAAAAGAGGATTTATTTTCGCTCCCTGAATACCACTCTGACTGGTTTTGCGTATGTGTGTTTATCAGTGAAGAACATCTGGCTGATTTGGCACAAGCACTCTGGTATTTTCCATTTTTTTTTCACCGCTAAGAATCCCATTAGAGAATATGGGTCAAAAACTCATTCACTCATATAATTTGTCCAGACACTCTCCAGATGTGTAGCATGTGGCACGGTAGAGGGGTGCTCACTTTCCACTACAACATTTTGCTGAATTGTTGCGCGTAATATATTTTGCGTGGAACGCTCTCCACTGTGGAAAGTGTTCCATGTTTCAAAGGGGATGTGTTAAAACCGTATGCATATTTCATCCACTGCATGAGAAATGGAAGTGTGTAAGGAACGTATCTCTACAATGCTCGATTCGTTTCCACCTTAGGCGCTTGCATTCTGGAACCCCATCCTCATTTATCAACCCCCGGTACAACCGGAGATGTGCATAAAATGTGTATGCGGGAACATTTCTAGGCAATATGTCCAATTAATCAACCCATCTAACATTGCATTCCTAGTGCACTGGTTCTCCTTTGTGGGCTGTGTAACTGCTGTGTTCAACCATAAGGGATTTGTTTGTTGACAAGTACAGAACAATTGGACGTGCTAGGTAACTCGGTTCTGGATGTTTCAGCCTCAGTGATTTGGTTAAATATTGTGCGACACAATGGACGCAAATGATCAAATACAGGAAACTCAACGATCAATTAATCTACTTGACTAACTAACTATGAAAGAGGTTGGATGGCAGATCGATGCTGAAGCCGGAGAAACATCTCACAGACTCATCTGCTGGCAGAGCAGAGAATGTGAAGACAACCTCACGGTGGTAGTCTGTGCGAGTTAAAGGTATGCCGAGTAGTTTATCACGATATTGCTGGACTCGCAAAAAAAGCTTGCTGAGAACTCAATTTCATTCTAAAGGTAAGCAACTTTTCTACAACACAGAGGAAGGGATATTCGTTAATGTGAAATTGTTGGGCATGGGGGTAATATTTATGCTGTGAACCAAAAAATATAGACAATATATGTAGTTGATTTGCATTCAAAAGGTCTACCACAGCATTTTCTAGGCAGATTTATTTTATAGGCCGTTGTGTTCCCCAAAAACACTGTCCATCTCCATTCATTAATAAACTGTAAAATGTACAACTGTGCCTTACCGTAACCCTAACTTTAACTATAGCTCAATATTATTTATTCATAAGAGCATCGATTGGCATAATAACATGTCAATGTGGCAGTCTGCATTCTGGGAAGTCAATAGACCCTCGATGCATAATTGTGCTTACTTGGGAATTATTCATCATTATTTTGACTGCTTGCTCGCCCGGCTTAACTTGAGAATGCCAGGCGAACGTCGATAACGTGCTTCAATTACCACTTGTTTTTTTTACCATAGCAAGGCTTATCAAATAGTGAGCTGTGTGTCATTATTGTTGTCTCTCCTCTGATATACGAGCACTTTTGTCATGAGCTTTGCGTAATCAATAGTCCCACTCTCCTCCGGGACTATGAAAGGCCAATCGGCACATAAAAGCGATGTATGAATGCATAAATGTATGCAGAACATAAATGGATCCATGAAGTTACCCACGCCTCCCCCCCCCCGCCCATCAAACAAACGGGGAGGTTGAAGAAAACACCATCATGTCGGTGAGCGCACTGGTGTTCATGAAAAGATGCTAAGAAATGATGGCTGCGCTTACAGGGTGAAATAAATGGGGTTGCATCACAGTATGTGTCTATATTAGGTAAACAAAGGCCCCCCCCAACCGGGATTACAACCAATTCAGGGCCCCTGCTGAGTTCGAGGGGCCTCTCTTTGCAGATGCAGTTCCTGGAGCCAACGGCAGAGTGATTTAGGTTGGGCCATAAAGCGCTAAATGGAGATGGGAGGCGAGTTGCTTAATTTACCTTTATTGGGCTCCCTGCATCACTTGAAGGCTGGATATTAAATGAACATGATAACTCAAGCCCAACGTGTTAATGCCACCATCGCTCCCTCCACATTTTAACACCAGCCTATAATTTTTACGACTACAATTGATTTACAACTGCTTATTATTAACTGGCCTCCATTTTCTATATTGACACACTCAAGTAAATACTACTTTATGGGGTTGTAGTCATTTAAACCCTGTCCTATTCCACCTGCAGAATAAATACTGTATATATGATGTATAAATATATAGGAGGATACATGGAGGTGAGGCAGTGAATGGATATCCCAGTGTTTTTTACTATGTTGTTTGGTGTATGGTTTAATTGCCTGTAGAGATAAGGTACAAATATGTATTTTCCAAACAAGAAATAAACTTAAATCCATAAACATTGCAAATGAAAATTATAAATAAAAAATATGGATCAAAGACTGGTCTCTCTTATGTCCTACGAGAATAGTTATCTGTATTAATCTCACATCCGAAGTGAGAGAGTTCAATTAGATTGAGTTTAGAATAGGATTCACAGATTCTATCATGAGGACTTTATTTAAATGCAGATGTCTTCGATGTGACTTATGATAAGACATTGAGAAAATGGAGCAATGCCAGTGCAGACAAAAACAAAGAGTGAGCCTGCAAAACAGTAAGACGGACAAAGAGAAGACAGAGAACGCTACTGCCCTCTGATGGTGGGATGTGAACCCTTAAGAAAACTAAACTCGTGACACAAAGGCAAGCAAGAAGAGTTAAGGAGAATAACTAGAATGCATTTCGTCCTTAAGAACTGTGACAGGGTTCTTGCTAAAATGCTAACGTCAGCACTAACGTCAACGCTAACGTCCCCGCTAACGTAACAGCTAACGTCAGGGCTAATGTTGTGTAGGCTACCAGATGCCTCGGACACCAGCCTTCCAAGTTGCAAGTGGGGAAATCTCCCAGCTTTCTTGCAGCCCCCTTTTGGTGGGGCCCCTTCGGAATTCTGAGAGTACACCGAGTTCAGTGATGACGCTCAACAAAAATGGAGGCGACCGTATAAAGAGATTTATTTCCTTTGTATTTGTACCATGTTGGTCATTTTAATGTCAATTTTAAATGCTCTTACACACTTGATTACATTGCTACTTTAGTCCGGTCATCAATTTAGTTATTGCACGGTTTTGCTATGTGCGTGCAATACAATGTCAATTTGTGTTGTTTGTTTTCGAGCTGAAGAGGCTAACATAGCGAACAATAAACAACGGCTAACCAATGAAATGACAAAATCACAAAGACGAACAGGAACGCTTTAAGTGCTATGAGACAGGGAATGACGCGTAAAAAGTAGTTCATTTTATTTTTTCGATAGGTGGACGGTAAATTGTAAAAAAAAATAATAATAATAAAAAAATGAAAATGCCTAATAGGTTTAAAAGTAGAAAGAGTTGAAGAACGCAGAGAGATAGCCATCAGGTCGTTAAACGATCTGGACGTTTTGATAGCTGAAAGTATGTTGGAGCAGTTAACTGCATAAAAAACAGGCAAGGCGAATAAAGACAACTTAAGAACAGTAGATGTGCTTGACAACCACATTAATAAATAAAACGTTCTTCTTGCAGTAGCAACCACACTAATTAAGTATTCTCTGAAGGGTTATTTTTTAGATTAAAACCAAAATGAGAGGAACTAATCAATTGAACAGCAACAGAGACCAGAGATTATGTGAAATGCAAACAAAATGGATCTCCCGAATGAGCCTGTGTTAATATGCATGGTGAACCACGTGATCACAACGTGGCCAGAAACCCCAAACACTTGAAATGTTTTCTAACGCATGAAACTGATACACATGCATCGTTCTAAACCCCTCTAGTAAAGGCTTGAATAATTGTACAGTTAAGGATGCATAGCGACATTTAAAACCACAGTGTGACACTCTGCCTGACTGGAGCATATATGCCCCGCAGCACATCAAAGGTGAATTCCTCCTAGAATTAAGACTCTCGTTCCCCCTCTCTAAGTGTTCATTATCATTTCTCTAGTGCAAAAAAAAAGAACAGCTAAAAGAATATGAATATGGGTTTGCATCTGTCTGCCATTAATATGCATGCCTGAATCCACATCTCAACACAAAGCCAATTTTCCGGCCATCTGGGGGATGGCTTGTGGAGATAATGAATATGCTTTATGAATATGCTTTATTTGGCGAGGTGGTGATACATCATGCTGCTGTCTCTCCATCTCTCCCTCACTCACTCGCTCTCTCTCTCTCTCTCTCTTTCTTTCTCCCTCGCCCTCTCTGTCTCTTTCTCACTCTCGGTCTCTCTCTCCCTCTCTATCTCGCTCACAGTCTTTGTCTCCATCTCTTAATTGTAAGGTAACAGAAAAACACAACTTGAGGGGTTTAATTATAAGAGGATGGATGGATGGATGAAATGAGAGGTGGATGGATGAAACGACGGATGGACAGATGGGATGGCAGGTTGCATATATTGGATGAACAAAAACTATAATATTTTCCTCCATATATTCACATACCTACTTTCCGCGTCACTCTAATTGGTTGTGATTGAGACTCTCCTCAGGATTGCATGCGTGTGTGTCTGTGTGTGTGTGTGTGTTCCCTACATTATGTCTGGCTTTCTTGTGGTTTGAGACTTCAATAAACACCTGCTCACAATAGCAACGTTGAGCGTGTGAGCGACGAAAGATGAAGGAAAGTTACAGAGACTTGCTGCTACTCAAAGGTTCCAATGTTTGCCTGGATGTTCATCTCATGGCGCGTTTCCACCGGAGGGTGCGGGTCGGTTCGGTTTGCAAAGGTGGTGCGGCACGGGTCGCGTTTCCACCACCAAAAGAGGGCGTGATCCGGAATGAGCCGCATTGGGCCGTACTCGTCTCGCAGTACTCCTCCGTTGGGGTACTGAGATTCATTCATTCATTCATGTCCTACCGATACTGAGAGTCATTTCAGTCAGAGAATGCACAAGAGAAATGGACAATATAATATGCCTGACTATATATATACAAAACCCATTACAATAACAAAATGATTTAATAATCCTGTACAGGAAATTACAGTGCCACATATCTCCAGCAGCATTGAGACTCCAGCATGTTTCAACGGTTGTCAACACACCACCTGGAACTCAATGGGGATAGGACTGAGCAGCTCTTCCTTCCAGGGAAGGCCTCTTCCATCCACGACCTCTCAGACAAATATGGACATCTCCGTGGTGCCTGCAACTGGGATGGCGAGGCACACGTGAGGCCGGCTGCCCTTTGCCGCCCACATGACTCTGAAAACCTGCTCCTGCCGATTCATGCTGTTCAATGTCAGGTGGATAAACCAGACGGCCATGCAGGTTTTGGTCCAGACTCTTGTCATCTCACGCCTAGGCTACTGTAACTACCTCGTGGCTGGTCTGGTCTGTGTGTTCTGATTAGTCCTCTGCAGCTCCAGGCGTGTCTTCTTCCCCCCCCAGGTTCTTCCACACTGCACCCTCCTCTGCACCCTGCACTGACGACTGGGGGTGGTTCAAATTCCGATGCCAAAGTCACTGGTACTTGCTTACTCTGCCTACATCCAGCACATGGTCAAACCATGGACCCCAGCCGGTCCACTTCACTCCAAAACTGCTAAACGGCTTGCTACTCTCTCACTCTCACTCAGCAAAATCGCAATCTTTTGCCGTCCTGGCACCATAACTGTTGACTGAGCTCGCCACTGACATGAGGACAGCTGAAATCCTAGCTATCTTCCACCACAGGCAGAAAAGTCATCGGGTAAGACTGCATCTTGGCAATTGAAGAAAATATATATATATATATATATATATATATATATATATATATATATATATATATATTATATATATATATATATATTATATATATATATTATATATATATATATATATATACTGTATAATATTACGTATATCCAAATCTTGCAATAAAACCTACCACCCCCCGGCCCATAAGTTGTGAAACAACAGCAGTACACACACACTCTTTAAGCAAGCATATCTACACCGCACTCTCTGTGTGTGTATGTGTGTGTATCGATGATCACGTTACACGCGTGTCCCTGTACGCAGCTGTAACGCACGCGTGTGTACGAAGGCCAGAGCACTGGGGAGTGCAGGTGAGGACGGACTGTCCTTCATGCTGAGGACAGCCTCTTGCCTTTGGATCCAATGTCAGGCCATGGTCCCTCCTCCCCCAGACCCTAACTCAACCCTTCATGCCCACCCAGCCAATCGTATAGTGGGATATACATTTTTTTCCCTATCTCCTGTTTCTATATTGTAGCATTCAAAGCAGCGCTTTGCCTATTTAATCAATGTTATGTAATTCTTGCACGTTTTAGCTTCACCTTCATTGCTTGCTTAATGCACTTATTGTTAGTCACTTTGGACAAATATAAATAAATATAATGTAATAGTGACACACATGTGCATATGACTGCATGAAGAGTGCTTATAATAGTCGGCAGTCATCACCATTTGTCCCAAATCGAACATGGCACCCCTAGCCTGCTGCCTGTTACACAGTTACGGGGGTTCAAGCAGATGAGCCAGAACCCGGGTTCGGACTACGAGAGGACAGCAGAAGCAGGGTACATGGGCCCGTGGCTACCTTCATATGTCAAATCAATGATTTAGACGTCAGTGACAGTATTACTGTTGGGGTCATATATCCCTCTCCCGGAGGGGTTAAGCACAATCCACTGGCTAGTGGTTTTCCTTTAATGATTTAGGATTGGAGTTGCTCTGTGGCAAATCCCCAGCGACTACCTTCCCCCCCCTCCTTCCCTCCGCCGACCCCCCTGCCCCCCCCCCCCCCACCCCCCCTCCCCCCCCACACAGCAAGGGGGGGAGTGGGAGTTTTTTTATGGCGGGGCTGGGAATCAATTATGCTAACAGCAGCTAATGAATGCACTTGAGGGAACTGCTCTGTGCACTCAAGGGCCATTTTTCTCCATTTGCATATTGATGGCTGAAGGACAGTGGCCACTTCCACCCGTCTGCCACCAGCACTCTGTGGAGAACCTTTCCTTTCCTCCTCTCCTTTTGATGGAATATACTGTTTAAATCTCTCCTCTCTTACTAACCTATTTCCTAACGATCCCCGGCTAGCTTTAACCGCCATTAACATCCGACCGGCACACATGAACATACAAAAAACACTTCTGACGCACAGCCAATACTCACCAACCCACGAACACACACACACACACATCCACACACGCACACAGACACACACGCATACACACATACACACACACACACACACACACACACACACACACACACACACACACACACACACACACACACACACACACACACACACACACACACACACACACACACACACACACACACACACACACACACACACACACACACACACACACACACACACACACACACACACACACACACACACACACACACACACACACGCACACACACACATGCACACACATGCACACATATAGACAATCCTTAAGTCCCATTTGCTAAGATGAGCATAGTATTTCCCATCCCCCCCACAATACATTCTTCCCCTTGACTCAATAGTGCAGCCTTCAGGAGTGCTCTGAGGACTTGTTCCCATTCTCCACCCACCTTGATAGAGAGAGAGAGAGAGAGAGAGAGAGAGAGAGAGAGAGAGAGAGAGAGAGAGAGAGAGAGAGAGAGAGAGAGGGGGGGAGAGAGAGAGAGAGAGAGAGAGAGAGAGAGAGAGAGAGAGAGAGAGAGAGAGAGAGAGAGAGAGAGAGAGAGAGAGAGAGAGAGAGAGAGAGAGAGAGAGGAAGAGACTACATTTGATAAGAGAGAGAGAGGTAGAGACTACATTAGAGGACAGGAAGTAGGCCAATGACTCTCCCAACAGGATCCACTATGGCTAACCTGCATAAAAAAGTTAGCGGTTAACAAAAAAAAAAGAATCGTTTTGTAACATTCATTCCCTTGACTGAAATACATTAAGGTAAATAATGCCCGATCCAGAGAGATATCATTATTTCTAATGGGTCTCTGTGAAGTGCTGCTATGAATATGAAATATGCTATGAATAAGTTACGGGTTCACCTGAACGCCCCTTTTTGTCTATGTCAAATGAAGATATCTCTGGATATGATTAAATATTGTATAGTGTATCAGTGTATATAGTGCATTGTATAGTGTAACTGGGGAATGGTCTGGTACGTAAGCTGTGGGTCATCTAGGAATATCTTAATCACAAAGGTCTGATGAATAATAATGTACAACCCATTTAATAACCTTGCACCTAAAAAGAAAAATCCAGCATCAATCCACGTAAATGTAAATCACCAAAAAAGTGTAACACCTGATAAAGTTAGGCAGGACCAACTTTGTGTAAACTGTAGCGCTGAGTGACTCCATCGCTCAGCAGAAGAGACAGGAGGCTGGCAGACAGGCCATCGCTGGTTGGAGGCGTTTGCTAACTTGATGTAGTGACATTTTCCTTCCCGAAGCCCTCTGGGACAGAGAGAGAGAGAGGAAGGAAAGAGAAGAGGTGTTGGAGAGCAAGATGGGGAGACACAGAGGGCGAGGGAGAAAGAGCAAGATGGAGAGACACAGAGGGCGAGGGAGAGAGAGCAAGATGGAGAGACACAGAGAAAGTGATTGAGAGATAAAGGTATATATCTATATAGATTGATATCTATATATAGAAAGAGAGGGAAAGAGATAGACTGCTAGAGAGAGAGAGAGAGAGAGAGAGAGAGAGAGAGAGAGAGAGAGAGAGAGAGAGAGAGAGAGAGAGAGAGAGAGAGAGAGAGAGAGAGAGAGAGAGAGAGAGAGAGAGAGAGAGAGAGAGAGAGAGAGAGAGAGAGAGAGAGAGAGAGTAATGCAGAGATACAAAGATAAGGATACAGAGAGAGACAAGAGCAGAGAAAGAGAGAGACTGAGAGATAGAAAAAAAAGATAAGAGATATAAGAGAGAGAGAGAGAGAGAGAGAGAGTGAGAGAGAGAGAGAGAGAGAGAGAGAGAGAGAGAGAGAGAGAGAGAGAGGAGAGAGAGAGAGGAGAGAGGAGAGAGAGAGGAGAGGAGAGAGGAGAGAGAGAGAGAGAGAGAGAGGGAGAGAGAGAGAGAGAGAGAGAGAGAGAGGAGAGAGAGAGAGAGAGAGAAGAGAGAGAGAGAGAGAGAGAGGGATGGGGGGAGAGGGAGAGCTAAAGAGATACAGAAGAAGGACAGAAGCGGTGCTGGTGAAGGAGACACTAATGAACTCAGACAACAAAGAGCCTAACCTGAGCGGCAGCACCCTAGGGAGCCAAGGGTGGGCTTTCATTGGGTCAATAAAAGCACTGGACCATAACCGTATCTGCTCGCCCTTCCAGCGCCCGCTTAACTACACAACCAGGACTCCTCTCTTCAAGGTGGCCTGAGTTTGAGGACGGAGCAACTCTACAGAGGCATAGAGATATGTTGTAATAAAAAGATGAACATCTACTTTACATCTCAGATAAATGACACTTTTCCAGGGACTTATTCAGGACATCTTCATTTCCATAATTTAGAAAATCCTTTAAAAGAACACTCTGCATAATATTGAATTTCATTTTGTCATCCCACTCAAAGGACTGTCAATTGTCTGTTTACCATTAACTGCACTCTCCTAACAAATCCTTAAACTTAAGGAACGTTATACATTTTATTTTAAACATCACTCACTAGCCTGCATCCACTGAGATGACTGAAATGACTTGATAAGAGATGTAACAGATGTATCTTATATTTGAAGGCCTTATAATGCCTGATTGACCGCTGACCTCAATCTTCATACGCCAAGTGGAAGGGGTCCGACACTGTTCATCCTCCCCCTCACACACACACAGACATACACACAGAGTATGTGAGAGAATATGTGTGTGTAAGAGAGAAGGAGAAAGACACATGCAGGACTACACCCAGACACATGCCCCTCCTACACACACACACACACACACACACACACACACACACACACACACACACACACACACACACACACACACACACACACACACACACACACACACACACACACACACACACACACACACACACAGACAAACACACACACACACACGTGCTAAAGGACACAAACTGGGTTGTCCTACCGATACTCCCTACGTCTGACATATGTCACTCCCAATCTGTTCAGCCAACCACGCCCCTCCCCGGCCATGCCCTGCCACGAGGTGCACAGGGGCGAGAGACTATGAGGGAGAGAGAGAACTTGAGAGTGTGTGTGTGTGTTTATGTGTGTGTGGACGTGCACCCAAGCATGTGCCTCAGTGTGTGTGTGTGTGTGTGTGTGTGTGTGTGTGTGTGTGTGTGTGTGTGTGTGTGTGTGTGTGTGTGTGTGTGTGTGTGTGTGTGTGTGTGTGTGTGTGTGTGTTAGTGAATGTCTGTCTGTGTGTGTTTGTATGGTGTGCATGTGTGTGTGTGCATTTGTGTGTGTGTGTGTACATGCATTCATGCGTGCATGCATGTGATTGTATGTGTATGTGTGTATGTTTGTGTTTGTGTGTGTTTGTGTGCGCCAAAGCGTGAGTATGTTTGAGCTGGTTTGTGTGTGTGTGTGTGTGTGTGTGTGCGTGCGTGCGTGCGTGCGTGCGTGCGTGTGCGTGCGTGCGTGCGTGGTGCGTGTGCGTGTGTGGCGTGTGCGTGCGTGTGTGTGTGTGTGTGTGTGTGTGTGTGCGTGTGTGTGTGCGTGTGTGTGTGAGGGGGGTACTGCCACTAGTGGTTGCTACCTTCTTCCTGCTAATTGGTATTTTTGAAACAATACCATCTGTTCTTTAAGAAAGTCAGACGCGCAGCCTCCGAGAAAGATCCCCCAGCTCCTGCTACACTCACCGGCAGCAGCCACAGCAAACAACCCCCTCGCCCCTGGGCCCTCGCAGCCAAATAGACGTTCTATAGGAGACGCAGGGAAAGAGATGCATCTGCTATCACTTATATATGACCTCGAAGGGGATTGTGAAGATAGATAAATAAACTGGGGGAGCCATGTAAATATATTGCTGCATGCCAGAAAAGAGTGACACAGTTGTAACTGGTCTGTATTACAGAGTGTGACTTTGGCCCTGTTCACACGGAAACTATTTTGGTGTAAAAACGCAGAAGTCTTGTACGTTTGGGCCGAGCGTCCAGACGGGTCCGGAGTTTTCAGTGCCTGCAAACGCACTTTGTTGAAACTAGGTGCCAGGGTGAAAAACAGAAAAACGGCCATTTCATTTTCGTGTGGACGCCAGATATGCGAACAATGACGTCATCGCCCCCACACCAGGAAGGCAACGTTAGATTTCTGTTTAATTTGTTTTGTTTGATTTGATTTGTAATATTTTTGTCGCTTTAAATATAGTCCCTTATTAAATTGAATTACTTACTGTACATTAAAAAGTATTTTCTGCTCATTCTGCAAGGTTTAACAGCTGCCTCCTCCTCAACTGTAACTGTTTGTATGCAGCGCGCAGGCCTGATGCGCATGTTCTGCCTCGTCTTCTTCTTCTTTTTTTGGTGTCAAACCAGTGCTATATAGTGGCCTTGAATATGTACTATAGCGTTACTAGGCTACTGTTAGGTGCGTTTTTGCAATGAGTCCATCTTTGCGAAAAAAATCCTGAAAAGTTGCCAAGCAAAACGGAGGGGAAAATATTGTTTCGTCTGTGTGAACTTAGTTTCCTATTGCGGCGTGTTGTGTAATTATGTGCTTTTACCCTGCGTTCACACCAAAAGCGAAGGTGTGGCACAAAGGCATACAAGGTCAATGCAAAGGCCAGTAGATGCACAATTTTTGCCTAACAAGCAGGCGACGCGGGTGGTGTGGACGGTTCATTCCTCCTGTACTGAAGGCGTGCTGGGCGCATGCTCGCTCGCGTGGGGCAAGGGATTCTGGGAAAGCTCGCGTATCGCGGGTGATCGCAGTGAATCGGAGGGACAAAAGTTCAACTTTAATTAACTTTATGCAAATTGGAACGTCTTGCCGCGCGCGTTCGGCCATGCGATTGGCCAATGAACACTCAGTGAGTACAGGCGGACCATAAGGACTCGTCGTGGGATTTAATTTGCTGGTTTTAAGCACTTCGATCGACGAAGTGCTAAACTCCAACAAGCAGCCGCTAGAGAGGGTGGGGCTTTGCCACGCTCGAGGCAACGCGTCTGGTCGGGCCGAGTCGTGGGAGGGAGAGAACATTCGTTCCACTTTTGGTGTGAACGCACCTTTAGAATGAAAAACAATCTGGTGTCTGGAATATTTCAGTCAACATGTGTCAATGAATAGAAAATGTGTGTGTTTCTATTCTAGTTAGATATTTCTGACTCAACAAAACTGTTAGAGGCTATACTTTTGGGCACTTCCGATTGTTGTTAGATGAGCTGTAGTGGGAGAATAACAAAAACAATACCCATATCTTCTTGATAATAAGGGACAGAGTTGTAGTGCCACCATGCGGTCGCTTGATGCCATCACAGGCACCATAGTGCGAAGAGGGTTAGGGTTAGGTCCTATATCCGGTCAACTTAAGAATGTATGTTTTGTTTAACATACATTTAGGCCTATAAATGATGACTTACACTGACCATAAGATAAGCTAAATATATAATTATAATATTGAATGCAGGGCAACACTTAATACACCAGCAAAGGGTGTTCAACCCACTGGTTTGCTTTGTGTCTATAAAACATTGTATTGAACAAACTATACATTTCTGCATAATTATCCCAGTCATTGCGGGACATTTCTCACGGGAAACCACCAGGCACACTACTGTGTACCATGTTTTACACTGCCAATCTGTTACACTGGGATCTCTCTGCTTCAATCTCATGGATGATTAAGCCTGATAATTAAGGTTTTTGGACATTTTCCACAGAGGCGCAGACAAGGCAGCTGGTGACATTTCATGCATTCCCAAACACAGAGGAGGGAATTAGTCCCAGGTTTATCTCAGAATGCACCAATCCTGAATTCGACAACAGTCAAGCTGTTGTTATGATAGTTATCCTCTTTGGCTTTATTCTCTGCAGTGGTCCCAAGGTACTGGGCGCTGGGCTATTCACCTTGACCTGTTGATGTAATAAGAGAACTATAGAAGCCACATTTCCATTTCCAGCATGGCTATTGGAAAAAAAAGTGTCAGCAATAAACACGAATTTGTGTTGACGGACACACAATATAAAGGATTCAATAGTTTAAAACACATTGAAAAAATATGAAGTTCTTACAATGTGTATCTAGTTAATAAAGTCTGTGAATAAATATTGCAATCAAAATTACACAATTTCCCAGAATGCCACAGCGGAGCACCACAGCAGAGCGGAAGCGGTCACGGGTCCCCTTGGCAACGAGTGAGCGGCGTGATAGCCTAGCATGCTACAGCTATATCTCGCTAGCTCACTCAAACGGGATTAACAGTCACCGCCTTGTGTATATTAATTATAGTATAAACCGCCTTCAAATATCATTACCGTCTCTGCAATGATGAGTCGGACACCTGATGCGAGAGCGAGGTAATCATTTGTTAAAGTATACTTTTTTAACAGTTCAAACCATAACATAGCAGGTGATGGCTAACCAGCTCAACAATGTTTAATTAAACAACGACGTTTATGTGATTAAACATTCAAACCAGTAGCTACGATTTATTATCAGCGTGCGTATGGTTTCAAAATAGCATATCACGATAGTTCCCTCATTGGTTATCGATTGTTCAGCTGATAGGACTAATAACTTTACATTAAGTGAATGTTCATGTAAGATACATAGCCCCATCATGTCAACATAAAGGTGTGAAGCAATACGTTACATTCCAATCTGTTTAATAAATGACCTATAATAACGTTAACCTACTGATAACGGTGACGTGGTTTGTTCGAGTTGTTATCGATCTCTATCTCTATTTTTTTCGATAATCACTCACTCACACACACTGACACACACTGACACACACACACACACACACACTGACACACACACTGACACACACACACACACACACACACACACACACACACACACACACACACACACACACACACACTATTGGAAGGACTGAATGCCCAGCATTGCAGAACCGCCTGTTTTCTGATCATCCCTAGGGACAACCAGACCAAGCAGATCCAGGAGAACCTCTCCAACGTGGAGAAGCACTTCGGGGACATGTGCCAGCTGTTCGCCGCCTACGTCCGTAAGACGGCCCGACTGAGGGACAAGGCCGACCTGCTGGTGAGGGAGATCAACGTGTACGCCGAGACCGAGACCCCCAACCTCAAGAGGGGAATGAAGCATTTTGCAGACCAACTGGCCAAGATTGAAGACTATCGTCAAGCTGAGGTAAGCACATAAAGGCCATTAACTGACATTTGAATGTAATTTCTTTCTAAAGAAAATGCCAAGATATTCTGTATGTGTGTTTCTGAGAAGCTCTGATTTTGTCCATCTCTCTTCTGGCCATGTTGGTGTGTTGAGAGAATTAGCAGTGAGATGTCTCCTCATCATCTTACTTTTAATGATATTTTCTTACAGGTGGAAAGGCTTGAAGCCAAAGTCGTCGAGCCTCTGAAGAGTTACGGGGCTGTGGTGAAACGCAAAAGGGTGAGTTTATCTACATCCTAATTATCAGAGAAAACCCTTTTCCAATATGTTTATTGACTGTAATTACCATTCTGTGTCACACAGAGGCAGCATTTGTCATAATATTCTGTTAAACTCATTACTCACTAATAGAACATTATTTGACTTGCACACCATTGTTGCATAGATTTTGAGACATCATTAATGGTAATGAAATGTCTTATATGTTAACCACAATGACTAATATAGGATTGACCATCTTGCACAAAATTATATTTAGAAGATGACTCTTATTATTGGCCTAGATAGGTACTGCTTAAACATGCTTTGGGTGAAATACGAAATCACAGCTATAAATATGTTGTGTTGTTTACGTATAATTGTAAATCAAGGGACAGAGAGAATTATATGATTTTTTAACTTTACGAAACCCTCACAACTGCTTGGATGGCATTTTTGGTTTTCTTATTTCTCTTGCTGTAACATTAGTCTACTTACCTTTTAATGTTGGTCTTATTGTTTGTGTCATTGTTCTTATTGTTGTTGTTTTCTCCACAGGAAGACCTGAAGACCACCCAGAGTGCTAGAGACCGTGAGTCCAAACAGATGGCCCAGCTGGAGAGGACGAGGCAGAGGAACCCCTCAGACAGACAGATCATTGTATCCTCACCCAGCATGGCCTTACAGGCATAACTTACACTATTTACATTTACAATTAGGGCATTTAGCAGACGCTTTTATCCAAAGCGATTTACATAAGTTAAGACACACATTGACACACCGACGGCAGAGTCAACCATGCAAGGCGACAGCCAGCTCGTCAGGAGCAGTTAGGGCTAAGTGTCTTGCTCAGGGACACATCAACACTCAGCTAGGAGGAGCTGGGGATTGAACTGGCAACCTTTAGTTAACAAGACAACTGCTCTACCTCCTGAGCTAAGCCGACACCAAACCGCTAACATAACGTGTGCAATGGAACGGGGCTGATGGAGGGTTTGCTTTGATTTCATTGGTGCTTCCTTAACCAGGCTTCCAGTCACAGGTGGGTTGTCTCATCATTACGGAGAAGGCGTCATCTACTTTCTGGCCGTTTTTCAAATGAAGAGTCCTGTATCGTAACAGAGGCCTTAGAACCATTGATGAACTCTTGATGGTCTTGGGGGCAAAAAAAAAAAACACTGGAGGTTTATCAAATAGTGTCCACATAACAGCAGTTACCAGCGGCACTAAGCGGGCTCCCCCACAAAGTATCTCCTGTCCCGACATTATCTATATAACGCGGCTGTCTATGCCCCAGGCCGAGAGCGAGCTCCAGAGGGCAACCATGGACGCCACTCGCACCACCCGACAGCTGGAAGAAACCATAGACGAGTTTGAGAAGCAAAAGATTCGAGACATCAAGGTCAGTCACGGTCAAGGCTTTCTGTCCCCCACCCCCCCCTTCCTCCAGTCTTGTTGGTTGCTCAATGAGCCGGTTATTAATCAAGGGCATGCAATCTTCTTTGGTGGGATATACCGTAATGGTCTTTGGGAAACCATTCACTGGAAGTTAAACTAGACAGGGAATGTTCTGGTGTCTGCTTGTTGATCCAAAATTGAGAAATAACTTTTATGGCCTGCAAAAATCTGTTCTCATAGAAAACCAATGAATGTGTTCAACTAAAATATACATTTTCAATGAATAGAAAAGCAGTTGCTCAATCCCTATCCCTATCTGCTCATGTGCATCTAAAAAAAGAATCACGCATCAATAGGAGAGTGAAGGAACTGAAACCATTATTGCATTATTGCTCTCTCCCCATGGCAGAAGATCTTTGGTGAGTTTGTAACGGTTGAGATGTCGTTCCACGCCAAGGCCTTGGAGGTGTACACCGCTGCCTTCCAGAGCATCCAGAGTGTGGATGAGGATGAGGACCTAGAGGTAAGGCCATAGCCTTCTCATGCGCATAGCCTTTTCATGCCCATGCTGTCTATAAATCCCATAGGCCATCACCTTCTTCGCTAACGTTTGATACAGTGCAATTGGCCACAGCCTTCTCAAGCTAGCGTTAGCTACAGTACAATAGGCTAACCCCTTCTTACGCTAACACTAGCCAAATTCCAATAGGCCACAGCCTTACTTGTACTGTAGCTAACCTTAGCTACAGTCCAGTAGGCTACAGCCTTCCTATGCTAATGCAATCAACAGTCCAACTGAGTTATTCCATTGGCACAAATCCATACACTGCCGCAACGATATGCGTTTCCAATACCAAAGCAGGCGCTTCGACGCAGTCGGGAACGTTTACGGTTCTACGTCAGATTTTAGTAGTAACCGGACCAATCACAGCCCTTGCTGCTGCATCGCCTTGACGGAAGGTTACTGTGTTTGGGAGGTGCACGTCCTTGCGGCCCTTGCGGTAGCCACAAGGAGGGTCCGCAAGGAGGTAAGGGGTCCGTAACCCACTTGCGTTGCGTGAACATGGAACCATGAAAAGCCCTTAAGTGAGCCATACCGTACCACTAGATGGACCTTCTCTGAGGTCTCCAATATGCCGCAACATTCTTACGCTAACACTCACTACAGTCCAGTATGCCCCAGACATCTTACACTTCAATAGCTGCAGTCTAATCAGCCACTAACCTCTTAGGCCAATGCTAACTATAGTCAAATAGGTCACAGCCTTCCTACACCAAGGCTAGCTACAATCCAATAGGCCGGGTACCACAGGTACGCTGGAAGTCATCAGTAGGCAGGGGCATCCTCTTGTGTGCATAAAAAAAAAAAATGGCTATAACCATACATATAGATACAAATAGATATTATTTAAATGACTTTTACATGTAGACTGATTCTTCCTGAAAAATTAAGAAATTTACTTTCAAAGAAAATATGTCCTTGCTCCCTTTTGATCTAATCAGTATTGGTTCTTCGTTGCACCGATTCATCTGCCCCTCCATTCATACTCGTTAGTCACTCCAGGACCAGGACATCTTTAATCATTGAGTTTCAATCTCAACGGCCACACCCGTCAAATGGCATGAAGGCATTCCAGTAGCCTCTGTGGAATTTAGTTTTTCGGTTGTCTCACGAAAACTCGCAGCACACATTGCACAGCATCTGACAATCGGCCTCTGATGGGAATCTTAGATATTGTTGATGCAGGGAGAGTTAGCAGCCCGGGGAGACAGGAGGGCAGCTCACTACCTGACTGATTAGGAAAAAGGTACATGACAAATATATATCTGACATTTGAAATGACCATTTGAATAACCCATAATGGCTTTTAATAATATATGGATCATCTGTTATTCACTTATTGATATGTCTTTGGTCCATAAAACATCCACTGAAGGGAAGATCACTTTGAAAGTTTGGAGAGGAGTCAAATGTTATTTGTATTGCCCATACACAGAATGCTCCATAGGTAATAAAGTTATTAAGAAATGTAATATTATTATAGGTACTTGCCTCAAACCAAGGATTCTGACAAACTTAAAGATTCGGAGAACAAGTTCATTAAAAGGGCAGACGGAAGAAGACATGACTTATTGCCGGCTCACAGCCACAGGACATTTCACCCCGATGGCTAGGACCACGTTTGGCCGAAGAGTAGTGTTTTTTAAACTAATGTGGTGACAAAGGGATCCCGGCAGGTCTCTACATTTCATTTTAAATATAAATAGACCCTAAAGACCAATTAGAATCCAGATAGCATCTTGCTTCCATACCTTGTATCTGGTATGTACTAAAGAAGGATAAGGAAGTAGCTAAACCAACCGTGCGTGCTACGTTGGGCACCTGCTCTAAGGCTATGAGCACCTCCTGCTCTCTGCGTAAGAGCAACTCCTCTAAGGTTATGAGCACCACATGGTCTAAGTGTAAGAGTGTTGCACCTCCTGCTTTAAGATTATGAGCACCTCCTGCTCTAATTGTAAGAGCCCTGCACCTCCCGCTCTAAGGTTATGAGCACCTCCTGCTCTAAGTGTAAGAGCGTCATCCTCCTCCTGTATCTGCCAGGTGTTCAGGAGCCTGCTGCATCCTCCAGACCACCTGTCCCGCTTAGAGATAGTGGCAGCTCACTCCAAGGGGTCGCTCGACCGCACCGGCTCTTCCATGAGCCGGTCAGGGACCCTGCAGGTAAGACAGAGCAGCCATTAAGATGCTTCACACGCAAAATGTTAGATGGTAAATTGACTGCATTCATACAGCGCTGGTCTAACCAGTGGCCACTCAAAGTGCTCTGCAATATTGACTAACATTCACCCATTCATGCACACATTCACACACCGACGGCAGTGTCGACCCCTCAAGGCGACATGGAGCTCGTCATGAGCAGTTAGGGTGGGGGGTCTTGCTCAGGGGCACCTCAACACTCCGGGAGTAGCCAGGGATCGAGCCGGCACCCTTCCGTTTCCCCACCAACCCTGCTCTACCTCCTCAGCCACATGCTGCCCCAGATCTTTTCAAAAACATTACTCCCCGCCGCCATGAGAAATGCGAGTACAGAGCTGCATAAGCTTCTTTGGATAAGCTATCTTTGTTTGGCTTTGATAAGTTGCGCTGTCTCAGTAGTATATCACGCAGTTGTTATTGAGCTCAGTAGGCTTTGGCCCGGCTTAGTACCTCGCTTTACTTTGCTGCGCTGGCTGCATGTGTGACATCACCCCCCGCCTGTCACGTTTTCTTTAAAGCTCCTCCTGCAAACCTGTCATCGCTTGTCACTTATCTCATGCATTGTTTAGCCATGCGTGTCTTTTTTGGTGTAAGGACCAAACTTGTTTGACGTCTACAACAGACTTAATAATAACTCTGCGCAGATCCGTTTTGGTGACAGATTGATTAATCCTGTGTCACGGCAGCAAACCTCCACGGGTCGTCTGAGGAGAAGAGATGACGACGACGAGGATGATGACGATGAAGAGGAGTCGGAGGAGGAAGACGACGATGAAGATGTGACAGATGATTAACATTAAAGCCGCCTTGCTTTGGTCCAGAGAAAGGCTTGCCTACTTGCAATGTGTTTTTTTTGTTAACAGTGTCGGCGTCAAAAGTCAGGTGTTTAAAAGTGTGTTTCTTTTTTATTAACAGTGTCAAATGGCAAGTGTTTGAAAGTGTAAACTAGCATAGGTTGAGTGGGCAGGGTTTCATATTTCATATTTACTGCTTTAGTTTGCCAGTTTGTCAGCCATCATGAAAAGCCTTTAAAAATGCCATTTGAAGTATTCAACTCCCTTTCAGGGTTGCCAGATTGGGCCAGATTGGTCGGGAAATCTGTCCCAATCTGGCAACACTGCTCCCCATCGCTTTTTGTAATATCTACATACCAAATTGCCAAGAGTATACAAGTATATATATTTTTTACGTATTGTTTGAATACCCCAGTGCAATATAATACACTGGACATACACTGTTTATTAATAATCAGAATAATAAAAACACGCCATTTCTATTCCAGATCTCTTTGCAGATGTTTTGTTTTATCATTGTTTTCAGTGACTGTAGTTGCATGCCATGTAAAGATCAACGGGGAGTATTAACACTGTAAAGAGTGCTCTCCATCTCAGACTCCATAATGCTGTTAATTAAAGTTAGAAAGGTGAGATGCCTCATCCGTGCCTAGACACAAGTTGTTCTGTACACCTGTGTATCTGGGTTACCTGCGCGCGTGCAGCCGTGCATGTGGGGGTTTTGGTTGTGGAGGGGGGGATGTAAAGTAAAGTAATATTCCCCTCCTGACCGCTGTGTTGGCCAAGGGCTGCATTGTCCGCTGTCCATGTCTATGCGTCACCTAGCCTGGCTATAGAGTACTAAAGTGAAAACGTCACGTTATCCTGGCAACCGGTTTTCAGTTCTAAACCACCGAGCGAGAGAGGGCGTTCTCCATTGCTTCCATGCGTTGTTACTTTCAGAATGAAAAAAAAAAAAACACTATTTGAAGAGGTGAAAATCACTACCAATCGAAACATGTCGAGGCGTTCATGTATTTTCCCTTGGGTATTAAAAGGAAAAGTTTACACAACGTTAGTTTATTTATTTATTTTAATCTATTCTCAATATTGATTACATCATTGGTAAAGCAAACTCGCAAATCAATTCGCAAAAAGAATCGTTCCTTTTCTATAAAATGTTCGTGTGGCAGAGGATTTCCTCTTGTTAATTTGGTTTGTTTAGAACCGAAAACCGGTTGCTATGGAAACGTGACGTCACACTTGCCAGACCAAGATGGTTGCGCGGTGGTCTGGGGAGGCTGCTGTCATTTGCTTCAGCACAAGAGGCGTGGTCGACGGGCCTAGTTAAATTTAATCTTAAGAACTAAATTATGAAAGTTGTCTCAAATATAAATGTATAATGAAGTTGACATAACATAATAAGTTAGGTAAACTAGATATTGTAGGTAGACTGAAATGTAGATTAATTCTTTTCAGCTTTGAAATTCCAGTGTAAATGAATTAAGATTCAGTTGACTCAACTAAATAATTCTATAGGAACTGAATTTTGAGTTAAGTTATGCAAACTAAAGGTTCAGTTTATTTGACTAGAAAAGTTTATTTGTTTTGAATCGTATAATTGTCTCAACTAATCTTCCCAAGTTCAGCTAACACATTTTAAGGCAGCCCGGACACTAATTTTTGTTAGTTGAAACAACTATTTATTTTTTTTACAGTGTAGGTGAGTGCTGCATGCAGCGCTCAACTGTTGTTCTTCATAAGTTTTATTCTTTATTTATTATTCTCTTCAAACTTTGGGACCAATCTCCTTCCTTAACTTTTCACCTAGAGACTCCATTCAAATTTTAAAATATTAAGAATAGCTTGGAATTTTAAATATTTTCTACTTTTTAAGATATTCTACTTTTAAAATGTTATCTTTTTTTAACATGGGAGTCAATGGGAGGACCTCTGGTACTCCAACTGTTTAAGACATAACTAAATCAATTTTCAACCGTTTATCTTCGTTCAAACTATCCAACAAATCTACACAGTTCTATCTTCAACGATATCTAAACGGAATTTCGATATCATTTACACTGCGTTCCAAATGATTATGCAAATGATATTTTTCTCCGTCTATAGTCAATGAGAATGACAGTCAGTATAATTTTCAAGTCATCAATTAGAGTATAATACGAATTTCCTTGAACAAACCTCCCAATGATAACAGTATTTTTTTCCAAAATAAAAAACTCAAAATGCACTGTTCCAAACAACAATTCTTGCATCCATTGAACTTCTGAGTTTCTGGACAGTTTCTGCTTGCAGGATGTCAGAATATCCTCCCAGGGCTTCTGTTTGGATGTGAACTGCCTCCCACCCTCATAGATCTGTTGCTTGTGGATGCTCCAAAGGTTCTCAATAGGGTTGAGGTCTGGGGAGGATGGGGGCCACACCATGAGTTTCTCCCCGTTTATGCCCATAGCAGCCAGTGACACAGAGGTATTCTTTGCAGCATGAGATGGTGCATTGTCATGCATGAAGATGATTTTGCTACGGATCTTCTTTATCACCATGGAAGAAAGTGGTCAGTCAGAAACTCTACATACTTTGCCTGGGTCATTGTCACACCTTCAGGGACCCTAAAGGGGCCTACCAGCACTCATGATTCAGGCCCAAAACATGACTCCCCCACCTCCTTGTTGACGTCGCAGCCTTGTTGGGACATGGTGGCCATTCACCAACCATCCACTACTCCATCCATCTGGACCATCCAGGGCTGCCTGCATGGCACTCATCAGTAAACAAGACTGTTTGAAAATTAGTCTTCATGTATTTCTGGGCCCACTGCAACCGTTTCTGCTTGTGAGCATTGGTTAAGGGTGGCCGAATAGTAGGTTTTTGCACAACTGCAAGCCTCTGGAGGATCCTACACCTTGAGGTTCGTGGGACTCCAGAGTCACCAGCAGCTTCAAATACCTGTTTGCTGCTTCGAAACTGCATTTTAGCAGCTGCTCTCTTGATCCGATGAATTTGTCAGGCAGAAATCTTCCTCATTATGCCTTTATCTGCACGAACCCGTCTGTGCTCTGAATCAGCCACAAACCTCTTCACAGTACGATGATAACGCTTAGGTTGTCGGGAAATATCTGTTTTCATACCTTGTCCAAGGCATTGCACTATTTGACGCTTTTCGGCAGCAGAGATTCTTTTTCTTTCCCATATTGCTTGAAACGTGTGGTCTGCTTAATAATGTGGAACGTCCTTAAGTAGTTTTCCTGTAATTGGGCTCAACTGACAAATTATCACAGGCGTCCGAGATTGATTTCAGTGATCCAAAGAGCCCTGAGACACAATACCATCAATGAGTTTAATTGAAAAATTAAATGTTTGTGACACTTAAATCCAATTTGCATAATAATTTGGACCACAGTGTAAACTTTCTTCAGAATCACAGTTTTAGTTTCATGCACACACACACACGCACACCAGCAGTGCAGGGCAATACATTTGAACTTTCCGATTCTTCAGTTCAATTCATTTTACATTTCTGCATTTTTAGCAAAAATTTGCACTTTTCATTCAGTTGTCACTTTATTTGTTTCCAACCATTTCCATTTTCTTAAATGGTTTGCACGTTAACATTGTTTACTGTAATGGGGGCGTTTAGCAGAACCCAAGTGCACAGCCAGACGACTGGCGCAGGAGGAGTACAAGGCTTTATTTGGGGACAGGATCTTCAGGCAGAGGGTAGGCGTCAGGCAGAGGTCAGCTATGGGAGGGCAGATGGACAGACCAGGAACAGGGAACGGGTAAGCAGACAAACCGACAGGGACTCCCGACGGCAGGCGGGATAGTCAGACAGGCAGGGATCGGCAACGGGAGGCAGACAGGTGGATCAGGAGCCGGGGACAGAAGAGCAGACAGACCGACAGGGACTGGGCGGCAGGCAAGGTAGTCAGACAGGCAGGATCGGAGAAGAATCAGGAGTCAAGTCGCGGGAAAGCTCTGAGAAACTCTGGAGACACTCTGGCAGGGAATGTTTGGAAGGAGAGGACTGATATAGGGGGAGCACAGGTGAAGGTGGTGGGGTTAATTAGGAGAGATCAGGGTGGCAGGCAGGTGGATGGGAAAGTTGACTGTTGACAGAGTCAACTGCATGACAGTTGACTCCATTTAGACTTTTGAACTTTTGTTCAAATCCCTTCACTTGATTTAAGCCATTTAACGTTTCTTTATGTCTTAATCGATGTGGCTTTGTTAAAAAAAAATTCAACCTCATTTTGCACTCCAGCACTCACCGCATAATCTGCAGGAAATGCATTTTCTGGTTCAAATGACTCTTAAACGCCTCCCTGTCGTCATTGTGTTAAACCAGCCAATAGAGCGCCAGGGGGGGGGAAGCCAGCTTGGTGATTGGCTCCCGCAAAAAAAGGAATCGGAAGCAGAAAGAAATGTATTGCTCTTCTCTAATTCAAATTGTCGGCAGAAAGGGCTGGGGGTACCCAGTCTATATGAGTCACCCACACATTAGCACTCCTCTGCAGTCTGTGTCGCCATGACTCCCCCCTGCCCCAGGCCCTGCACGACTACAACCCTGTTCACATCAACAAAATGCAAAAACAAACGGCCGGGATACCCCTTTGCTTTTTTTTTTTAAATCCTGTTAAACTCCCACACATTAAGGTAATGAGCCATAGAACAACAGGTCAGAGTGAATGGAATGTTACTGGCTGGAATAAAGGCCAAAGTGTGTGTATGTATAAGTGATGTGTCATCAACGGGCCGGTTGACATAGCCTTGGTGCACATAAAGGTTAATGTGTACTGTGTACACACAGAACACTTAACCTTATGGTGAATCTTGTGAGGACCTGAATGGCGCGGTGAGTCATCGGCCTACATACTGTGTGTGTGTGTGTGTGTGTGTGTGTGTGTGTGTGTGTGTGTGTGTGTGTGTGTGTGTGTGTGTGTGTGTGTGTGTGTGTGTGTGTGTGTGTGTGTGTGTGTGTGTGTGTGTGTGTGTGTGTGTGTGAGTCAGTCCTGCCCATCACTTATGAACCCAGAGGGGTCCCACTCCCTGCAATCAGCTTTGGTGACCAGAGATAAAGAGAGGATGAGAATTATTCATCAATGGGGAAAATATATTGGAAGACAAAAGCCAAAGCGAACAAAGAACGAGACTGGTTGTGTTTGGTGATGTTTGAATCTGGATCACCCCTCCAACCTGCCCAGCACTTTGTTCCAGCGGCATGTGTCACCCAAAGCACCGCAGAGAAAGCAGGTTCAACGAATTGGTGTCATATAAGTCCCCTGTGGAAGTTCTTCCCTGAAGAGTTGACTTTCCGTCTGGTGTGAAAATGAACCTCAGCAATGCACATTTTGTTAAGTAGGCCGACTACAATATCAGTATGCCAACATGTTATTGGTCTGAAGAACTACAAACCTTTCTATATTGCTTAAAGTCTTTTTAGAATGTGCAGTCAAAAAGTATATTACAGGTCTTAATGTAGGGGTCTCATTTGCAGAGGTTTTAGTTTCTCTTTTATTCATTATTATTTGTATTTTGTGTTCATTGTATACCAGTTATATAAGGCCTAGTTATTCGTCAAATACAAATGCAGCCAGTGTTTTAGCTCACAGTTTTTAAAAAGAGATGATAGAAAAGAAAATGTAAACTATAAGAGATATTATCTCAACATGTTTTAATGCATTCTGGACTTCACTTATTATGCCTACATTATCTAAGAGTTATCTAATTTCCCAGGCGCCTTCCTTCTTGCATTCTGTAAACCAGTTTTGAGGACCGTCAACTATTGCCATCTGTTAACCGACTCATGTATAAAATATGCTCGTTCAAAGAAACCAAACCGTTTGCTGTGGAAACCTGTCTGCAGCCAGAGATGTCACATTGTTATACTTGTCCGTTGTGTCAAAGCGTTGCCACCAGAGGGCGCCGTTGAGCAGTGTCGTCCGCTGGCTTCAGTAAATTATTATTGGACTGCATCTATACCGCGCTTTTCTAACAAGTGGTCGCTCAAAGCGCTTTACAATATTACCTAACATTCACCCATTCATGCACCCATTCATGCACCGTCAACCAAGCATAGCGACAGCCCTGTCAGGGTGAGGCGTTTTTCTCAGGGACACCTCGACACTCAGTTAGGAGGAGTAGGGGATTGAAATAGCAACCTTCAGGTTACCAATCAACCCGCTCTACCTCCTGAACCACATGCAGCCCAGTACGAGCGAGCTGGGGGACACAGGCTTCTGTGTCACCGTTCTGCTGAGCAGCAGCCATTATGAACATCTGAGAAGACTAAAATGAGCCTTCTGCAGGCTCCATGCATCACCGATATGTTCTTCATTGAGGGCGAATGCTTGCTCTCTGAGTCAGACCAGGGGATCGGCATGAGCAGTGTCTACTAATAATAAGATGTCAACTGAACTCAGTGCACTGGGTGGCCTACACCTCATCCATTACGCCGTTGTCCATTATGGCTAGCTACTCAAAAAGCCTCGCAAGTGCTTTCTGCAGGTGTATATTTTGCCTTTGTTGTAAAACATACACGCCATGGACATTGTATACTAACTCTTCAAGAATAAATCTAATTTTAGGCTCTGTATATATTCTAAATACTCAAGTAATACCTTCAAGCCCCCAAATTTAATATAAGTATAAAAGAGACTCAAGGTCTCTAGGTCGCTCCCAAATGTCCTTTACCCCGAAGTCACGTCCACAACTACAAAAAAAATCTTTTTCCTTGGTAGCATGGCAGGAATTTCTCCATAATGATTGACTCATTGCAAAAACGCATCTCGCGTCTCGCTAGTAACGCTGTAGTACATACTCCGGGCCCATATTTGGCGCTGTTTCTGCTACAGAACTCCAACAAAAAGGGGTTGTTAAACCTTGTAGATTGGGCAAAAAAACACTTTTTAATGTACAGTGAGTTAGAGCGTGTTCACACAGGCAGTTTTTTATTCAGGTGTGAGTGGATGTTTTACATTATATTCCTATGATACAGCAACCCGGTCTCACGAAAATATGTGACACTGTCACGTTATTTTAATCTATTGTTCGTGATCAGGGACATATATTTTCAAAATTTTCGTGTTCAAAAAGCACAATTTTCAAACTGTCATGGCAACGTCCGCTCGGACACTGGACTTGCGAGGCATCGACGCGGACTTTCATTCACATAGCCAAGAACAAGACAAGAGATGGCTAGGTACAATAAACATCAAGACATACCATTCTAAAAAGAACAGATGAAGCAGCTACCCTTGTTTCCTTCGCAGTTTGCCTACAGAGCAGCGCACCTGCATTTAATATATCCGTGAATTGTTACAATTTCTCAGAATCAAAGGCGAAAGTAGAAACGGGTGGCCAAAAGCTGTCGTATTGTTAGTTATCACAGACTATTTTAAGTAGAAACGGGTGGCCAAAAGCTGTCATATTGTTAGTTATCACAGACAACGCCTCGCAAGTCCAGTGTCCGAGTGGACGTTGCCATGACAGTTTGAAAATTGTGCTTTTTGACACGAAAATTTTGAAAATACGTGTCCCTGATCACGAACAATAGATTAAAATAACATGCCAGTGTCACGTATTTTCGTGAGACCGGGTTAGATACAGAGTGTTTTTGTAAAAATATCCTGGGTGCTTTTAAAAACACCGCTGCCAGTGGGTTTTTTTCACTGCTCTGGGCGGTTTTCAAGTTGGGAAAAGTTCAACTCGCCAAGAAAAAGCACCCAACGTCAGGCAGTTTTTTGACAGCTGACCAATGAACGAGAACTTACGTCACTAGGAAAGTCCTCAAAACAAATTGGCTTGCCTCAATATGGCTTGCTGCCTCAATATGGCTTGCCTCAATATGGCTTGCCTCATGTGGGTGCCTTGCTTTATTCCAAAACAAGGACTAATTTTCTCATCCTTGACATTGTAACTAGTTGACACTGATAGAAGTAGGTAGTCAAACCACTTTGATACTGTAACCGATTTTCAACCTATATGTGCTCTAGAACATTGTGCTCTAGAATGAACTAGACAAAACCCCCCTGTCTTCTTTACCAACTGTTTTTTAGTTGGTAAAGAAACGCTCGGGTCAGGTGTTTTTTAATATTGAACACACCCCTTAGGGTGTGTTCACACAGGATTTGTGGGTGCATATAAACCGGGGACGGCAGCAGTACGGTGCATTTCATAGTTTGATACAAGAGCTACGGTTTGATAATGCACGGTTCTGTGCGCATTTCAGACTCGACAAGAGTCAATTTGAAACCCTTTTGCGCATCGTTGCGCCTTCAATAATAAAGCAAGACACCCACATGAGGCAAGCCATATTTAAACTTTGTTTTGAGGACTTTCCTAGTGACGTAAGTTCTCGTTCATTGGTCAGCTGTCAAAAAACTGCCTGACGTCGGGTGCTTTTTCTTGGCGAGTTGAACTTTTCCCAACTTGAAAACCACCCAGAGCGGTGAAAAAAACCCCGCTGGCAGCGGTGTTTTTAAAAGCACCCAGGATGTTTTTACAAAAACACTCTGCATCATAGGAATATAACATAAAACATCCACTCACACCTGGAAAAAAAACAACTGCCTGTGTGAACGCGCCCTAAGTCATTATATTTACCAAGGGGAGTTTTTCTCCTTTTCAGCCTGGTACCTGGTTTCAAACTAGTTTTCAGGCACCTAAAACACAGGGTCCTTCTGGGCGGCCGGCCAAAACAAGCAAGACAGTCACTCTGCCCCCCCATGGTGTGTTTGAACCACATCCTGTTGGTATACAACCCCCAGTCTTCAAATGCTTCAAAAACCATTGAAGTGGTATTAATTGGTCATGATTATCTTTCACAACATTTATTTAAGAAATTAACCTTTAGAATGGATTTGTTTGGCGGAATCAAAGCAGACAAAACTTCTGTTGTGCCACTAAAACACCTCGTCCCAGTTCGTCCCAAATGTAGGTTTTCATTGAGAGAACATCATCAGTCCAAAAAATTACACGGAAAACACAACAGCTCCAATGACTACACAACGCAAAGACATGGTGATTCATATGGACCCTGCTATCCCTGAAACCACACGCAAGCTGTGTGGTTTCAATGGTAGAAAAAAAAAACATTGATCGCTTGAAATGTTATCAAGCGCATTACAACGCCGAATCTATCGTACGATGCTGCATTTTCGACTGAGAATATAACGAATGTCATCCATTTTGTTTTGTGTGGCGAACAACCTTGACATCCGTGGGGTTTTGTTGATATGACGTTTGTCCCATGGGTCACAGTTATGGGTCACAGTGACATACAACCTATTCTTTCCTTTAGGCTGGAGATCCCGTTAAATCTGGCTGTTGCACAATCCCATTAGGATTCCCTTTCCTTCTGACTCATCTGCACTCACTCTCGCAGCCTTATTGAACACACCTGTTGGTGCCTGCAAACGGAGCCCTAGTCGAGGGAAACTTAAACTGTAGAACTTCATTTTTAAGGTGCATTTGTTCACTCATCTTGGGTTGAAGTAAGTTTTGTTTGTGTGTTTGTGTGTGTCTGTCTGTGCTTGCGTGCGTGCGTGTGTGTATGTGTGTGTGTGTGTGTGTGTGTGTGTGTGT
>OLKM01000464.1:113908-116408 GCA_900291075.1 Melanogrammus aeglefinus | reverse complement strand
AATGTGTCCAGTCATTGGTGACTTGACGTGACTATACATTCACTTATTAAGCTTGTATCAAAAGTGACAAATTCAGATCGGGTCAAAAAAGAGGCTCAACATCTTGCTCAAGAAAGCCTTTGGGTTAGGTATAGCAGACATTGGGGATGGAACCCAACTGAGGAAGTCACACCCAAGCCACTCACATAGCCCTATAATCTAGCTAGGTCAATCCAAAGACTACTCAAACACTACCAGAAGAACATCATTTCTCTTAGCATGTCACACGTCTACCATCTATGGAGAGCTGATCCCAGGATTTTTGTCTTATGACAAATGTACTTATTGTAAGTCGCTTTGGATAAAAGCATCTGCTAAATGCCCTAAATGTAAATGTAAATGTAAATGTAAAATGTAAATGAGAGCTGCTTCAAAACCAACATCCTCCCCAACATCAAACCAACAAAATGATACCGATTGTACCGCTTGTTTGAGTGTTTGCGTTATTTCATGATCACATACGATGGAATCATCCTCTTCATCTTATTCAGTACGCTGGCTGGGCTCCTGACTGGAGCTGAACGGATGCTGCTGTGAAGGGTGACTTGAGGAGAGGGGGGTGGGTTATGTTCCTACTTGAATCAGCATGGTGTTTTCCCATCACGCTAGGCGTCAGTCATAAAGGCATTCATCCACACAGTAAAGCATCTGTGTAAAGACGTGGTGAGATAAGAGCCGCACAACAATTGGCAACACACAGCTTTGATGACGGTGATACATGAATGAGGTGGGTTGGGAGAGCAAGAGCCCTTCCTAGTTTGTCTTTCACCTCTCTGCCCGCTTTCTGTCTTTCTCCCTCGAACTCTCAGTCCCCTCTTTCTGTCTCTCTCTCTCCTGTTTCAACTCCTTCACTCTCTTCCCCATTCTTTCTCACCGTTTCTCTATCTCTCCCCGATTCCCTCTTTCTCCTGGCCTCCCCCCTTTCTCCCTCTCCTGCCCTCTCCCTCTCCCTCTCCCTCTCACTCTCCCTCTCTAGCCAAAACAATAGCATCAGCCAGGCCTCAGCTCGATCTGAACGACGACATGAAATAGATAGTCTGCAGCCCGGGAGAAGAACAGAGAGCAACGTCACCGCAAGAAATGCACATTCTCCGATACATTATCTTGTGAATGTGTCCTCCATAAGACCCCAGACACAGGGTCCTTCCCCCCCACAGGTCCATACTAGGCATGGAATGCTACCCCTCTCATCCAGACGACAGACAGGACGGACAGGGTCTGTGTGCGTGGCGGTGGCAGACGCCACTAAAACAAATAAATTGTGCTGTGTCTCACCTGGGGCCCAGACAGCGGAGTTCTCTTGTTCTGTTATATGTTCTGGGGGTCTGAGGCCCTTGGGGGGGCCTGTGACAGCAGCAGTAGCAGCATGGATTCCCTCCATTCCTCCCAGTCTTCACATTGCAGGATCCCGTCTGCCTCTCAGTCCAACCTGAGGGGATAAAGAAGCAGTGGCGCCCAGAGGGAGGAGGAGAGACCCAAACCCTTTCAGAGGGACCCTGCCTCTTCTTTTTCCTTACAATTTGCCCCACAACTTACTGGTTACATGCAGCCCTCTAATTATTTGGAGTTTGGAGGACTGATTAGACAGATGGCCAATAGCTTACACCTTGAACCTTTTTTTTATAATGCAGTCGATAATTAGACGCTTGACCATGTTGAAACCATGCAGCTTCAGAAGTTAGTGTTAATTGATTATATTTAGCTCCAGGAATGCCCAGGCCTTTTGTCAACCGGTTGTTAACTCAGTTCCTGGACAAAATATGTAGGGGGTTATTGTGCAAGACATCCAATCCATAACTGCTTCTGACAAGCTTGTGGTGGTAGTGGTGGTGGTGGTGGTGGTGGTGGTGGTGGTGGTGGTGGTGGTGGTGGTGGTGGTGGTGGTGGTGGTGGTGGTGGTGGGTGGTGGTGGTAGTGGTGGTGGTGGTGGTGGTGGTGGTGGTGGTGGTGGTGGTGGTAGTGGTGGTGGTGGTGGTAGTGGTGGTGGTGGTGGTGGAGGAATGGTGCTGGTGGTGGTGGTTGGTGGTGGTGGTGGTGGTGGTGGTGGTGGTGGTGGTTGGTGGTGGTGGTGGTGGTGGTGGTGAGGATAGTGGTGCTTGGTGGTGGTGGTGGTGGGTGGTGGTGGTGGTGGTGGGTGGTGGTGGTGGTGGTGGTGGAGGTGGTGGTGGTGGTGGTGGTCGGTGGTGGTGGGGTTGGGGGTGGGGTCTATACCAAGGTTAAATTGTTTAATTCCATCACATCAATCCTCACACGATGTAAACATCCCCCCACCCCTTCGCCCCCCGGAACGGCAATATGGACGTCCTTTACCTCCACCCCTCCTCCCATCCTCCCTCGACGCCCTTCACAGTCCCCACGCACAAGACAGACACATGGAAGAGCTTAAGAGGAGAGGGGAAGAGAGAGAGAGAGAGAGAGAGAGAGAGAGAGAGAGAGAGAGAGAGAGACGGAGAGAGGGAGA
>OLKM01000464.1:110000-113131 GCA_900291075.1 Melanogrammus aeglefinus | reverse complement strand
GGAGGAGAGGGAAGTGATTCTGACAAACGAGTATACAGGGATTTGAAATGTTTCCTGCCCCCCCACACTCTCTCTTCACCGGGGATATGTGTTTAGATTGGACCGGGGAATACAGGGGGCATCTGGAGAGATTCAACCCGTGTGCAGGCCTCTCACTGGCCCGTTGGAAGAGATGGAGTGCTTTCCTCCGACGACCAACGTCTCTCTGTCTCTGTCTCTCTCGCTCTCGCTCGCTCTCTCGCTCTCGCTCTCTCTCTCTCTCTCTCTCGCTCTCTCTCTCTCTCTCTCTCGCTCTCTCTCTCTCTCTCTCTCTCTCTCTCTCTCTCTCTCTCTCTCTCTCTCTCTCTCTGTAGCAAGTCCTAACACAAGCCTCCCGAAGAAAAGCAAACAATTGGATGAATTCATGAATGAGTTTGTTTAAAATGTGTTCACACGTTAAAGCTCCATGCAAGTCCTGATGCATTATAAATGGCAGACACCTCCTAAAACATCTGCCAGGGGAGACTGCATTTATGCTAAGAGCTTTGTCCGTTTATGGCGGGAAAGTGCTCTTATCATTTATTCCCTTCCTGTGACAAAAAGTGGACAGGAAGCATGACTCGCCTGCCTTTTTGTCTCTCTCTTCCTCTCCTCCCCCTCCTCCTCCTCTCTCTCTCCCTTCCTTTGCTTCGAGCTACCTGCCAACCGGTGAAAAGTATTTACGCCTGAAAGGAAGAAGACAACTTTCCATCCTGCACTGTTCCAGCCGGCATCTGGCTTTTGTTAAGAGGATGTGTGTGTGTCCGGCGTGTACCTGTGTTGTGTGTGTGTGTGTGTGTGTGTGTGTGTGTGTGTGTGTGTGTGTGTGTGTGTGTGTGTGTGTGTGTGTGTGTGTGTGTATTGTGTGTTGTGTGTGTGTGTGTGTGTGTGTGTGTGTGTGTGTGTGTGTGTGTGTGTGTGTGTGTGTGTGTGTGTGTGTGTGTGTGTGTGTTTGTACATGTGTGGGTTTGTACATGTGTGGGTTTGTGTGTGTGCATACATCCATGCAAAAAGCTAATAGTGATAAATTGCCAGGCATCACCAAGATATCCATCCAATGTAAACTCATTACGGTTACACAGACGTGTACCTTCACTGAGAACAGCCAGGGCGGGTACAGTAAGAGCGTGTACCTTCACTGAGAACAGCCAGGGCGGGTACAGTAGACTAGTCGCCCCATAATCCCCACAGACAACAACTCAAGGATCTCTAAGGAGCCCGATTAAGCCGTATACAATTTGAGTGTCCAGTGCACTCCGAATAACGGTTAATTGTCATCAGGCCATCCCATATTACACAAATCACTCTGGCATAAATATGCAGTTCTGTGGCAAGATATCCATCCTCGGTTAGCATTGTGAATTCATCCCTGATGAATTCCATCGGAACAATTTGGAACCGTTGACGTATTGAGTTGACATTGTCTTTTATAATATACCGGTAAATTCTTTGATTCTTATCTTCCCTTAAGGGGGCAACTTAGCACCAGTTCCTCTAGTTCCTGATCCTCAAAGCCCACTCTGTTTTTTTGCGGTAGCCATTTAAAGAGCTTATTAGCACAGCCCAGAGCTAGACCGACCGAGTGTCAGCGGGCTCCAGGGCGGAGCAGAACACGGTAACCGTCACAACTATGAATCACACACACAAGTCAACAATAATACGTCCAACAGCATTTCTCCTCTAAGAGTCCACATGCTACCATGTGAGTTGCAACAGTGAGAGACACACGACTGTGTGGTAGTTTTGCTTATTTTGGCATTCCATTTAAACCCATTGCTCGTGCTTTTCCAGGCAGGGCTCCATGCAGGTTGAGCAGTGTTCTCTGTGATGGCTGTCCAGGCATTGTGAAGAATAAAAACTCTTAGGAGCTCAGCACAGAACAAGACCACAGCCGAAGTGGAACATGCCCCAAGGGTTAAATGGGAGAGAGAGAGAGAGAGAGAGAGAGAGAGAGAGAGAGAGAGAGAGAGGAGAGAGAGAAGAGAGGAGAGAAGAGAGAGAGAGAGGGAGAGAGAGAGACAGAGAGGGAGGAGAGAGAGAGAGGAGAGAGAGAGAGAGAGAGAGAGAGAGAGAGAGAGGAGAGAGAGGAGAGAGAGAGAGAAAGAGGGAGAGAGAGAGAGAGAGAGAGAGAGGAGAGAAGAGAGAGAGAGAGAGAGAGAGAGAGAGAGAGGGAGAGAGAGAGAGAGAGAGGAGAGAGAGAGAGAGAGAGGAGAGAGAGAGAGAGAGAGAGAGAGAGAGAGAGAGAGAGAGAGAGAGAGAGAGAGAGGAGAGAGAGAGAGAGAGAGCGAGAGAGAGAGAGCGAGAGAGAGAGAGAGACTTGAGCTACTACGGTCTGTGAACCCCATCATCCACGGCTGATGCCTCCACTTCACAGAGCAGATCAGTGGGCGGTGTTCAAAATGATTTGATCCATTTTGCTGTTACAAATCAGCCCTGTTTTTTTAGTTTTCTTGGAATCATTTTACCAGATGTGGAAACAGTCATGGCTTCAGTATTTTCAGGGTCTGAGTGTAGTGGCGCTTGTTTCGTATAAAGACATGCTCCCGAGTTGAGGAGTAGCATAAGTATAGCAGGGCGAGCTTCTCCCCCTCCCCTCCCTGCCTTCTGCATCCAGGACGGCCCAGAAGGCAGAGGAACCGAGAGTAAGGTATGGAGTTTCAGACTGATGTTTATACCGAAACTGTTTTGTTTTTTTTCTCATGTGAAATACAACTGGGAAGCTGCAAGTGCAACATCAGGTTTGAATATCCATGGGGCCGTCCTATATTGCATGCCTTCTGTCTTAAGCAAGAAACAAATATTGCTCATTGCATGCTTTCACACAGTCCTTTTGGAAACCAAAAGTAACTTTGCATATCCTGTTCCTGACGAATTGTTCTCCAACAGAGAGGAGTATGACATTCTGTCATAAGAAACAAATTGTAGTCACCCTTTGACTGTGTAAACAGATAGCAGGTAGCTCGTTCTTCCAGGGCCACAGACATCCCTTAGGTGGAAACGTCATCGGTATGAGCAAAGCTCTTAATGAGATGCATGCTGGGACATGTGATTTATACTGCTGGCGCAATCATCTGCAAAAAAAAAAAGAGAAAAAGAAAGATCCCTTCCTCGTG
>OLKM01000464.1:0-107500 GCA_900291075.1 Melanogrammus aeglefinus | reverse complement strand
CGACATGAAACAACTACAAACTACTAATACAACCCAAACTGCCAGTTGGGGAAAAATAAAGGCTGTAGAAACAACTTTGAACAGTCTGTCAAAAAGTCTGTTTGTTTTAACGCGGTAATCAAAATGCATTGATTTGGAATCTTTTTCTTGGAACGGATTTTGATCGCTTTAATTATTAGTATTTAGGTGAGTGCTGCAAGCAGCGCTCAACTATTGTTCTTCTCAAGTTTTTTAATCTTTCTTTATTATTCTCTACAATCTTTGGGACCTATCTCCTGCTTACATTTTCCAAAACCAGCGCGAGGCCGGCGGCAGCAGGAGGAAGAGGCGCTGTTTGTGTGTAAACACACTCTACCATTGCACACGTGCACGCTCGTCACTCTGGCCGCAACTTTTTAATAAAAAACTGCTCGACGCTAACTACCCAAGTGAGTTAAAGAAAGTGAGTCTGTTGCGTTATCTCCGCCAGACCTTTTCTGGCGATATGACCACTGCTAATGAAACATGTCTCTAACTAACTGTGCACTGTTTGGGACTTCAATGAATGACGGGAAAGTCCCTACTGACGCCAAGTTCATAGCATTCATAATGTTGCAATTGCAAGGGGTTTTAACACTGTGGTGTGACCTTATTAGGCCATAGATACAGTAGTTAAGTGACATTTATTTCAATTTACATCTTTGGAGATCATCTTCGGGACCACTTTAACAACGATACTGATTAAATGAAGTCCTTCAGTCCCACTGCAGCATATCTAAAATTGTTCTTTATTCATTGTATTGCCTTAGAATAATACCAGATACTAGCCTAAATCCCTGACTGAAATAATATCGGAGAATAATACATACACCATTATTACATTCAGATGTATGCAGAAACCACAGAGCTGTGTTGATAAAGACTTCCACGAGCTGCTATAGAAATAGAAACGCCTCACCAAATAATATTAAACTCCATTATCTGCATCTGTTCAAAGCTGACGCAACACCACGAAACCCCAGTTTCTCCACCCCCAAAAAAGCGCAGCATCTGTGTTTAATAAAGCAACATTTGGCTTTCATCTGCCCCCAGTGGGTTGTAATGCAATCATATCATTATAGTGCTGCTGCGCGGTAAGGTGGTGAGGGGTAGTGGGGAGAGTGACAGGTTTTGGATGAGGAGCGTGCACGTGTGCAATGCAACCGTGTGTTTACCCACAAACACCCGCCTCTTCCTCCTGCTCCCGCCGGCCGACCAGAGGGAGGCCGAAACGTTCCAACACAGGGAAAACGATTGCTGAGTCCTTTCATCACTGGATTATGAGACGCTAAATCTCTTTTGAAGGGCAGCAATGCTAAGAGTCGTTGAAATCCTGTCACATGGGGTTATTATCCTGCAATTATTATTATTTTTTTCTCCAAACCATTAAGCTATTGCGCTTCTCCCAGCGCCAACCCCCCAAGCCCCCCCTCCACCCCCCACCAACGCCTCCCCAGCCATTGCCTTACTTGCCTTCGCACACTTTGATGGCCTGAGGGCTCAGTGGACTCGCCGTAAAGAGTTTGGGGGCCGTGGGACTTGCACAGAGGGCATGGTTACAAATGATGGCTCAAGTACCTCTCTCCCCAAACCCCTTCACCACCACCAGCACCACCATCCAGCCCTGCCCCCCCCCCCCCCCCCACCACCACCACCACCACCACCATCCAGCCAGCCCCGTTCTCTTTAGTGTCTCATTATTGTGGATCCAGGAGGGACCTCCTTTGTGTCCAGAACCTATCCAGGGTCTTCAGAGGGACTGCAATGGGAGACCATTCAAGTCTAGATGTAATTCAGACGTCAAAAAGCCAAAGCCTTCTGAAGAGCTGTCAAAGCCTTTGAATGTCCGTCAAGCCCTGTCGGAACAGATCCCCGCTGTGAGGAGAGGTTGTCATACGCTGTACTCTAGGACACTGTGTTTAAGTAGCATAATGTGTAAAACATACTGAAAAATAAATTACAAAGAAAATCCCCCTGCAAGCAGAAAGAAAGGATACCTCAGTAGCCATGCTGTTTGTTTTTAGTCCTTTGTGGGTTTTCCCTTCCCTGACTTTATCATAACAAAAGACGTCACGATGCATCCCCTTGAACGGTCCCCCTCACAGACTCCCCTCTCCTGTTTAACCCCCAGGTGGGGGCTAAGAGGCCGGTGTCTCCCCTGCTTCCTCTGCTCCTTGAGCAGATCCTCCTCCTCTTTGGGAGATTGACATCATCATCGGAGACGCTCCATCTGAGCGGTGACATCTTGTTGTGTAACCTCGCTGACTGCTTGGTGTGGTGGTGGTGACGTGTACGTCTACGGCACGAAACGCACACGCACACACATATACAGACATGCATTGCCTCACGCACACGATTGTTATCCACTTCCCATTAGCAACAGGAAACCCCTTGAGTCATCTTGGAGCACAGCGCTGATTGTGAGGCAAGCTGTTTCAATGAATCCACTTGTGTGACAGATGGCCAGTATCGGTCAATGCAATGCCATTCAAAACACTGCCTACACTTAAAAGGATGCCATTTCAAAGAAATGGGACATGGACATATTTGAAGAAAGGAAGATAGAGAGTAAGAGATTCAGTGATATATTTGGATTTATAATCTGGATAGCGCCAGACAGATCAACAGGGTTGTGTACTTACTCTGGGAAGAGAAGCCCAGACAGGAGTGGACCAATGTGCGTCTTTTCCTTTTTATGGAAGGCATACGAGTGTGAAGGATAATATGTTCTCATCAGCAATCATTTGTATGATTAAAAACGCAACAGGACTTTTGTGACGCCTATTGGTAAGGGAATGCTTGCTTGAGCAACAAAAGGTTTGCTGAAGATGTACTGAATAGTACTCAAATCCAAAGGGAAAAGCCGCTTTGGAAATTCACATAGTTCTCAGTGACAAGTTTGACCAATGGAAATATTCTCAAGAAAACCCACATACACTGATTTTGTTAAGGGACGTCAGAATGGAATTATGGGCAAGTTGTCCTGACTTTCAACCATAAAAGATTTGAAAAACATGTCTTGTTTCCATACATGATGTCACCCATTGGTTACTGAATAAGCTTTTGAAGCATTGAAGCAAGAATTATGGTTACGCCTGCCGACTTAGCTCCATAAACTGCCAAATATTGGTATCGGGATGCATCATTTGTGAACAGGGCTTAGGTGCGGTGAGTGCCGTGAGGCGTTAATCAAGTCAAATTGAGTCCTAAACATATCTCTTTTTAAGCATCTTCATATCCCTCTTTAAGCCTCTGCATCCTCCCGATGGACGGATCCATTTCAGAATCCAGGAAATGTACCTACTTTTGGAAGATCAATGTTGAATGATAGACAGATATACACTACTTGCTTAATCCAAACTATTATGGGGAATGTTAAATTGATATCAAAAATACACTTGCATTTGAATAAGACCTTCAAACTAAGTCGTGAAATTTTATTATTGCGATTCTTCTCTTTCATATAATTTGTTTTCACGTGGAAGAGGAACATCGATGTTTTGCAATTTCTCAGAATATATTTAGGAGAAGTCAACAAGCTCTGTATTTTGCAATGCCACAAAACTGCAGTTAAGGGAATATGCATTTCAAGAAATGTAAGCTTTAGCATAAGTTCTACCAGGAGTACTCAACTTACACAGTTTGCCAATCACCAATCACCTGCCTACACCTACTTCATAACGAGTAGTCTAACCTATGTTCTTTGCTGTTTAGGTTTTTCCTTCGATGCTTGTCATTCTCGATTTTTCTCAGCAGCTCACTATGTCATTTAGTACTCACCCAGAGTTCGACATTTCCGATTCCGACAAAGATGTTATCCCTCTATCTCCTACTAGACATTTACATTTAGGGCATTTAGCAGACGCCTTCATCCAAAGTGACTTACATCAGTTAATACACACATTGACACACCGATGGCAAAGTCAACCATGCAAGTCAACAGCCAGCTCGTCAGGAGCAGTTAGGGTTAAGTGTCTTGCTCAGGGACACATCAACACTCAACTAGGAGGAGCTGGTGATTGAACTAGCAACCTTTTGGTTATAAGACAACTGAGCTAAGCCGACTCTCTCACTATATTGCGCAGAAGTTCAAGGATCCAATTAAGGTCAGCTTCTTGGGCGTCCTGGCCAACCAAAAAACTCCTTGTACTCCTCGACCAACAAGGACGTCCCAGTGGAAGACGGATTATCGAGGGGGGAATTTCCTGCGGATAGCTGACACAACGCTGGGGAACCCTCAACACGTAGCCTACCTCTCTCTCCACTGTCCGCTCCGGATGTAGCTGCCGCTGCTACCGCTGCCGCCGCCACAGCTGCAACTAGAAATGAACAACCCGGCAAGAAGCGTTCTATTCGGCCTACCACTTCTGGTCTGGCCAAGGGTGCAAGGAAGATTGCCAATCATTCTGGACCGCGGTATCCTCAACCATCTCACCCACAAGTCCTCAAAACGGATATCATCCAGGTTCTACAAACCCTCGCCGAGTCCGCGAAAAGCCTCGGAGCAAGGATGGACGCCGTTGAGACACCGATCCAAAGTCCCGGATGGGTCCAGGCCCCCAACCCGCTGTTTGTCAGTCGTCACGGCGCCCTGCAAATTCCTGCCTGAGCGCCCAGGCCCGTAACCATCCGTCTCCGTTTCCTCCGCTAACACACCCTAAGCACCAACCGCTTGTTCAGCCACAGTGCCTACTGCCGTCTCCGCTGTAGCTGCCTAGCTCTCATATCTTTTTCATTATCTACAGCTCTACCAGTTCAGCATCCGAGTAGGAGATCATTACGCCCGCCACGGCAACCGTTTCCAATCTTGCTAAAAACATTATTCCAGGTAAGGGTGTAATGGCACACAAAAGTCACGGTTCGGTATGTAGGCTACCTCGGAAAATTTAAAAAAAAATGCTTTTTTGTCAACAATGGAGAATGGCCGTAGAACAGCAGCAATGAAAACAACAATAAACTTGGTTATGGGATTTGCATATCTGAATTCCCAGACAGGGGTTGTTGAAATAGTGTTGAGCTGGGTTTGCACAGCTCGTCACAGCAGCGGTGATAGTAACACCTGGATGGTGCCTTTACAAATGTGTGTGCTAGGGATGTGCATTTCTGGCAAAAGTACTATTCGATATTTGCTGAGAAGTATTTGAGTAATATTTGAAAATCAGTCAATCAAGAACCCCCCACGCACGCACGCACCGCGGATCCACGCACACACAATGACACAGGGCGAGGCTTTTATGATTTGTATGAAATCAATCAGTTTATTTCAACAACTGCGCCATCAACATTCGACAACAAAATTATTTCAACGTGGGCTTAGGCAGATAGACCTACATGCCCCGAAAACAGATCGCTATTTATTAATTTATTTTACTGAACACAGCCTGCATGACGGTAAACTATACACGTCTAAAAAAATAACTTCATACGGTGTGTCTTTTTACAATTTATTTGTTACCAGTATTTGTAGTGTTGATCCACAGAGAAATAGTCTGCAAAAGACGTTGACGTCGCTTAGCAACCAAGGACGTTGGGGTTGATAAGTTACCGGACTACATGCGTGATACAACAAAAAAAAAAGTACTATACTTTGGCTAAACGGTCTGGGTGGAACTCCGACTTCAAGTTTTAAATTATGCATCGCAAAACAACCCTTTGCATTCGCCATATTAACGCTATGTAGGCCTACGCCACATTTACGTACAGCGGTACACCTCTGTAACCGCACCGAAGTGTCTGTACCGTGACGGTTCGGTACAAATACGTGTACCGTTAAACCCCTAACTCCAGAGTAAAAATGTCAATCTTGCGGGTTTACTGCCTTTTAAAGACTACAGATCCCAGACTAACGCGCAATTTATCTTTCGGCGAGTTCTTTATTACTTCTGGTATTTACAGAGACATCATGTACCAAGTTTATCCTGAGGGGAGAATCGAACTAGACGCTTACCTCACCAATATCGCTGACGTCAACCAGAGCTATGGAGGAACTTTATTTCATGAATAGGCCTATAACAAAGCGTTCTCTGCCAAGTCAGCCCAATGCATAGCCATGTTCAACACTAGAATAGACTGGTCTATCACGGACACCGAGCTCCTGCTCTGCCATTTCGGCGGCCACAAGTCGCTATCGTGCACCACCTGTAGTTCTCACGGGCACACAACAGTGTTATGTCCAAAGTCTGTTACTACCCCTCCCGTTCCATTCCCTGTCCATGGTGGTGAACATGTAGGCCTAAGCCAACCTGGCGATCGCCTCGGCCGCCCTATCGTTCTGTTTAATGGGAGTATTTGCAATAATTTCAACAAATCCGTCTGTATTTATAATAACTGTAGATTGTCCCACATCTGCAGTATTTGCAAGGACCCGCAACCGAAATCCACCTGCCCCCGCGCCGTTAGGCCAGCAAACCGAGGGAGGGGCACCTCCATTCAAGAGATTCTAAAATCTCATCCATCCACCCCAATTAACTTTCCTTCATTATCAACATTTTTCTCATCTCACCCCGATCCCTGTTTTGTAGACCACCTCATCACAGGCCTTTCAAAAGGGTTTTGATTCAAGTCCTTTCTCTGCTGTCCACTAGATACGTGGCAAAAAATCTCCAGTCAGCTCTGGCTGAACCAGAAATAGAGTCTACTCTTCTGGCTAAAGAGGTCTATAAAAAATACGTTATTGGCCCATGTAGTTTCCCCCCACTTCTCCTTTTTCTGTATCAATTCTCTCAGCATCGCTACTCGGAGATACTGACGGAAAAAAACGTCTTATTTTTTTACATGTCCTCTCCTCACTCTGACTCTATCGCTAGCATCAACGAACGTATCCCAACAGCACCATTTTCTTTGTACTATGCCACCATCGACCACGCAATTGCGTTGATTAAAATCGCAGGTCAGATTAATATGGCTTGCTAAAGCCGACATTACGGATGCTTTTAAAATAATACCTATTCATCATTCCGATTGTCCGCTGTTCGGAGTTAAATGGCAGAAATTCTACTATACAGTCAGGTTAACATTTGCGTGTATGGAGCAGTCCCCCACCTCTTCGATTTGTTATCCAAGGCATTGTGCTGGATTATGTTAAACGTATGTCGTTTGCCATTTGTTTTACATTTTGCTGGACAATTTCTTGCTAATTGACTTTCCATCAAATCAGACTAGCGTTCTGGACACTCTAAAGGGAATATTCCGGGAAATCGGTGTCCCCCTATCTGAAGAGAAAACGGAGAGCCCAGTTACCTCAATCGAATTCCTAGGGATTTGCTTAGACTCCGATAGGATGCAAGCATCCCTCGCTGATGAGAAACTACTTAGGATCAGATCTTTTTCCGATTCGTTTCAAACAACTGCTGGAGTTACTAGACGAGAAATGCTCTCCCTCCTAGGCCACCTCAATTTCGCCATGCGCATTATACCGCAAGGCCACTCATTCATCTCTCGCCTCCTAACGCTGGCCCATTCGGTCCCAAAACTGAACGACATAATGTACCTCAACAAAGGCTGCAGGTATATTTTCTTCAAGAAGTTTCTCCTTGCTCATTGGAACGGTACCATATCTTTTTCTGTAATGACATGCCCGAATCATTAGAATCTCTCGAACTATTTACCGATGCAGCACCCTTGATCATGTTCAGGTTTTTTTTCCAAGGGCAATGGTTTGCCGAAAGATGGCCAGCCAAATTTCGCACATTCGCCCTCGGGTCCGAGTCGTCTGCGCTTTTCGAACTTTACCTAATCGTGGCTGCTAGCTTTCTGTGGGGTCAAGCATGGCGCCGTAAACGCATAATGATGTTCTGCTATAAAGATGAAGTGGTGGCAATTATTAATAAAAATTGATCTGCATGCCCTACCATTATGTCTCTGCTCAGACGTCTAACATGGCAGTCCGTTACTCTCAATTTCATCATAAATGCTGAGCATATACCCGGTCGCTATAATGTTCTAGCTGATTCTACCTCTCGTTTCCGTCTCCAGGAATTCAGACGCCTATGCCCCGCAGTGCATACGAACACAATGCTCTGCCCACCCTTCCACGAACTCCTGTTGGATGAGGAAACAGTTTAAATTCGCTGTTAGACTCCGCTAGTATCTTCATGGCAAAAGCTCTAGTGCCGTCTAACCTTAAAGCTTATAGCTATGCATGGTCTTTGTTTAATTCATTCTGCATTTCCATGAAAGTATCAGTTTTTCCAGTGTCGGTCCCCATTGTCTGCGCTTTCATCGTCCACTGCTTAAAATCCCGTTGACAAAAAATTTCTACTATTCGTAGAAACTTAGCTGGTATTCAATTTCATGTAAGATGTCAGGATCTTCTTCGGGTATTTCTAAGTCACTGCCAAAAGTACCAGACAAACGCGCTGCTATCACTCTTGATATTTTGAATAGATTAGTGTGCTCTCTCAGAGCTGGGTTATTCCATCTTTATTTAATGTATTTCTCGAGACAGTGTTTATCACAGCGTTCTATGGTTTTATGCGTCCAGGGGAATACACGTCACCTACTCAGATATTTCTCCCTGCACAGGGCCTGGCTTTCGCTGACATCACCTTCTCTTCAAGGCATTTTTCCATCTTCTTAAAACGGTCTAAAAGCAACAGCCTAGGGGCAAGCGTAACCATCATTATTTTGAGAATCAACAACTCACTCTGTCCTTACGCTTCCATGCTCCATTATCTCAAGCTTCGGCAAAGCACGTCCCCCGAATCACCTCTGTTTATTTTGCCCAATGGCCTGCCAATGACAAGTTTTAAATTCACATTTATGTACAGCGGTACACCTCTGTAATGACAAAAGAGTGGTTCAGAACGGAGCGGCAACCACAGCCGCGGAACGAGGGTTGTCGGACGCATCCATCAAACGGCTGGGAAGGTGGTCTTCCACGGCATACAAATCATATATCCGTTCAAATTCAAGTTTCTTTCTCCAAGCTCTCATACGATGCTCTCCAACGTTGGTTAAGGTATATTTAACATGTTTGCAACTACTGGTGGAGGTGGTTATTAATTACCATGGGTTACTCTCTATAACGTAAGGTCTGGCTATAAAAACTCAAGGTTAGCCTGCAGCAGTGTTGACCACGTCGGTGGCACAACACGGGCACTCGTGAGTTCGTTGATCACATCGGTGGCACAACACGAAAGCACTCAATGTTCGCTGCAGCAACCCCGGTGAGTGCGTTGACCACGTCAGTGGCACAACACTGGCACTCGTGAGTTTGTTGACCACGTCGGTGGCACAACATCAAACACTCAAAAGTTTGTTGACCACGTCGGTGGCACAACAACAAACACTCAAAAGTGTGTTGACCACGTCGGTGGCACAACATCAAACTCTCGAAGTTTGGCTGCAGTAACCCCGGTCAGGACGTTGACCACGTCGTTTGCACAACACGGAGACTTGTGAGTTTGTTGACCACGTCGGTGGTACAACACGAAAGCACTCAAGGTCGCCGCAGCAACCCCGAAGAGTGCGTTGACCACGTCGGTGGTACAACACGAAAGCACTCAAGGCTTGCTGCAGCAACAGCTGCAGAGTGCTCTAAATTTCCACTGATCTGGCTGATAGTATATTAAGCTCAACTGTTTCATGTGGTATATGATTGACTCTTAATATGTTGTACATTGGGAATGCCTTTTTATCTTCCAGAAACAGTATAGATCCTTGCCAGCTTTTCTACGGTAGGTGTGTAGGTTCTCATTACTCCCTTACGCATGTCCCATCTTTTGGGGGTGGGCTCCACCCCTGCCAGTCCTGGCAGGACATGCCGAGTTATCACCTATTTCTAGAGTTACTTCCTTTCTTTTGGGGAATGCTCTGCCCCTGCTAGTCCTGGCCGGATATGCTGAGTCCACACGTCGTCCTGGATAATGGAAGACAATGAATATTCCCAAGAACAATTTGTTGTTGCATCTTATTATCAGCACTGAGGGATTTATAAGCCCGGATTTATTATTGTTATTATCGTATTGTTGGGGCTAAAAAGGGGTAATGGGTAATGTGGAAGTAATGTGCTGATTGGGTTCTTGATGTGTTTCACTGTAATTCCAGTTCACACACAAAATGAGTCAGTTCAAATAGTCCCTGTATCAACCAATAACATAATAACTGCAAATAAAGTAATAATTTAAATGTAATAAAGCCAATAACATTATAACTTGCCAATAATGTAGTAAAGTTGTTGAGCCAATAATGCAATATGTTTTTGCCAATAATGTCATAACCTATTACGTTATTGGCTGGTTATTATGTGTTTTTGGCCTCGTATCAAAAAAATCCTTTGAAAATGTAATAACTGAGCCAATAATGTATAACTGAGGTATCACTTTATTTTATTTTCAATTTCTGGAGAGAAACTGTTACACTTAGCCTTAATATTGCATCTTGCAACACATGCTTAAATATCTGCCCTACAGATACCCCTCCATCCTCAAACCCTACTCCACACGACACCTTAAAAGAGAGAAGACTGGATTTGGATTCATATGAAACTCTTAGGGTTCCATTATAGCACTCTGTGTATCCAACTCCGTGACCACAGACGCTCCAACAGTCGTGACTCGTGAGTCTTTTGAAGTTATGTGTATGGATGGATGAACGTCTGCATTAAATCAGTTTAGAAGCAGCATCTAGAGCATATGCATCAGACAAACATTCAGGTTAGGATATTGGTGAATAAAGCAGTATGATATGATAATATTGAATGGGGGGAATTATAATTTCAGCCGAAGCTGCTCTAATGTCAATCAGCAGATCAGGCTGGCCCCAAAGCTGTTTTGGCCGATTCAAGAAACCCAGAATAAAAGTATAGCCTTTTTTATGACACTGTGTGAAGTGCTCTGCGTATCCACGGAGAGCCCTCTCCATCATCTTAAACCCTGTCGGAGACCCTCTCCATAGCCCGATGCGAAAAATTGTACTATCCGTCAAGGCTACTCAGAACGATTGAAGGAGACTGCAGGGCTCTCATTGGTCTGCTAACATCTCATTCCCGTAGCCCTTAGCGTTCCAGCGGTGAATTGTAATACCACACTGAAAACTGCAACGCACAACCTCGAAAAGCTGAACTCCATGAACATCTGCGTGGTCACAGAGTTGGACACACAGAGTACTATAACGGAACCCTCAGAGTTCCATATGAATCCAATTGACTCTTTGCTCTTTTCTTTAAGGCATCCTGTGGAGGGTGCCTTTTTTACCACCAGAGAGACAAAGTAGATGAGGCGGCAAGTTCACCCTGCTGCACATTTGTTTTGTTTGCTTGTAACACCGGAAAATAAACCTCCAGGAACTCAATATCCCGACTGGACAGTTGACTCTTTGCCCACATTGCGTAAGATTCGTCCCCCTGGTGGCTCAGTGGCTTGATTACGTTGCTCAGTTTGATTTCTTTATATTCCCGTTATTGTTTTATTGAGGACAAATCACCACTCCAGTAAGGTTGGATATTTAAGCATGTGTTGCAAGATGCAATATTAAGGCTAAGTGTGACAGTTTCTCTCTAGAATTGAAGTTTTTTGATACAAGGCAAATAACGTAATAACCAGCCAACAACGTAATATGTTATTACATTATTGGCAAAAAGTTATTACCTGATTGGCTCAACAACTTTATTACATTATTGGCAAGTTATTACGTTATTGGCTTCATTACATTTAAGTCATTGCGTTATTGGCCGTTATTACGTTATTACGGTTGCTACAGTCCCCATTACTTGGATGGTAATGGGAGAAACTCCACACGCACCCCAAGAAAATAACAGCGACTGGCAGCTCAGGAGAACAAAGAGGATGGGAGGAATTTCTGCTCCAGACTAGGTTAGGGAGTCTGTCCACATCTAGCAACACACATCTCAGCAGCGTCTCGCCGGATGGTTCTCTCCCAGTTCTGCCTGGGCTGGAACAACACTCGGTTGGTTTCCAGGGGAGGTGCTTGTGGTTGGGCAATGACTAATCTTGGTGAGTGGGGTTTGGGGTTAGTCAGTCTTTGGGGTTCAGCAAGTTCACCACGTTCTACTAACTTCAGTTGGGCAAGCCCAAAGATGACTGTATATGCTCTACGCAAATATATCATATCAAAAAGCCTTGTGCAGGTCTGAGTACATTTCATGAACCAATACATTTGACCAAAAGCATTACCATGCTGGAAAATCGTTCATAGGAAGGATTAGTTCCATATTATCACTTTTAGGTAATAAACATTTGTATATGTTTTCATTTCATATCCGATCATTTTGTTACTATGTTTTAAATCTTCATCGTTTGTTTTCATAGCATTGGTCATATGTTCAACATTCATACAAGTTCTGTATGCATCTGCTTATTGAATCATTTTCACTTCATAATCGTCCCCTGATTTAAATTGAATAAAAAGAGAAATGTTATAGATGCCTCTTCCTGGACTCTCCACAGCCCAGACTATGGATTGAGGTAATCTGTGTCTGAATCCAAACATCGAGCCCATTCTAGTATACTGCAACCTCACATCGGCTCGGAAAATGTTCGAGATTCCAATTTATTTATTCATCGGAGAGAGAGGAGCAAAATAAAATGGTTTGACAAAGAGAGATTTTGACAAACCATCTCCAGCTCTGCCTATCACATCAATGTCCCAGCTTTGCTAGGCTTCATTAGACAGTCTCAGCAATATCCCACTTCCCTATTTTCATTGAGTGACCCCATGCAAAGTTCTGTCCCCCAGGTTGGGAAACATCGTTCCACAGCCACCCTGCACGGAACAATGTCAATGAATGTCTTTGCTCCTTGTTGTTTGTGTGAACTTTAATCAGCAGGTGCTAGAACTGCCAGGGGTCAACGTCACGCTAAATGTACCATCAGGAAGTCTCAAGCTTTCTGCCGTTGACATCAGCATGTGTGTGTGTTAGTGCGTTTGTTAGCACCTTGTGTCCGTGCTTGCAAATTCAAATAAGTAGGTGCTGTTTTAGTTTGCATGCATGTTTGAGATAGATAGTGACAGAGAGAGAGAGAGAGAGAGAGAGAGAGAGAGAGAGAGAGAGAGAGAGAGAGAGAGAGAGAGAGAGAGAGAGAGTGAGAGAGAGAGAGAGAGAGAGAGAGAGAGAGAGAGAGAGAGAGAGAGAGAGAGAGAGAGAGAGGGAGAGGGAGAGGGAGAGAGAGAGAGTGAGTGTGATAGTAACTCAAGGGGAAAATAATTTGGACTGGAAGCTGGCCGGCAGTCTATCAGATTGGCCTATTCTCACATGCAGAGTGATCGATTCCCAGCCTGACTTTATCAGTGCCTGGTGAGTGAGTCAGCTCATTATTCCTTTGGGAAACATGTCCTGAATACAGTTCACTTTCCATCCCCATGAACGCACAGACACTGTCACAACACTGCACAGAGGAATGTGTGCAAGATTCAAGATGGTTTTATTGTCATACGCACAACAATTACAGAGCAGTCGCTGGCAATGAAATTCTTTAGTCTTGGGAGTAGGGAAGAATGATGTCAGGCACTGCGTTCATCGTCCCCATGCCCACATTCTACCTGAGAAAGGTACCTACTCCTGAATGACCTGTGTCTGAATTCACTGTAAGTCACTTTCAATATCTAGTCTCTCATTAAAGTCCACAAGATTTCCCCTTTCGCAAAGCATGGGTCATAAGGCTGTGGACGTTGGGGTACGAAACCCAGAGCCTTGTAGCAGGGAGTCAAACACCAAATCCACTAGATGTTGATTACAAAAGGTCATTTGAATTCTGCAAATAATAAAACATGAAGGGAAAATCAACGATGAAATGGTAAAAGATGAATCCTTAATCCTAACCTGCAGTGTAAGAGACATAAGCCCTGGTTAGGCCGCTTACCATAACCTAACTGAATACATCAGAGCACGTAAGCGCCACCTTCCCCAACACGCATTCTCGCACAAAAGAAACAACCAAAGAGCGACCATGTGACCGTCATGACACACTGACTCACCTGAACAAACCGTATGTTCACCCTCTTAAACAAACCTGACCACAACATTAACACACACACACCACTCTTCCTCATTCCCACAGCACATACACACACACACACACACACACACACACACACACACACACACACACACACACACACACACACACACACACACACACACACACACACACACACACACACACACACACGCAGAGCCAACACCAAAACTTTGCCCTAGAAAGTCACATGCGTCTCGTTTGGCTCATTGTACCGGAGACAAAGACGACGTTGAGCACTCTCCAGTCCACACATCCTTTCCCACACTCAGGGCTCAGCCTGCCTTTCTGACTTCTTCTGAAAAGAAAAGAGAAGCGAGAGAGACAGAGCTACAGAGAGAGTGAAGTAATAAAAGGGAAACCTGTTCTTACTCGGTTGCTCGACAAACAGACACAGTAACAGACACAGTAACACACACGTCAGTGAGTGCCATGAGTCACCTTACTTAGGACAGCTATTGCACAGAGATGGAATGCAGAGGGCCTAAATAGAACAGCCGCCATTCCAGACCGGCTCTCGGCTGATGCTCATCCTTGTTGTGAGAGAGAGAGAGGAAGGCTTGGGCAGGGACAGATCTCTGCATCACCATTTAGAGTCTGGCAGAGCAAGAGGATGACCTTGTGGTGCTGGTGGGTTAATGACCGAGTTCCAAATAGGGAGAACTGCGGATGGTAGGACGGTTTGAAACGTTGGAACACAGCCCTCATTGGAGGGTCCAGAATAGCTTACATAAAAAAAAATGCTTAACAAAGAAAAATAGTAAAAATACTATCAATAGCAGTCGGTTTGGCTTCTTTTGTGTAATTATATTTGTATTGATTGTTTTATTTGTTGTGCTTTCTTTAAAGGTTTCTTCCACATGTCCAGATTCCATGAGACATTTAAAGGCCATGAAGACATGATTCAGTACCTCACTTTCAGGATATGAGGTATAATGAAAGTTGAACGCTTTTCAGACACTTCCAGAATTTCTCTAGATTTAGTCATTTCCAGCACACTTTTCAATGACCTCAGACAGCAGAATAAAGGATACGTTTGCCCTTTTTGGGTGACTTAATCAACATTAGGCTCCTTGTTGGCCATGGCTATGTCCTACTGGGCTCTAGATGGGATATTTTTTTGCCTTGGCAAACTGTTTTCTCAGTCTTCTTTATCCGGACATGACTTTAAACACACACACACACACACACACACACACACACACACACACACACACACACACACACACACACACACACACACACACACACACACACACACACACACACACACACACACACACACACACACACCATCCACATTTTCGGTGCTTTGATTAGCAAACGCAAGTTGCTGTTACTATGCTTGTTCAGCTTATTGCAATAGTAGCGATTGGCCAACTCTTGTGCAACATGCAGTGACAAACACATATGGTCACACATACACACACACACACACACACACACACACACACACACACACACACACACACACACACACACACACACACACACACACACACACACATACACACACTTAACGTGCCCACTCATTATTACAGCATATGTCATGGAGCTTATCCTGACAATCATCATCGTCACATGTCACTTGGGAAAGTTGCCATTTTCAGTTTACTTTCACTTATAGTCCAACCTTGGCCCTCACCACCTTGAAGGTAACCCTAGGAACGTCTTCGTACCTTTAGTCAGTGGAGAGTAGTGGACTGCCTGGTGACGGACTCCAAGGCTGAGATACTTGTTTACAGAGCCACGGTGTGTTTTATGTGAATGCTTATAGCCTGGCTCAGCCTGGCTTTATGGGGGTGACTCATGTCCACATAACAAACAGTCACAGCATGGGAAGATATGGCGATGTGGAAGCCAGTGCTTACGTTCATACACTGCGGCCCGGCATTAGCCAGTGTACACACCCTGCTGTGTGCGTATACGTTCTGAACGTTATTCCTTTAAAAGTCACTACTGAGAACTGTGGAGTGTTCGGTGTAATTTCAAATAAAAACAAAAACAAATTCGCAATATCCTTGAGCAAGAGGATAAACACGCTCAGTTAATAATTATCTAGACCAAGTGATGTTTGATTCCAGGGGAGAGATATCAGCCTGTATCCTTATTATCCTCACATGCTGTGTGTCACAATAACCTGGCTACCAGTCATGGAAACCAAGCGAGGCGTTCAGTCATAAACTGTTGATAAATGACAGTGGTGAGTCTGTGACACATTCACTTCAACTAAACTACAACGTTGTGGTTTGAATGGCTATTATAGCCAATTGGGAGAAGGCAACGGGATTGTTCTTTATTTTGACGCTCAGAAGGTAAAATGATTTATTATAAGTCAGGTTGTTGAACTTGATCGTGTATTGCGAGTGTAATACGGAGTATTGCTCAACTGTTGTGTCACCAGCAGAGGAGGCTGGCCGATGAGGGCGGGCGGAGCTCCAGCCGGTCTGTGTGTGAGGAGCAGCTACAGCATCAGAGCACTCTCTGACTCCGCGCGAGAAGGTCTCTCACTACGCCCGACGCACAAGGAGAAGGAATTTCTCCTCCCTCCCCCCGCAACCCCCTCCCCCGGCCCCCCCAGAAAGAGGAGCGTATGGACTGAGCCCCTGAAGTATTTTTGAATGTGAAGGACTGAAAACACAACTCAATCGCTGCATCGGAGGGAAACATTTTGCTGTACTCGTTTCTTCCCGTCACCTTTTTTTGAGAAGTTTACCTTGCAGTAGTTTCACCGGACTCATGGATCACAGAAGGCATCGCGAGCCGGGACATTTCTTCTAGCCATTTCCACAGAACCTAATCCACCGCTCAGGGGGTCCGGGGGTCCTGGATGGACGTGAACCGGTGTTTTAGTCTCGAGATGAACGTGCAGCCGAGGAGCCCCGTGCGCGTCCCCGGTCCTCGGGTCGGACTCAAGAGGCTCGACCCCGCGGACGACCAGCCTGTGGTCAAATGCGCAAGGCTGAGCCCCCCTGAGCTGCGGGACGCCCCGCAGCGCGTCGCGGTGCTGGGGACCCCTCCAGGGCCCCCCGCCGGGATCCCCAGATCCCCCGCCGTCCCCCCTGTTCCCCACCAGGGACCCTCCAGGATAGGGCCGTTCCTGTTGCTACCTCTGGCCGAGCGGGATGGCGTACACAGCGCGCTGAACACCGACACGGGGGACGAGCTGGTGTGCAAGGTATGTACTGAACCACATTGTGCAATGTCTCAGAATGAAGCGTTACAGGAGAGTGTTGCTCAACCTACTGTCTGTGTCTTCAGCTAGCACCATCTTTTCCTTTAATAGACCATTGGACAACCATCCTTCAAAATGATCCACATATATGATTCATATGCTTATGCATATGCCATATGCATGCAACTCCATATGCATATGACGCCTTTGCGTCGCCTCCCTCGTGGTGTGCGGTGTCAGTGGCTCAAATCCTTAGCCAACATGTTCTACAGCAGTCCATCGGAGGAGCTGGCAGCACACCGCAACTTACTGAGATCGAACTCATTAACATGTACGTCATCACTGCTAACAGCATGCCAGAGCGCACCCCAATCAGTTTGCACCCCTATCTTGCCATTCCTTGTTTTCCCTGCTTTCTGTTTGGTTGAGGGCTCAGCCAATCACAGATGATGATAAACACAGCAGACTGGAATGTCCAAAGCCATTCAGGAGCATTTTTTTGCACTGCACTCATGCTTAGGTACAGTAATATACTCGACCACATCTCTGCCATTCTATTGGTTGACTGTCGGGGAGTCACATCATCATATCCCCCCCCCCCCCCCCCCTCACACACACACACACACACACACACACACACACACACACACACACACACACACACACACACACACACACACACACACACACACACACACACACACACACACACACACACACACACACACATGCAAAACACTGTAATATAAAATAAATCACAATTTATGATTTTAAAGATAAATGTATTCAGATACAGATCAGGATATGCCTGACGACACAAACCTCCCTTTCCTCTTAATGTCTGACATGTGTACCGAATGAATATTGACCTCCTTCTGTAAATCCTCTCTCTCTCTCTCTCTCTCTCTCTCTCTCTCTCTCTCTCTCTCTCTCTCTCTCTCTCTCTCTCTCTCTCTCTCTCTCTCTCTCTCTCTCTCTCTCTCTCTCTCTCTCTCTCTCTCTCTCTCTCTCCCCCTCCAGGTGTTTGACATGGGGGTCTACCAGGAGAAGGTCCGGGCCTACTGCGCTCTGCCGCCCCACCACAACATTGCGGCGGTGCGGGACATTGTGCTGGGCGAGCGGCGGGCTTACGTCTTCCGGGACAAGGAGCACGGGGACCTCCACGGCCTGGTGAAGGGCTGCCGGCGCCTGGACGAGGAGCACGCCCGCAGGCTCTTCAGGCAGGTGGCGCGCGCCGTGGCGCACTGCCACCGCCACGGCGTCGTGCTCGGAGACCTCAAGCTGCGCAAGTTCGTCTTTGCCGACGAGAAGAGGTGAGGGGTTTGGATTGGCGCCGTCCAGTTTGTTTTTAAGGAAACACCAAAAGCCATGTGTTTGGCTAAATGGTAAATAGACTGCATTTACAACGCATTTCTCTAACCAGTGCTTCACATTCACACATTCATCCACACATTCACACACACATTCACACACCCACGGCGGTGTCAGCCATGCAGGGCGACAGCCAGCTCATCGGGAGCAGTCAGAGGTGTCCTGCTCAGGGATACATCGACACTCTCGCTAGGAGGAGCCGGGGGTCGAACCAGCGACCTTCCTGTTACCAGCCGACCCGCTCTTCCTCCTGAGTCACATGGCGCCCGAATGCTAACTCCACAGTTTAATTTGGGGGTAGGGAAATTGGAGCCAGGATGTTTGATAATGAAGTTGTCGGTCAGGTCTCCCAAACAAAGCCCAGAACAGGGGACCTGTGCAACGACAGGATGGATTGTAGCAATACTTTTGTCCACCACTAAATCACGTTCTTCTACTATAACTGTTTTTATGGTTAATGGTTAGGGTTAACCCTAACCATTAACCACCGTTTCCTAAAAGGATTCTTTTTTGCAATCTCAGGAAAGAGGTGTACTTGACGTCTAGGAGATAAGGTCTTTCTGGAAAGTGAATCATATTCCTCTTGATGTGGGCTGTCTGTGATAGCGCCCTGTGCCCTTTATCAAACGGTGCAATCAGATTTGGATGCGAGTAGCTGCCCCCGTTTCAATAGTTGTGTGTGTGTGTGTGTGTGTGTATGTGCGTGTGTGTGTGTGTGTGTGTGCGTGCGTGCGTGCGTGCGTGCGTGCGTGCGTGCGTGCGTGCGTGCGTGCGTGCGTGCGTGCGTGTGCGTGCGTGCGTGCGTGCGTGCGTGCGTGCGTGCGTGCGTGCGTGCGTGCGTGCGTGCGTGCGTGCGTGTGTGCCCAGTAAGCATATCTTGTGTTGGTCATTGGTGGAGGATCTGTTTCCCCTTGCTGACTGGTATACTGGCATAACATTGGCTGGCTGTTGACACAGAAACATTGATGCTCGCTGTGGCCCCCCCCCATAAGACCCTCCTGACTGCGTCTAAAATAAGAACAACCCATCCATATGGCTCATAGGCACAACTCAGGATTAGGCTCCTCCAGTTATGCTCCATTACCTTATTTTTTCTGATCTAGGCAAATAGTATGTTCCAATTAATTATCAGGGTTTGTTTAACCTGAAACAGGACCGGGTCATGTGCTGCCGAGTCTTCACTCATATGGATTTTGCACGTGACCCTTTTTTTTTCGGCGTCCGATTGTCCACCACCATGTCAAGATTCCCAATCTCTTCATCACCCTCCCTCTCCACAATCGCTCAATGACGTATCGAGATACACCACAATGGCAGCACCCACATGAGAGAAGGACAACAATGCATTGAATGCTATCTCCATTCTCAGAAGAAGACACACAGGCGCACACGCCCTCCCTACAGTGACTCTCACACGCACACACACTTTCATGCATTGACAGTATGCCACACTAGTGCAAAGCCAGTTTGAGGAAGGTGACGCGCACCCTGAAACATGCACGGCCTCACTGCTGGGCCAGCCTTCCCATGCGTCATTGATGTGGCAACAGCCATTTGAGGGTAATTATGGGATGGCTGGCGCCGAGAGTGTGGGACCCAGGTGCAGATAGCCACGGCATAGAGAGATAGAGAGGGGAGGGAGGAATGAGGGAGGGGAGGGGGGGAATGTACTCTCAACAGAAGGATGACTCACTTTCTCCACCTCTTTAACTCTCGCTGTTCTGTTTCCTCTCTCGTCTCTCCCCCCCTCCAGATCCGATCTGCCCTTGTTCTTGTGAAGTTATCAGTTTGTTCTTGCATTGTGTTCATCTTGTCCCTGATTCCATTCAGTCCGTCTCACACAACCTGTTTTTTTCCCCCTCGCCTCGGAAATACTTTCAACATTTCTTAAGCGGTCTTTGTCATTTCGAAATTAAATGAAATAATATCCACAGCAGACATAGTCATAGTTGCTCAAGCGCTTCCCTGTCTTTGTGTGTAGTCATTAACAACACTAAATATAGCATGCTATGTGTGATTGCACTAGGGTATATTTATAAGTCTGTTTTTTAATGCTAGTAAACCATCACAGCTGCCTAGGCGTTTTGGTCGGCTGTTTAGTCTGCTTCTTTAAATCAGTGAGTGAGTGTGTGTGTGCGTGCATGCGTGTGTGCGTGCGTGCGTGTGTCCCTGCCTGAAAGCTTCCGGCCAGAAGGATTTTCCATGATGCCATTAGTGATTTCATCTTAAAAAAGTTCTGAAATGTTTGGCAGTGTTGGAAATAACAATAGTCAGCAATAGATCCAAGGGCACAAGGTTATGTCCAAAAAGACAAAGACATGTTGCATCAAGGCGTTATTTATTCACTGTCAAATGCTTCAGCTTCAGAGTGAACTTCAGCAATTGTGGGCTCCTGATTTCAACAACGCAGCACTCATTGGAAATAAACAGATATTCACAGGAAGAGGAATTATACTTTCTGCTATAAATCAGCCATTTTTGTTGTTTTCCAATCAGCCTTATCAGTTCGTAAACGTGTCACCTGAGATAACATTTGATGAAAACGCAACATTTAGACGAATCTGCTCCATTGACATCATTGTTCTACATGAACCCACACCCCAAGCCCCTCCCGCAGCCCGTCCTAACCCCTCTGTTCTCCCCCCAAAAGGAGCAAGGTCAAACTGGAGAGTCTGGAGGACTGCCACGTGCTGGAGGACCCGCAGCACGATGCCATGTCCGACACCCACGGGTGCCCCGCCTATGTCAGCCCCGAGATCCTCAGCGGCTCTGCGCCTTACTCCGGCAAGATGGCAGACATGTGGAGCCTTGGGGTGATGCTGTACACCATGCTGGTGGGCCGCTACCCCTTCCACGACCCGGACCCCGCCACCCTCTTCTCTAAGATCCGCCGGGGCCAATGCTGCCTGCCAGAGGGCCTCTCGCCGCGGGCCAAGTGTCTGCTGCAGAGCCTGCTGAGGAAGGAGCCTGCAGAGAGACTGACCGCCTCCGAGCTGCTCGCCCACCCCTGGTTCCGCCATCCACCGGCGTCGCAGGAAGCGGCGTCGGGCGAACAGGAAGTGAGCTCGGCCGATCAGGCAGTTCCGTCGTTTGACGTCAAAGACGACGACGATTTGTTTTGCTGACTGCAGACTGCTGACTGCTCAACCCCCCCCCACTCTCCAGAACCCTGGTCTCCTGCCCGGGGGGGACTGCTTCCTTTTAGCTCCAAAGGACCAAACTAAAACAATGTTATGACAAGGGATTCATTATTTAACATCGGCACTTTTACAAAACGAACCATCCCTGTTTGGGTACTGGTGTGTATCCTTACACCTTCAAGCTTTCTACTTCAGCGTACTGTAGTTTTTGATCTTTGTTTTTGTCATGTTTGAACTCGCGAAGGGCATTGTTTTCGCACATATGGATGTACGGTGCGTTTCTATACGTGTTTGTACGTTTTTTTTTTGTTTTTTTGAACCATTTTGGTGCTCATAAGGAGAAGAAAAAAATCGACATTGAGAGACACTTTTCTGCGGGCAAATGGGTCAGTCTTTGTCAAACAGCAGTTACCAAGGCTTACCCTCAACCTGAACTCCACACCAATCTGCAAGCACGGGAGCATAGAAAGACACACCAAGAGAGACACACCGAGTGAGAAACACACCGAGAGAGGCTCGGTGATCCTCGCATCACGACTCTGGCCAACGTCAGCTGACTCACCGGCTGCAGGCACAACCTAATGCACGCTTTGTTCTGATAACATCGCCGTGACAGAGACGCGGGGTAAAGGTACAGGGCCGAGAGAAGAAAGGATGTGTCATGCTCAGATAGGGGAGGGAACGGGGGACTTTGGAGGGCTCAGATGGGGAGGGGGGGGGGGGGGGGTGACGGGGACTCATATGGGGAGGGAGGGGGGAGTGAAGGGGAATCAGATGGGGAGGGAGGGGGAGTGAAGGGGGCTCAGATGGGGAGGGAGGGGGGGAGTGAAGGGGGCTCAGATGGGGAGGGAGGGGGAGTGAAGGGGGCTCAGATGGGGAGTGAGGGGGGAGTGAAGGGGGCTCAGATGGGGAGGGAGGGGGGAGTGAAGAGGGCTCAGATGGGGAGGGAGGGGGGAGTGAAGGGGGCTCAGATGGGGAGGGAGGGGGGAGTGAAGGGGGCTCAGATGGGGAGGGAGGGGGGAGTGAAGGGGGCTCAGATGGGTTGAAACACAGAGGAAGCCTTTGAAGGTTGTTACGCTGCAAACATCAGGTGACAAGAAGATGTTCAACAAAACATATAGATGACCCAAGTCCTTTTCTTATCAGCTTGGGTGACATTACGACATAATGCGGACAAGGTAAATAATCTGTATTCCAAACCTTTTGCAGAAAAAATGTGAAATCTCACCCTGGCGTCCAACTCGAACTCCTCCATGCACTCTGAATTGACCAGATACATATACACATTGTATAATTACGTATTTCTATCAAGAATGCTTTTTTTCTGTGCTATTCTGTGTCCGCTTGCACCTGAACTCAGTCAGTGCCTTTACCCAAAGCTAAGCTAACACTATTCGCATTTAGCAACTCAACATGAATTAGTTTTCATGCACTTGATGGAACGGGTTAAGAAGATTCCTATGATACCCCTTGGATAAAGCAGCTGTCTGTGGGCCAATCGAAAGGAACAGCTTTCTATGGGCCAACCAGAAGGCACAGCTGTCTGTCGGCCAATCAGAAGGCACAGTTGTCTGTGGGACAATCAGAAGCCAAAGCTGTCTGTGGGCAAATCAGAAGGCACACATGTCTATGGGCCAATCTTCTATCTCTCGCTTTAAGCTAACACCATCCTACTTCTGTCACTTGAAATTTTGCAGACAATGTTAAAGAGCTATGCAGGCTTCCTCAACGGCACAGACATACCCGTTTGTACTGTACACATACATCTGAAACATTCTGTTCTGTAAGCCTGATCAGCAGACCCCAGAATCTCTGCTGAGAGTGATGAGTGGCGCGCTGTGTTTCATGAGCTCTGGTTCCCTTTGGTTCAGTAACAGTCGAGGGGATTTTACGGGACCCTAACCCTATCGGAGCTCAGCTTGTTTCATAAGCTGAGCTCTGGTTCTGCTTGGTTCAGTAACAGTAGAGGGATGTGCTGGTGTGTTTGCTAGCCAGCAGGGTGACTCAACACTTTAGCACGCGTCTAGCAGTGAACACACGTTTGTTCCAAGAATGCCGCTCAAAACTCTGAGTGCTTTCACCTGTTAAATGGTACTCGCATACAAACACACTCACACTTTTCTCATTTTGTTTGTCTAAGAGATCACCGGAGAGCCTTGCAGTCTGTCATAGTCAGTGATGACGTTGTACTATTTTTCGACAACCATTTTCCTTTTCTTTTGTTATCAAGGATATGGATGCCCAAAAGAAGCAACTGTAAATGTGTAACACACTATTTCATATTGTGTTTCCACACACTTGATATGATGGTAGGCTACCAATCACAGAGCAACTGACATAAATAGCTGGATTTTAGATTTCAGGTTACCTGGTCGACAAACAGATATGATATTCCAATATGCCCGTCTCAATTAAACCTAGCTCTCGGCCTGCTAACCCCGCCATGCTAGGTGGTTAAAGAGGAAGTCATTTTTCAAAGTTTTCACTCACATTGATTCCTTGACGCCAGGACAGATTATTCAGGGACATATAATTTAATGTTTTTTGTAAGCACGTCTTGTTTGTTCATACAAAAGTAGAGTGAGTCATGTGCCATCATGTGGTATGTAATAAGTAGCTGACACGGGTGCACAAAGTTTTTATTGCACTGTGAATTATGTATTTGTGACAAAACCTCCCGGCACTGAGTCCCTTCAGGTTACACACAAAAGATGTATTCGTTGTACAAAGAAATTGTAAATATGTATATTTGCAATATGTGTGAAGATATTGAATAAAGTTCTTTTTTTTAATAGTCAAATGGGTTGTCTTTTTTCCACCTGCAAACTCTGTCTATTCAATTTCAGGCCCCGACCACCGAAACACAAACACAGACTCAAATCACACATAAATCCCACGTTTCATTGTTCACTGACAGTTTCCCTGTATGCCTATTCTAATAATGCCTTGTCCCATAGATCAGAAGAAGAGGACAACATTTCTTAAACAAGATTCACATTCTTCACAGTGCTTAAAACCCTTCTACCCCACACTGACCTTTGCGTAACGTAGCATTTAGCTTGAATGTCAATAGTGGGTCAGTGCCTTTTTTCATGGAATGCGCTTACACACGCACACTCGCGCTTGCACAAGGATAGAGCAAAGTGTGTGCAGAGGCGTATGTATGTATGTCTCTGTCTGTGTGTATGTGCTTGTGTACATGGGCTGGGGGGGGGGGGGGGGGTGTGTTCGAACAGTGTCAGGTTAGGTATCACGCTTGGCTCTGCTGCTGGGAAGCTGCCAGACCGGTGATTACCTAACTTCCCAGAGACAGGCCGTATGAGCTCTTTGCTATTAGCCTTGTGCTGCTAGTTAATGGCTGGGAATTTGAAAGGACGTGAAAGTGAGCTTTACCAGGGATGTTTAATTCTATAGATAGAAAAGAGCTCAATATGTTCACAATCTGGGAAAATGTGTGTGTGTGTGTGTGTGTGTGTGTGTGTGTGTGTGTGTGTGTGTGTGTGTGTGTGTGTGTGTGTGTGTGTGTGTGTGTGTGTGTGTGTGTGTGTGTGTGTGTGTGTGTGTGTTGACACGTAATCCTAAAATAGCATACAGCACATTTAGCAGCTCTCAGGAGGTTGCTGCTAACTTTTCAAGAGGACTAAAGAGGGTTATGTTGATCTTGTCAGTTTGTGTGTGTGTGTGTGTGTGTGTGTGTGTGTGTGTGTGTGTGTGTGTGGTGGTGTGTGGTGTGTGTGTGTGTGTGTGTGTGTGTGTGTGTGGTGTGGTGTGTGTGTGTGTGTGTGTTGTGTGTAGTGTGTGTGTGTGTGTGTGTGTGTGTGTGTGTGTGTAGGTGTGTGTGTGTGTGTGTGTGTGTGTGTGTGTGTGTGTGTGTGTGTGTGTGTGTGTGTGTGTGTGTGTGTGTGTGTGTGTGTGTGTGTGTGTGTGTGTGTTTGTTGTATCTTGGCCATACACAGAGCTTGTCCTGCTTTAATACTTGGATGATTCTGTGATTTTGAAATAGCACAAATCTTTCCACAAAACTCAAAGGATACTCATGTTGTTGTTTTATGCTGTCTTCAAATGTCAAAGAAAAAACAGCAATTTATTTATTAATTGATTCATATCCATACCGTAAGTGTTCCTATCATTCTCTTTGAAAGAGATACCATGGCTAGATAAAGTGCATTAACCCAGTTTGAAATCACGCCAGTGAGAGGGTGGAACGCTTATCCGAGTATAAAGAGCAGTCAATAGGTCAAAGGCATAGAGAACCAGAACGGCAGCTCTAAATATTGTGAAGATATGCTGCCATCTCGTGGAACTGCATTACAATTAACCGGCTAAAATTGATGATACTTTATGCCTTTATTTTACAATAATGAAGGCACTTTTTAAATAGGTTGTTCGATTGTTTTTATATATTGAACAAACACTACCCTACAATGCGTATTTTTTTTCCCATACACATTTTAGATAGCTAACATATTCAGATGAAACAATTAACAAATAACAGCTCATGGCCACTAGAGGGAAGCATATACCATTGGTCTCGTCAATTTGCGTCATCAACGATTCTTTATTGCGTCTGAAAGGTTGTACGTTGTAGTTTGTATCAATTTACAACTGTGATTTAGGCCAGATTTATATAATAATTTCACCCTGTGCAAACCATTTATTTTAGAAACTTTATCTCAAAGAAATGCAAGAAAATGTTTTTGATGCTGCAAATGTAGGCCAGTGGCCTTAGGCCTTTGTGGCCGTTTCTATCCACCAGGCTCTGCAACTTCCTTAGACGTGCGACTGATCTGTGGATTGATCCATACACAATCCACAGATCAATTCAAAGAAAACCGTAACATGACGGCTGCTCCAACTGAATTTCACTGCCTGATTTTATACCAAATGAGATCGGTTCTGATAGATTTAAAGCTTCTCCTGTTCAACTCAAAATAACAACCTTAAACCAGGTGTAGGTAGCATTTAAGAAGTGTAAAGAGTGCAAGAAAATGCTGCTCCCTCGATCCTGATATTTTGATATGCTGCTTTCACACACCTGTGATTGACAGGCAGGATGCCCGGAACCATTCATGGAAGAGATGCCCTGATTGGTAAGGAATCAGCCCGGAGTCGAGCTCGCTCAAAATAATTGTCAGGTTTGGAGACTTTGTCAAACATGTCAAAAATACATGGTGAGCCTGGTCATTAGCTCATAGCCCATTCTGAGGAGGTTGTTTGGATTGTAAGAACTCACCTCATATGCTCCTAATCTTGATTAAGAGTTTATTAATCAAGCTCTTAATTAATTGTGAATTAATTAAGAGTTTTACATACAATGGCATGCCTGCACAGCACTATATACTAAGATACTTAACTCTGACTTACCCTTAAAATGAGATAAGCAACTTCACAATCTGATGCAATAAACAAGAATGTGGGCCACTTACAAAGTGCCCCACAAAGGGCACTTTGTAAGGGAATTTGCTGTCGCACAAAAGGACCTCAGTAAATAATTGCTTACTAAGTGGCTGAGGCTGAATCGTTCTTAGGCATTTCGTAGCCTTTGCCTGAGAGTTGTGATTTATTGAGATCACGATGGTTTGGATTTAATACTAAATCAGTAGGCTACATTGCACACCTCAAAATTCACTGAGCAGTTGGCTGAGTAGCATTCCGAAACTTTAAACTGGTATGCACTGATGGTATCCTCCCGTTCGAAGAACTATGACATTGCTAATTGCGTGAGCAAATACGAGATACACATCCCCCACCTTTTGTGTGCTGCTTTATAGTAGGCTACATTGAACAAGAACTGTGCTGTATGGAAATTAACTGCAGTTTAACTACCCTAAGGGGATGGACCGCACCCCCCCCATGTCCCCTCCACAGCTGTCCCTTCTCCTCCCTCCTCAGCCAGTCATCAACCAGAGGAAATACCCTACAGGCTGCTGCTGATCCAACACTGCTTTTTGTGTTGTGGCGGCGGGTGGGAGATAATGAGCACTCAGCGAGCCCTATTGTTGTTAAACGTTATCGCTCCCTTTTTATTTGTCACATCACGAGAACAGCAAGTGCAGCCAGAGTGCTGGCTGCTGATCATAAATTGCAATAGAAGTGATTAAAGCTCAGATTGTTTCACTGTTACGTGCCACTCAGCTGGTTGACCCTTAACGGGGGCAGAGTCAAGTCAAGTCAACTTTATTTCTATAGCACATTTAAAAACAACTGAGTTGACCCAAAGTGCTTACAAACAAACATAAACCAATGACAATGGTACAACAATAATAATATAACATGCGGGAAAAAAAAAAAAAAGAAGAAATTAGTCAAAAAATAAAGAATAAAGAGTGTGTGGTTGTGGTGTGTTTGTGTGTGGGGGGGGAGGGGGTTGGGGGGGTATTGAGGTAGATTAAAAACTTGGGAGAAAATAAAAGTCTTTAAGTTAGACTTAAAGCAGTCAATGGTGGGAGAGGGCTTATTATGTACAGGTAGACTATTCCAGAGTCGGGGGGCAACAACAGAGAAGGCTCTATCACCCTTGGTTTTAAGGCGTGTTTTGGGGATGCAGAGAAGATTCTGAGATGAAGACCTTGGTGACCTTGGAGCACTGTACGAAATTAGTAGGTCACCTATATAACTAGGTGCTAAACCACTGAGGGCTTTAAAGACAAAAAGTAAAATTTTAAATTTAACTGTGCTCCATAGGTAACCAGTGCAATTTAGCCAACACAGGAGTTATATGCTCACGTTTCTTAGAGCCACTTAATAATCTAGCTGCTGCATTTTGAACTATCTGAAGTCTATTGAGAGTGGAGTGGGTCAGGCCAGCATATAATGAGTTACAATAATTGAGTCTAGATGTAATGAATGCATGAATGAGAGTTTCAAGATCGGAGAAGGACAGAAAGGGCTTCAGTTTTGCGATGGTTCTTAACTGGAAAAAGCTGCCTTTGACCCCACTATTTACTTGCTTATTAAAATTTAAAGAGGAGTTAAAGAAAACCCCGAGATTCTTGACTTCACTGTGGCAGTCTGCAGAGAGAGGTCATTTTTCAAAACAGAAACATCACTTGGAGGGCCAAAAATAATTACGTCAGTTTTACTTTCGCTCAGTTGAAGAAAGTTTCTGGCCGTCCAGCTTTTGATGTCATTAAGACAGTTACAAATATTCTCCAGTGAACAAATGCCATCAGTGTTAACAGGCAGGTAAAAAAAAGAGGGCCCAAAATGGAACCCTGAGGAACACCACACTTTATAGGGGCAGAGGAAGAGGAGAAATTGCCTAAACTAACTGAAAATGACCTATCACTAAGATAAGAGGAGAACCATTGCAAAACAGTACCCTGGAGACCAACTTCATCCTCCAAGCGTTTTAGGATGCTATGGTCGATGGTGTCAAATGCTGCACTCAGATCAAGAAGCACCAAGAGGGCACAAGAACCAGAGTCAACTGCTAAGAGAATGTCATTTTGGAACTTAACCAAAGCAGATTCCATACTGTGCAGAGCTCTAAAGCCTGACTGAAAATTTTCACAGATATTGAATGCACTCAAATAGGAAGAAACCTGAGAGAGGACAAACTTTTCTAATATTTTGACAGAAAGGTAACTTAGAAATAGGCCTATAATTCTTCAGGTCACTGGGCTCAAGGCTAGGTTTCAGCAAAGGTTGCACAATTGCTCGTTTAAAACCTGAGGGGACCACGCCATTGGTTAGTGAGTGATTAATTATGGCCAAGACAAGAGGGCAGATGATGACAAAAACTTCTTTAAAAAGGTATGCAGGTAAAACATCTAAGTGGCAGGATGTAGATTTCATATGGGAGACCACCTTAGATAGCTGAGAGGAGGATAGCCTGAAACTGTTGGAGGCAGCTAGGTGAAAGTTCTATCACTGAGAGATCCGGAGGTGAGATTTGAGATTTTATTTTGTCAATTTTATCAATGAAAAAATTTAGGAACTTCTCACAGATTTCTGTTGAAGGGGCAAGAGTATATGAAGCAGAGGCGGGATTTAAAATAAAATGTATGGTATTAAATAAAACGTTTGGCTTATAAGCATTATTGCTGATAAGCTGTGCATAATACTCTACCTTTGCTGTCTTAACACCATTTTGGTAGATCTTTAGAGAATCTCTAAAAATGTCATAGAAGACCTGAAGGTTCTTTTTTTCCATTTGCGCTCTGCTTTCCTGCAGGATTTTCTGACAGAACGGGTAGTGGCATTTAACCATGGAGTGGTGATAGTTTTGACTCGCTTTTGTTTTAGTGGGGCAACAGAGTCTAAGGTCTCAAGACAGGATGCATAATTATTCAATGTCAGAGCAGGTGAAAAAAGCAACAGAGATAGTGGGTGAGTGAGAGAGTATGAAAGTATTAGAGAATGTTGTGGCTGTGGTGGAATTAATAGAACGGGCAGAGGAATAGGACTTAGAGGGAGATACAGGGGAACAAAACATAAAAGATTCAAATAAAATCAAAAAATTATCAGAGACCCCAACATCCATCATTTCTATGTTGGAAACACTGAAACCATAAGACAATACTAGGTCTAATGTGTGGCCTTTCTGATGTGTCGGGGCCATAACAGATTGCACCAGATTGAAAGAGTCCACAAGGCATAACAACTCCTTAACTAAAGGTTTTGATGGGCAACAGATGTGAATGTTAAAATCCCCTAAAATCATGAAATTGTCAGAGCGAGATGCCATAAAAGATAGTAGATCAACATATTCTTGAATGAAATTACAACTACTTTTCGGTGGTCGGTAAACTAATGCACAGAGGAGGGTGGCATTTATCTTTACAAGCTGTACCTCAAAAGTGGAGAACATATCAATTTGTACAATTCTATATTTAAAGTTGTCATTGTAAACAGTGACCAGACCACCTCCACGACCAGTAGCCCTAGGGGAATTTATGAAGCTGCAGTGAGGAGGGCAGAGTTCACCAAGTGGAATGACATCATTACTGCTGAGCCAAGACTCTGCTGTAAACAAAAAGTCAAGGTGATGGGACGTGAAGCGGTCGTTTAAAATGAAAGTCTTGTTACAGATAGATTGTGCATTCAATAAACAAATTTGACGGGAAGGGTCCTGTGCATGCTGTAGAACATCCTGTGGTGAACCAGCTGTGAGGACTTTTACCATCGGATGAAGGTCTTGCGGCGGTTCAGGCGCAGTCTGACATGGTGAGGATGTGACATTCTCAGCAGCACTATTGAAGTCATCCAAGATGTGTGAGACAGAATCTCGCTGCGTTGTTGACAGTAGCGGCTGATGTGCAGCAGGCGATATGGTGGAAGTGTCTCCAGCTGGAAAGCGTGCAGAGGCCGGTGATATGCGGTGAAGGACACAGGATGGCACTCCGTTGTTCGGTGTTAAGGGCGATGCTTGCACAGACGGCTGCTGTTGGAAGGCACTGTGCTGAGTGGCGGGCCATTTGCAGGCATAGCGCATGGAAGGGGCGGTCTCTGTGGCGCACAGAGAGATGCAACCAGAGCCGCGATGAATATATGGCTTCCGAAGGGATATCCTCGCTGTTATACAGAGGGTGCGAACCTCATCGCTAATGGAGGCATAGGAGGCAAATCGCAAAAGTTCAGAGGCAGTGTACCTTAAGGCCTTCATGAAGCTCCCCTCCCAATCACCAGGCACAGTGTGGGTCAGAGATGAGTGGGTATCACGCCGTGCGCATCCTGTTCCGACCAACTAGCTCAGCTGATGATCAACCGATGCCTCAGCTATAGATGTCCTTATGCAGCAGCAAATGTGGCCTTGTCAGCATCAAGCAGTTGTGGATGAATCTATTTGTCCGTCCCGGACAAAACTTCGGCCGCTTCAGCTCAGCAGGTAGCCTAATTGAATGTGATCTGTGATCAACGCATCAACGCATCATTTGAATCCGTCTCAGCCATAGGCGTCGATTACGGGGGGGACGGGGGGGACATGTCCCCCCCACTATTTAAAATACGAATTTTGTCCCCCCCACTTTTAAAAATGCGACCGCAAAAAAAACAAAAAAAACAAAAACACATACCGGTACTCAACCGAAATCGTCGAGTCTAAATCATGCGATAGGCGCGCACGAAGACATCCTCACAGCATGCACAACAGCGGGCTGTGAGTGGAGCAAATGAGGGGGCGGGGATTCTGATCATCAGTATCTCTCATTCAGTGCCCGCGCCGCGCGAAGCACCTGTGGTTATTCATTCCAGCAGCAGGCCTACTCACACTTGGCAGTTGGAAGGCAGCCTTGCACCTCGTTCTGACATACAGCGAGCGAGCGAAACGGCGACGAAAACTCGCGCGAGGGTGTCCTGATATGCAGCGTGACGATTTTGTCGCGAGTGTATTTTATTGGTTAAGAATCCAAACCAATCAAATCATCGAGGGATGTAAACACATTCAACAGGAAGCAGCGTGTACTTATCAACCTATAAGAAGTGTTTAGGGGCGGGACACCGCCGCGAAATGTCGTCCAGATAGAGACAACGCGAGCGATAAATAGCGATTTTTTTGTTGTTTTTATATCATCGCGAGGGGGAGGGGGCAGGCGGCTACGTGGGCTGTCTGTACACACAGCGTTATATAATAAAAGAAGTTTCAAGACAGCCAGCCAAAATTGACATTTTTATTCAGAAAATAGGCGGTCCTTTTGCTTCCTGTAAAAAGCATGTTTGTGACACTGGATAACGTGGAATATGGATACATCATCTAGCCTGCATGTGGAGGGCCACAGAAGGTAAGAAATTGGTTTATGTAAACTTTGCTGCTGTTTTTGTTTGCTCGTGATGAAGTCATTGACCTGGCTAGGTTACCCACGGTCCTAAGCGATTGTGATCATCTTGATTCTGGTTGGTTGCTCCAGCTAGTATGAGTCATTCATATAGATTGCAGCTTAGTAGCAGCTACACACGGTTCGATTGCTATTGCTAATTGTGGTTATAGTTGTTTTGTCTTGATTGAGATATTTGACGTTGAGCTTGGAGCCAGTGGTAGGCCTATCCTGACATAAATATGTTCTCGTATAACCTGCTGTGTGATTATCCTAAACTCTAGGGGATTTTATTTGCGGGCAATTTGCTCATGATGTAACGATGAGTGATGTGTGAATTGGTCCTTCGGCGAGTGTTTATACTGGTGGTCAGGATTTGGCAGATGCACTTCTCCTCTGGGTGCTTGTTTTTTTTCATTTTTTAATGCAGCATAACATTATGCTACCAGCAACCCTTGCTCTTCTTCAAAAGGCTGATGCTCAGTAGTACCTCGTTTCATTTCGTAGCCTACCCCCTTTACAGTCTGCCATTGATTGTCTGGTAAACTTTGTTGATGTCAAGATAAGTGTTAAATTGCCAACACTTTTCTTTGTCCCGTGTGTATTTAGTATTACATATCCCGAGCCAATACCCTGGTGTTTCCAACGTCGTTTTGCAAAACAAGCCAAAACACAAACTGGTTTTTCAACACCTGACAATACACTGCAGAGCATATTGTAATGCAGCGTTGAATGGATGAATAGCTTACATAAGGGTACCCACCACTTTTCAAACCACACTCAAGCTTATGGTTATTGTCCCCACCACTTCTAAAAACAAACTGACGCCCTTGGTCTCAGCACAAATAAAATAAAACAAAATAAAAGCAAATAAACAGCGGGAATGAGACGGCTGTCTATAACTGTACATCAAATCTAGCGATTCCAAAAGATTCGTGGGAAAATTGTCCAGATTAAAACAGTATCTATAAAAAAAAAAACAACAGGTCAGACGGAGCGGCTTGAGCAGCCAGCGTCCCCGTTGCTAGGTCAAGGAGGAGAGGGGCTCATGAGTAGTTTGTGTGTGTGGGGGGACTTCTTTAGTTTCAAAGACCGCTGCTCACACATCTCAGATCTGATAAAAACTCTGGTGGTTATTTGTTAGTTTTTGGGAACACAGGTACAATCAGGAACCCATGGGTCGCCGGGTATCATCAGGCGTATGGAACCACGAGTCTGGAACCTCTCTGTTTCAATTTCCAAAGGGCAGCACCAACTACCCGGGAGCCATGGTCATCTCAGCCATGGTATTGGGGCGAAAGGCACATTGGCGTTGACTCCCTGAAGTAGGCCCCGCGAGGCGGGGGTTCCTCGGCGCTGCCCGCTGCCAAGGTCAATCGCAGTCAACAATCACGGGCAACAATCCCTTTCTCCTCCATGTCGAGGTTAAGTCTGCTTCAGATTGATGTGGAAGTGGAAGAACCAGAGAAGACAGAGAACCCAATGCAGTAGTTTGAGATTCATAATATCGTCTGGAGGCGCACACAGCTTTTGGATATTATTTAGATACAGAGCTCCAGGATTCCCGCCGGAGCACCTGGAAGTGTTCTAGAATATTTACAGAACACGGCCAAAGGCTGTGTGCGCCTCGCCATTGCGACACATCCACTGTAAACAAAGCGCATGGTACCGTGGCCGCAAGCTGCTCAGGGCCACAACCCCACCCTCCTCCTTGACCCGCCTCTCTCATCCTCATTTGCATTAAAGCTACAGACACTGAAACGGCGCATTTGGGGAAAGCTCAATGTGCGTCAGGCTCGTAGTGGCAAAGTGTAATTCTGCACAACGGCTAAATTTCGGGAACGTCTTCAAATACTGTGTTAGGGGCCCACTAATATCTATATTAAAGCATCCATAAAGTTGAATGCCATGGGACCTTTAAAGCTTTCACTACCTTACAACATTATTTCTGACCGGTAGGAAATAGGCAAAAGATGAAATAGACCAACCAATCACAACCGTTAATCTAACATGAGGCGGGATAGATACGATGACGTCAAAGATGCAAAGATATGTTGTAGGCCTGTCCAATTGCATCCAGATGCCTTTTGGTCTGCACCCGTTGGTGACGCCCTTGGGAAATCTTAAATTAACTGAGAGGTTCCGGACTAGTTGCGGTTTTCAATAAGTCTGGCTGTGCCAGGCTAGTCACCAACTGGTGCAGACCAATAGGCCTCTGGACACATTTGGAAAGGCATGCAACCAATCAGAGCAAGTAAACGGCTGATGCAGCACTGAGCATCGAAAGAATGACATCTTTGTATCTTTGACGTCGTCGTATCTATCCCGCCTCATGTTAGACAAATGGTTGGGATTGGTTGGTCCATTTCGTAACGGGCAGAAAAAATGTTTTTAAAGGGGGCATATCATATCACCAGATGTGAGTGTGATTAGCCATTACAAGCAGGTTTGAAAATGTGCAGCATTGTGAAATCACAGGTGGGCGTGTCCACCTAGATGTGTGCTGAATAGATCAGTCTACCAGCCTACCCAGTGGAAATTGCAAACGTTGCTCATCTATCCGTCACACATCTAGGTGGACATGCCCATCTGTGATGTCACAATGCTGCACATTTTGAAAACGGCTTGTAATGGCTAATCACACTAACACCTGGTGGTATGATATGTCCCCTTTAAGGGAGCGAGGCCAGAACGATTTGCAGAGCAAGTGAAACATGAGCTTACAAGATTTGTCCGGTTCCCAGGCTAGTGTCGAGCCTTCACGTCGTTTTACAACCAAGAAATAATTGAACTTACCAGGGTTATGTAAAAGCATCTCCATGCAATATTCATAGAAATGTGGCGTCTCACATGAATCAGGAGGTGAAGGCTGCCGTTGTGTTAATAATTATTCACCGTGTTCAAGGTGCTAATGCAGGTGCTCATAAATCAACGGGTGAGGAAGGAAATCAGAGTCCTGTGCTGCATTTGTCCTGGGAGTTGTGGTCGGATTGGGATTGGTTATAATTCCTTTCGGGCCTCTGACCGTAGCCCCGCGAGGTCACCTGGGTTTCAACTGCCTAGTGGAGTGCTTACGCCGTTGCACAAGGAAAAGGGAGGGGGCACTTAAATGCGAAGGTCAACTGAACGGGAACAAAACTTTGTAAGTCAAAGTGAAAGGTTGCCTGAAATGATGGTATCTTATAGTACTCCAGGATCCAATCAGAAAGGCATGCCTTGCTGTACTCTGTGCTGTTTAAAAATGATTGTAGGTTGATTTTAATGGTGCCCCCCTTCAGGCACCTGGTGATTATGAAGCCCTTTTTGTTGACTCGTGAAGGAAACGGCTTTCAGAAGAAGGAACAAAGATATCCCTTGACTTGATCCGCTTTGATACAATGTTTTACATTAAGCATATCTGCAGGTTAGTCTTCAGGCTCTAGGGACTAGGGTGTTTGAAACCCATTCCAAAGGTTCTGGTCCCATACCCCAATGTCCACTCTCACCTTTAGCATCCTAATGCAAGATCCCTGTCTTTAGATAAAGGCAGCTACTAAATTACTAAATGGGGATAAATAGTAAATGATTAGAAGCTTCAACAGCTATAAAGACTGAATCTACTATCCCAAAATGCTCATGGGCATCATCCTCATAGCAGTTTGCTCACGCTCATTCCCAAGTTTGTCAACATGGCTTCAATGCACTGCCTGAATTGGATTGTGACCTTTCCTCCAAACCCCATGACCTTTTGTCTCTCCATCTCTGTGTTCACCTTCCACAGTTCAACCCCTCCGCAGGTTTTCAATTTAACAGACCTGTTGTTTTCACAGTCTCCTCCCCCCCTCTTCCTCTTATCCCTTTCTACTTCCTACTCCTCGTCCTCCTCCAGCTTCTTGCTCTCCACTGACCCAAAAAAAGGGGAAAGAAAGGATATTAGATAGTCGGAGGAGAGAGCTGGTCTCTTTTGATGTGCACAGCATCCCCCCACCTTTCCATACCACATGGGTCTCCTGAAGGTCACACTGGCCACCCAACCTCTCCGCGCTTCCATGTCACCATCCCCCTCAAAGCCAGGAGATTGGCTGAAGGGTCCCTAAGCCCGCCCTCATGGTGTAGGAGCCCCCTGCAGGGCAAATGAGTTGGACAGGCTAGACAAACGGCGGCCAAGGGGAGAGACTGGCTCTGTGTACTTGGAAACCTTACAGTTCATGTAGTTATCTACCTTTAGCAGGTGCTTTTATTCAAAGTGACAGGGAATCCACGTGCATTGAGGAGCAGGTTTATAAAAGGAGAGTAGAGCATTGTGGCAAGGGCGTTTGACTTACAGCTGTAGACAGTACAGGGTTGAAATCCCCTGTGTTCACAATCTGCTTTTAGGTATCCTTCATCCAGATCTCTCACCCCTACATGTTCCTTAATGACATGCAGCCAAAGAATTTACTGCAAGCTGCTTTTGATTCGTTTCTTGTAGTTGTACATATCTGAAAGTAGGGATTGAAACCAAAACTTTTTCGTTTGGTATGAAACACCCTTGTCATAACACTATCCTGCCACATTTATTTCTGTAAAATAAAATTCACATTGTTCTAATCTATAAAAAGAAATCTATAAAGACTGGCGAGGATCTTCCACCGTGGAATACGCTGAGCCAGCCGTGACTAACCACTGTCAACACCAACGCCGCCCGGAAGAAAAGGCAAGGACCCAACCAGCTCTGAAGGATTCAGCCGTAACTCATTGGAATAGGGTGGGAAGGTTCTTAGTCATTGTTTTTATTTATATCATTGCGCTATTGCAGACTCCAATGAGACCCTATTTGAAGACTGTTGGTGAGATTTAGGAACTGAAATACACAACAAGCCTACAAGGTTAAATGTGTGGAGATATTAACTGATAAGAGTTGAACTATGTCAATAGTGTGTGAACACTGTCAATAGAAGGAACAGCTACCCTCAGGGTGTTGGCACCAAACATTGCTTAACTAGAAAAACAGGCAGGGTTTTGTAAGTTGGCGTTAAGTGGGAAATGGATGTTGTGATTTAGACGTATTTGTTGTAACTTGTGACAGTTGGTCGGTGCAGGCGACCAACCATCCTGGGGTTTGTCCACTTTCAAATCCAACTTGTAGGCCTTTATGTAATACATTTAGAAATATCAATTAGTTCTAGTATTCAGAGAGACCTGAAAGCCAACATGAGCCGTTTCTATAGCGAAAGATGCAGTAGCTCCAAGCAGCTTGGCTATATTTAATTTTATTTATTTATTTGTTAACACTGAAGCCTGGGTCTGCAGTGATTTTTCAGGAACTCTGAAAGCAGGCTGCTTTTCGGTGCGGTGACATCGTCTTTTCATTTCTTGTGGGTTGGTTTTAATCAGAGATGGACGCATTTAGACACGCATTGATTTTAGATCATTCTGGTTTCAGCATTTGGTGAGAAAATTCTACAATACACAATAAAGCTAAGCTCTGTTTATGGCCTCTGTGAAAAAGACTGTTTGAAACAGCAGGCAGTGAAATCCCTCAAGAGGTGAGCCAGTTAAGCTTCTCAATCACCGTCATCCACCCTCCCCGTCCACGACTGCCAGATAATCTGTTTTGTAAATAGTTGTGTTGTTGCTTGGTGTCAGTTTTCATCATGTGGCATGAATATGCAACAATCTCATCTGCGTTGTGACGCTAGGTGTGCACGTGCACATCGTGGCGTCCTGTCGACCAGCCTGCTTTCCGGGTTCCTGAAAAATCACTGCACACTCAGGCTTCAGTGTTAACAAATAAATAAATAAAAATTAAAAAAACGCCCCAAATGCTTCCAAATACGTCAAGGGGAGGCAGCCAACCTTATGGGGGCTTGACAACCAACACACACGCAAACCCAAACATAGCCCCACACCCCCAACTGTTGGTAGGCACACAGACACACACAAGCCTATAAGGTTATAGGGAGGTTGCAGGGAGAATGAGACGCATCACACCATAGATATAGAACACTAGATGTCTCGTCCGCGCTGCTGGCCAATGGAGTCAAACGTCCGCACTGGCGGCCATCTTACCACAGTCAGCTGCTCACCCATAACATTGCGTTGGTAGTGGTACATGTACTTTTTAAATAACCATAACTCGCTCAATCTCAACCAAATTTTCCAACGGTTTGGTGTAGTTACGTCAGAGATGTAGTTATGACACTGCATACTTATGAATAATTAGTAATTATTAGTTAGGTTCTAAAAAAAATGGAATAATTCTAAAATATGTATAAGATTATAACGACGTTAATAACGTTTGTAATAAACCAAACCGTTTGTAAATCCGTCAAGATTTCAGTGAGACAAGAGTATTAGCATTTGTGCAGATCACTGACTGACCACAGATTCCACCAGAAAGCTTGCCTGTGGTAAGATGTCCTCCTGTGATGACGTTCTAGACGCCACCGTAAGACATCTAGTGTTCTATATATATCTATGCATCACAGGGCTGAGGGTGGAGGGAGGGGGGGGGGTCTCCCTCCCTCCCCCAGGGGGCTAGCGAGTCACATCGAGAGACAGAGATACATCAAGAAGGTACGCAGGCCCGCTATGTACTCTGTTGTTATCCCTTTCTGCCATCTGGTTGGATGGTGACTGGGGGGGTTGGTGAGTTACTAGCAGAGTCCACTCTAGGAACATTGTCATGGTCTGCAGAGGTGATGCTAAGATCGGTTGGCGTAGAATAATTCAAGAGTTGAATATCATCATGTAGGTTTGAATTACGTACACTAAGTGTAGCGCCGGTTAGCGTCCTACAGATACCGACTAAGTGTATAGTGAATTACCATAAAACTAAACTCTGGGCTGTATCAAATATATGAATAGATAAATATAAACACACACAGACTTGATGACAACCAACTGAAACTCGACAGCACTACAGAAGTGGGGCACTCTGGGATTTATCACGCTGTCATTAACATTCTTCACAATATCAAAAACCCAGTGTGTGTTAATCAAGTTAGAATAAAGCTGCCGGCCTCACATGGCGAATAGTCCTTTGTTGTGTTTTTTTTGTGCCACGGTTATTAGTGCAATACCAGCATTTTAATCAACACCCTTGAAGAGTCCACACACGGTCATTTCCACAGCTTGGATTGACCCAGCAGGCTTCCTCTAGACCCTGATCAAAATACGCCTCTCATGCATGTCAAGCTCACGGCTGGAGGGTTTCCCCCACTGTGACTTGAAGAACATGGGGCCCGCACTTCAAAAAGCACATTTCCAGAATGAAGAGTCAAGTACAAATCACTTTTATCTCATTCTTGTTTTGGTGTTGACCTTTACATGATGGCATTACAAATAATACACTGTGGAAAAATGAGGCATGTATGGCAACATTTAATAGTCTGAGTCCTAATTAATTTAGAGTAAACCATACCATACTCATATGTGACAAGTTCAGATTTAAAGAGATGGAAATAAAAACGGCCAGACCAGAGCGGCAGAAGCTGGCACAAGGAACCAGAGCTTGTGAGGCAGGTGGAGCGCTGCCGATTAGATCTGGTGGGGCTAACCTCTACACACAGTCTCAGCTCTGGTACCGTACTCCTGGATAGGGGTTGGACTCTATTCTTCTCTACTCATAAATTCCCGGCTGAGCGCCACGGTGTTGGAGTTCACCCCGATGGACGAGAGAGTTGCCTCCCAACGCATTAGGGTGGTGGTGGGGGGGAAACACTGACTTGTTTGTGTGTATGCAACAAACGGCAGTTCAGAGTACTCAGCCTTCTTGGAGACCCTGAATGGAGTCCTGTATGGGGCTCCAGTAGGGGACTCTGTAGTTCTGCTGGGGATTTCAATGCCCACGTGGGCAACGATGGAGACACATGGAGAGGCGCGGTGGGGAGGAACAGCCTCCCTGATCTAAACCAGAGTGGTCGTCTTGTTGTTAGACTTCTGTGCTAGCCATGGATTGTCAATAACAAACAACATCATAAGGATGCTCATAAGTGTACCAAAAATCTCCGGGTGATGAGTCTTGGTTGACACGGCTATTCAACATTGCGTGGGAGTCTGGTACAGTGGCAAAGGAGTGGCAAACTGGGGTGCTGGTTCCGCTGTTAGAATAGGGGGACCAGAGAGTGTGTGCCAATTACCAGGTTATCACACTACTCGGCCTCCTTGGTAAAATCTACTTTAAGGTGCTGGAAAGGAGGGTTCGGCCGATCGTTAAACCTTGGATTGAGGAGGAACAATGCGGTTTCAGCCCCAGACGTAGAACTACTGACCAGCTCTTCACTCTCTCCCCCCTGGGAGTATGCCCATCCGGTCTGCGTGTGTTTTGTGGATCTGGAGAAGGCGGATGACCAGGTCCCCCGGGAGAAACTGTGGGAGGTGCTGCGGGAGTATGGGGTTAGGGGTTCAACCCTCAGGGCCATCAAACCTCTGTACTCCCAAAGCCTGAGCTTTGTCCGGGTTCTCGGCAGCAAGTCAGTATCGATCCCAGTGGGTGTTGGCCTCCGGCAAGACTGCGCTTTGTCACCAATCCTGTTTGTGATATTCATGGACAGGATATCGGGACATAGTCGTGCTAGGGAGAGGGTGCAGTTCGGCGGTCTGAGGATCTCATCACTGCTTTCTGCAGAGGTTGTGGTCCTGATAGCATCATCGACCTGACAGCACTCACTGGATCGGCTCGCAGCTGATTGTGAAGCGGCTGGGATGAGGATCAGCACCGTTTAATCTGAGGCTTTTTCTCGAGTGGGGATACGATGGAGCGTGAGGTTAGCCGGAGAATCTGAGAAGCGGGGGCGGTATTGTGTTCACTTTACGACATCGTTGTGATGAAAAGAGAGCTGAGCCGCAAGGCAAAGCTCTCGACCTACCGATCGATCTTCGTTCCTCTCCTCACCTATGGTCATGAGGGATGGGTAATGACCACGGGTACAAGCGGAGGAGACCTCAGGTAGACCCAGGACTAGGGTGGAGAGATTATATTTCAACACTGGCCTGGGAATGCCTCGGGATCCCCCCATCAGAGCTGCTGTGGGAATTCCAGGGCCCACTGTTGTGGTCACAGCAGTCTGCTGTGTTTCCCACCTTCCTGGTCTTCCACTCCTCCTGTCTGTCTCACCTCACATTTGGCCCTCATCTATAATCATGTTCGAAGGGATGCACGCTCCACTCTGCTGCGCTCCTGCTGAGCAGAACCGGTGCATTGCCGACCGCCACCGGGCTCCCGCTCCTGCCTATCGGGTGGGTCAACAGGTGTGGCTGTCCTCCAAGGATCTCCCCTTACAGACTGGCTCCAAGAAGTTAACTCCTCGTTTTGTTGGCCCTTTCCCTATTGTTTCCGTCATCAACCCCTCAGCTGTCACACTCAAGCTGCCTCCAGCCATGCACGTTCACCCCACCTTCCATGTCTCTCGCCTTAAGCTAGTCTCCGTCAGCTCTCTTTCCCCCCCGGCCATTCCCCCCCCCCTCCTCCCCGTTTGATTGACAGCCACCCTGCTTACACCGTCCGGCGGTTGCTGGACGTTCGTCGACGGGGCAGGGGGCATCAATACCTTGTGGATTGGGAGGGTTATGGGCCTGAGGAAAGAAGCTGGGTTTCGCGGGGTCTCATCCTCGACCACTCCCTCATCCGTGACTTCCATCTGGCTCAGCCAGGGAGGCCTAGGCCGCCTAGAGGCGTTCCTTGAGGGGGGGGGGTACTGTTGTGGTCACAGCAGTCTGCTGTGTTTCCCACCTGGTCTGCTGTGTTTCCACTCCTCCTGACTGTCTCACCTCACACCTGGCCCTCATCTACAATCATGCTCACCCAATCAACCCCCTTTGTAAACCCTTGGATTCCCTGCTGTCGGCGCCAGATCGTACTACGCACTACCGTGGTAACTATACGTACCTGGCTCTAGTGTAACTTGCTAACTCGCTCTCTAATTCTAGTCTCTTGCTGCTGTTAGACCACATCTAACTTTTGTTTCTCTGCCTGCAGTTCTCTGGATCGCTCACTCCAGCTCACCCACCTTGCCCACCTCGCTCTTCCCCCGGCTTCCTCATCCACTACCTGCTTCCCACCTTGTTCAATAAACCCTTTTCTTATTCCCTTCAACATCGGCTCTGCCTGCTCTTGGGTTCCGCATCGCCTAACATAACACCGACTGCTGGAGCTGCTGTCCCCGCGACCCGACCGTGGACCATCGGTTTAACGATGAGGGGAAGAGGGGGAAATAAAAACGACATCAAACAAATAAACGTACACTTAATGTTATGACGATCATGCATCTTTGTAAAAGTTATCTTGACCAAAGCAATGAGTCAGATGTAAAATTTGCATCCGCAAACAAAACCAGTGACAAAGCTCATACCAGGAACAACCACTTGTTTACGTCGCGCCACCTCACACTAAAATGTAGAGTAATGTTCCTCCTTCAGAACTTTAATCAATCATCCTCAGTACTGCAAACTCTAAAGAAATTGTCTGTCAGTCTGCCTCTAGGACATGAGACTTTATTTACATTATCCAAATGATCAAATAAATGCTGCAACTTCTGTGTCTTAAACAAAATGATCCGACAAAGGAATGGAATAATCGATAGTTATGTTATAATAACTCTAGTTCTATGATTGTAGGCGTAGCCGTCTAGGCTTCCCCTTATGGGCTTGTCCCGTGCGCGTGCTCGGGCAAATTTCAGCTATGCACCAATCAATATGGGCACTGCCCACATTCCCCATGGCACGTGCATATAACGCGGCGTACAGCAGCGTTATCCACAATATTCTTTCAGCATTGGAGGGAACAGCAGGTGGGAAACTATACGACTACGCCTACAATCACAGAACTGGAGATATTATATCATAACTATCTTTCTATTTCATATAGGCTATACCGTCTAGGCTTTGCCTTATGGGCTCAGGTGAAGCTTTGAGCGGAGCCCAATCAATGTACTCCTGCTGTACCCCAGTGACAAAGACCTAAGTCACACTGCACATCAGACTCAATAGGCCGAGGATGTGCAAAACACAACGGCTCTTAAAATAACCAGAAATTCTCCTAAGAACACGCGAAGCGATGATCAAGAATACCAGTCTGTAGCTTCTGATTCAACCCGTATTTCATATAATCTATGAAAAACGGGCAATGCAGAGGAACAAGGCTTCTCCTACGTCGGACGGAGCTAGGAAAACAAAAAAGCCGCCAACTGCGGTTTGCAGCAAGGCCAATCTTACGTACGCTCCCAATGAGAGGCGGTAAGAGGAACCGCTGGCAGGCGTAACAATGAACAGAGCATACTAATGAGCTCCACAAAGCAACAAAGAAGCTCTGGTTGCCGGTGAACACACAGAATGTATAAACCTGAAAAGAGTTCATGCGACAATGGATTAAAGGTCCAAGCAATCATAACTTTCTCAATAAATGCAAAGCGTATAAGAGACACGGATTACAGGACAGGATATTAAAGACACCGGTTACTCTCATTCTCTCGGAGCAACGATCTGGTGATGAGCATTTTTTTGTTTTCTGCGTAACAAATGATTTGTTGAAGACGCAAGCTATGGAATGGGCTCTTCTCTAAAGAGACGGGTCCAGCAACCTAGCTCAATAGGCTGAGGAAGTACTGTACACATCCTCGGCCTACAAAGAACGTGCAAAGCGATGATCAGGAGAATAGAGCAATTCTGTAACTTCTGACTCAACCCTATTTCATAGAATCTATGAACAAAGGGCTGATGCAGAGCAAACAAAGCTTCTCCTACGTCCGCCAATGGGGGGGCGGAGCTAGGAAAAAACCAAGCTGCCAACTGTGGCGAGCAACACTCTAACTCTAACTAAGTTAAGTTGTTGGCGAGCAACACTCTAACTCTAACTCTAACGTCCGCTCCCAACGAGAGGAACAGAGTGATGGAATTGCTCGTCTGCAAGCCGAGAATACCGCTGCAGGGCAGGTCAGAGTGACAGAGGACCATGCCATGACCGTAACAGCTAACCAACTGTAGAGGGAGATAGCAGGGAAAGTCAGGGTGTAGGGGACTGAAGTAGCCGTACAAACGGCATCAGGCGATGAGTCCTAGCCTGCTCATGAAGCACATGGGAACGCCACACGGAGGCGGGAGAACCCTGGCTATACTACACCACCCTAAAACCCCAAGGGAGGGCATCTTCACACTGTGTGTGTGATGGAGCTGCTTGTCTGCAAGGGGAAAAAAACAACTGAAAAGTCCTCCCCTCCTCAGCGTGTAATCCAACCATGTTGAGAAACAACGTCGCTCTCGCCAACACGCAAAACGTTCAGGGAGAGGGCGTGCAGACGGCTGATAAAAGCTGTTTGGCCCCTCCCACACCGCTGCAGGGCAGGCTGAAGCAACAGGGCGATAGAGGAACGTACCACGAGCAACTCCAGCCTTCTCCTTTACAGCGAACCGACTGTAGGGAGAAGACGGGGAAATGGTGGGATCGAGGGAACTGGTACACGAGGCCGTACATGCGGCAACTTGCGACGAGTCCCAGGCCCGCTAATGAAGCACACAGGGTTGCCGCATGGAGGAGGACGAACACGGGCTATACTACGCCACACTACAACCACTAGGCTGAAGGAGGGCGAAGGAGCGTGACAATTCTACACGTGGTTCTGTGAAGTGTTACTTTATAACTTTCCTTAATTGATATATTTATGCACAACTTATAGATGTTATTATGTATGGAAATACGATATTAGATTGTAGCGATGACGAAAGCGTTTTCCACGTCGTCTGGCTGGCGACTGTCATGGCCGACAGGCAGAGGAGAGCAGGTTAAGTTACAACAGAATTTAGTACAAGAGGTCCTACCAGGAGCAGCCATATACCAACGAGTCTATCCCACAGAGCGGCCAAATGTTTAGGGATGGTGGGAGGCAGCAGCTCAACGTTCAGACGCCATCCGGACAGAATACCGCCTTTAGGGGTTTACCTCCACCTTATCGTCTTCTTCTATGATGCCGACTTTACTGGCACCGCCAAAGCGAACGGCGTGGCTCCACTGAGCTGCGGAGGCAACACGAGGCGTGCTGCTGGAAGCTGTGGGCTCCGTCACGCTGCTGCTGCATTTCTTAATCGTAGATAGTCTATGCAGCTGACTGGTTTCAGCAATTGCTGAAATAAAATGGAGGACGAATGCTGCTGTGCGCCGCGTTACATACACGTGCCATGGGAATGTGGGCGGTGCCCATGTTGATTGGTGCATGCGCACAGGACAAGTCCATAAGGTGAACTAGGCGGCGTAGCCACTGTTGCCAATTTTGCCAGTTTGTTCGGTCGATTTTGCAAAATTTGGCCATTTCCGGCGACTGAAAAACGTATCTAGCTACCGTCGGAAAATCTGGTTACTTTTTCGTTTGTTTGGCGACTTCTTTTTTTCCGTGTTATCCAGGCGCGTTGTTAAGACTTGGGCCTTCGAGGCTAGCCCCGGAACTTTTGGGAATAGCCCGGGATTTCTGTATAATAAATAAAACATACCGTAAAACTTCCAATTAATAGCCCAGGCTTTTATTTTGTTTCAATCACTGAACTCAACAGGGCAATATTTGGGACAGGCGTGTATATATGGAGAAGGCCTTTAATTCCTGTGTGACTATAACCAAGGATGATTCTGTTTGAGTAGGTCCGTGCGTTTCATACTAGCTACGTTTGCAGTGGCTCTGAGGTAGCTTGTGGGGGCAGGCTACTGGGGCAGTGGCTAGCAGCTGGCGGGTTAACTTTTGTGTTTTTTTGTTACTGTGTGTTTTGAGAAATGTTAAATGTTCCCATTGCTAACGTGGAGGGCAGGGTGGGCCTGGACCTGTTGACTTGGCGGACTCTTCGCTAAGTGGTAGGGGTGCAACGGATGACAAAACTCACGGTTCGGATCGTGTCATGGTTTTTGAGTCACGGGTCGGATTATTTTCGGATAAACAACAAAAAGGATAACAAGACAAATGTGACTCTAAATAAAATCTTCAAATGTGTAAAAACAAAATAAAGAGAAAAATTAGCTAATAATCCTTCTTCCTTTAAGCATAGAAAAAAAAAATTTGGTTCGGTTTCCGTTTCAATGGGATTTACGAAATGCCAAATAGAACACGACAGAAACTGTATTTCGTATCGCTACGATACTTGATTAGGAACATCAACAAACACCACTTACCACTGGGTGAGTTGCACATTTCTGAATATGAACGTTTAGGGTTGTTTTAAGGACAGGTTTGTGAATGTCCAAACCCAACCATTCTGAAGCAGGCAGGGGCGAATTGAAATGAGCCAAATACCTGAGACAGGACCAATTGTCAACATTTCGGTGGGTCAACCACTATATTTCATCCTAGACAAACCAGAAAGGGGGCTCAATGTGCTAAATACCGTAAATGCCTTTTTTTCTTTTTTTTAATCAGCCCTTCCGCGGATCACTTGCGTCCCGAACCGTGAGAGTCGATCCTTACGGATCATGGGTGACCCGTGAATCGTTGCACCACTACTAAATGGTGTGGGGTCGACCAGCTGCCGGAGTTGAGGCACAACACCTTAGTTGTTAGAGGAGAGAGAGGAACCAACTCTGAACCCCCTCAAGGAGAATGTGGTTAAAATGTGCCATGTTTACCTGTTAAAAGCATAGCAGGGCCATCCATACGCGTCGGCTGCTGCTTGTGGAACAAGGAGGCAGATATCCGGGGACGATGGCAGTGAGGAAGCGGAAACGCTTGGTCTCCCCTCTAGGGACACTAAGGGCCCTATCTTGCATCCGGCGCAAGTGACTTAGTCACTGGCGCATGTGTCGTTGCTAGTTTACAACTGGCGCAGAGCGTTCTTTTGCCACCAGCGCCACTCGCCGGTAAATTAGGGAATGATCTTGCGCCCCAAGGGGCGGTTCGGCGGAAGGAGGAGGCGTGTTCTGGCGCAAATCGGTATTTTGACGTTTCTGAAAACCATTGCGCTACTGACCAGGAAATACCTGGTTTAAAGTCAGTGGCGCGTTGTTCAGATGCTATTTTAAGGGCGCATGCATACATGCGCATGCGATGCATACGGATTGCTTGTGCACCTCGCGCATACACTTTGCTTCTCTCATCTACACGGAGAGCAGTTCCCATTTTTGCAAACCATACATAATTACAAGGACAATATATTATTTTGGGTGGGTTTCTCCCATCCCCATATAAAGCCAAGTCGCGTTCTTTGACTGCTCTGACAAGCACATCGGTATCTTCTGTGGCGAACCTTTCATTGCGTGCGCCTGGCAAACCCGCCATCATAATAGCAATCCGCCATGGAACATGCGCCGATCGTTCTTAAAGGGGATGCGAGAAAACGCTCTGATTGGTTCATTGCATGTTACGCCCAAACCACACCTATGGGTAATTAGGCTGCTTCAGACCAACTCTTTTGACACTTGCGCCACGGCGGAAGTGTCATTTATCCGCCTGTAAAATAGCGATAGCGCCGTAGAACCGCCCACAAAGCTACTTGCGCTTTGCGCTTTCCCACTTGCGTTTCAGACCGTTAAAATAGGGCCCTAAGGCTCTTAAGTTTCTCGACAAAGATCAGCTGGAGGATGACCGTGAGGAGGTGGAAGGCAGGCCCATTTTCATGTCGCAGTGTACCGACACAAACACCAACCCTGACTTAAAGGTGTTAAAGCATAGCTCGGCTATAGAGAAACACAAGGTGTTCATCTCGGGGCGGCCCTTCTCCAGCACCACACCAACGAACAGCTGCAGGGGTTTTATATATACCATGGCACAGTTAAAGATGTCAGACAGTTCACTCGGGAAAGCCCAAGGGTTTGGTGTATGTTAAGTTTGCGGATGAGGCGCAGGCTCCCCATGCGGTGCTGAAGTCTGACGGCACGGTTGTGTATGTCTCACTGTCGACCTCGATGCCAGTCCACCCAGTTAATGACGAGTGCGGTAGGCCGGATCGTAACAATTATGCTGGTCCATGGAAAGGCAAAATGTTCTTGATTCAGGTGGATGCATACTCAAAGTAGATTGAAGCACATGCTGTGAATAGATCTACATCTTCTGTCACTACTGAATACCTTAGACAATGTTTTAGTCAGCATGGAATACCTGAAATTATAGTATCGGACAATGGAAGTTGTTTTACTAGTGAAGAGTTTCAAGAGTTTGCAGAGCAAAATGGTATACGTCACATTACGACGGCTCCATATCATCCATCTTCCAATGTATTAGTGGAGAGACCAGTGCAAACCTTTAAGTCAATTGTGGAAAAGAGCACGGGAGATCAATTGAAACTAAAATGGCTAGAGCACTTTTCAATTACACTCTAACTCCTCAATCCACAACTGGTAAATCACCAGAGGCGTTATTGTGTGGTAGGAAGCTAAGGTCCATCAGAGTCTTCACGGGCAGAGGAGCAGCCAGAAGGGAGAAGGTCTCAGCGAGCCTGAAAGGCTCCAGATTACTTGAAGGACTATACATTGCCATATAGTAGTGAGTTTCACAGCCACAGGACAAGAATACGTCCTGGAAGAAGTTAAGATAAGGCTACAACAATAGGCTGAGTAAGAAGTTAGCCACAAGGTTAGCCTGTCTGAATAAAGAAACCAATTACGAACCTTAAAAAGTGTGGAGATTCCTCGGCACTAGGATATCAGTGTTTGCATTTTGAGAAAAAGCATCTGGTTTGTTCAATAAGTTGTCCGTCTACTGACTTGTCAACATTCTCCATGCAGCTGACTCTGGACTACTTACCATTCTCATCCTCCTTGACCTCAGTGCAGGGATCACTGGTGCTGCACTTTGGCCACCAACAATACGTAAAATTTGCAAATAAGGGACCACAAGTCCGGGTGTTTGAGTGTCTCACTGGGTGTCCCCCAGGCAGACCCTCCAGGATTTCGCGATGTTGCAATTTGCAACTTCAAGGCAACATCAACCATCACCGCGAATTGAGTGCGGTGTCGCAATCTTAACCACCAATACTTTCCCGCAAATTAGTGGCGTCGTCTTGAACTGACGTCGACAAACAAACCTTCCACCTTACTTCCTTGTTTACTGCTTCAACCGTATATAGAATATAGTTCAGTTCACTGCATGCTATATTTGACTTTATTGCTTATGGCTCCCATTTTTGTTTAATAAAATATGTCTGATATCAACTGCTGGCTTCATATCATTTTGTTGATTCTAGATAGAAATAGTCTGTAATGTCTTAACCGCTGCCAAGCGATAAGCAAGAGATTTTTTACAAAGCTTACAAACTTAAGAAGAAAAATGCTTTTAACAGATGGAGGAGAGGAGATGCTCTTTGTGTCTGAGTGTCACAACCAGTCACAACATGCCTACATGCTGTTGTGTCTTAAGCTGCACACTCAAAGTTATTCAAATGTTAAAACGGTTTGTAAACTTGAGAAAAAGCTGTGATCCCTTAGGAAGGAACCGTGGACAAAAGTGGAGGAAAACTGTAAGACCCCTTAGGTGTAGCAGAGGTATTTCGGTATGGGGCAGGGTCCATTCATGGGAAGGGACTCCGGGGTCGGTACCGTTTGCAGCAGGTCTACACCATAGGTCCAAGGTCTCAACGAGTCGCGTTTGTAATCCATCACTGAGACAGAAAGTGGACATTTAAGATGGGTCAATGGGTGGATCATTTACAACACAAACAGCTTGTATCAGACAAGAGTCGTGGCTTTAAAGACAGTAACGTGTATTTGTGAAAGGCATGTTTTATTACGGTTTTTATTAAGTTTGTTTGCATTCTATAAAAAGCGAATGGAGCGCAATCTATTTTTTTCCCCCATGATGGCCACCATAGCAACCATGGACCAATTATAAGATAGCAACCATGGACATATTATAGATAGCGACGAGCAATGAGCGTGTTTGGCCGGTGGGCGTGTTTGGCAGTGGTGGTTTTTGCCAAGTGGCTCCGGCTACAGATAGACCTACTTGATGAAGGTAGGGATTGGATTCTTTTGGCTGAATTTCCAGATCTAGCTTACCCCACCCGGTTTCTCAATATTGCTTTCCCTAGCTACAATAGAGGACAGCCCTATGTTTGAGTAAAATAACATTTTCAAGAATATTAAAGTGTGAAATATCAAACATCTTTTGCTAAAGCTGAAATTCTCATTCAAAGCTACCAATTTGAGCGCAAACACTTATTAAGGGGCGTTCTCGGTAGCCGCGAATACTCCCCCTGGAACTGCCTTCGATTTTTCTATCTTAGCAGATGTAAAACATGTAAATTACATAATAACAGTCTAAAGCAAAGGGAAAAGACGGAAAAGCACGATATCACCCCTTTAACTAAATTGTTAACATTTGTTTAATATGATGCATTTGGCTTTGCGAATGTTTTAATAAACTACAGCTGAAAGGCCCTATTGTCACACGCAACCACCCACCCACTCTATTGGCAGCCTTAGCCAAGTCTTCGTCTGGGAGCAGTATTTAGTATTTTTGTGAGCAACACGTTCGAAAAAAGAAAGTGTGATACAAAAATGACAGGTAAAATCATGTCTTGCTTTATGATCATTCTGTTGCTGATATGATATGGCACACCATTTGAAATGTACTGCCAACATATTGAAAGGTGAAACAAGCAAAATAAATTAAACATAAAGCCGCAAATTATGTGTGTGTCAGGTGTGTTGGTAAAATATTGTTCCACTGATCCCCTTTTTAACTTTGATCACCGAGTCCCATCATGTTGATGTTGATGATCTTGTTTGCGTTGACCTTTGTGAGCATCAGCAATGTCACCTTACTAAAATAAAGCGTTCTCTGTCTTTTATTACTTTAATAAATGAAAACACATCCCGCTCACATGGACAATCTTCATCTCATTTCAGAATTTTGACATCCCCCCCCCCCCCCACAACACACACCCACACTTATTATGATCATGGATGGGAAGTCCTGTTTTTGTGGACAGAGATGGTCCCTCAATGTGGTTTCCTAATTGCAGAAGTAGAATCAATGTGTTGATGAATGAACCATGAAGCTGCCAGGTACTTTCAGCTGAACGAGTGAAAGGAGACCAGGAGAGAGACCAGGCTGCAAATGTTTCCCCTTAGTGCTGTTTCCTAAATATGTATTTAATTATGATCTCAGTCATGACTAAGTGAACCAATGAAAGAACGGGTTCAGGAAAGACCAGAACATACAACAACAGCGACAGCAGAGGCAAACAAAGAACCCTCCCGAGACGCCTGCCTCTCCCACGTTCACTCCACATCCGTCTAATCTTTAAGGGCTGCCACAAACTGCAAATGGCGTGATGGCGGTTTGTGTGCAAATTCTTTCTCCTTGTTTAGATAGCATTAGCAAGACACTTTTTCATGCGTTCTATTTTTTCCTACAAAGCATTCTCGCTCCCATTGCACCCTTATTCTCTGCGGCCCACATGTACCCCTCATCCTAGCCCAGTATGAAATATTGCCCCTTATATTAGATCAACGCCCCTTATATAAGATCAATGCCTCTTATATTAGATAAACAACAATTATATTAGATCAATGCCCCTTATATTAGATAAACACCCCTTATATTAGATCAACGCCCCTTATATCAGATAAACACCCCTTAAATATTAAATCAATGCCTCTTATATTAGATCATATTATGTTAGATCAACAACCCATATATTAGATAAATGGTTGCGATTGGCATGACTCGGGCAAGGTGTGCTGGAGGTCTGTTTGAACCACTAGCCACCAGGAGAGTCAAGCGGCCATGGCGTGTCTGACACACACACACACACACACACACTTTAGAAACATGACTCACTCAATTACCCACAATCCATCTGAGAGGTTCCATGCGACTTAAACCCACCGATAGGTATGTGGGTGTAAGCTATGTGTCTGTGTGGGTGTGTGCATGTTTGTGTAGGTATGTATTTGGTTTAGAGACGTCACATGACGTCTCTAAACCCCTCCCATCCCCTCCTCGCTGAGCTGTGGCAGACGAGGTGCACCTTCAGCCACAGGTTCATGCTCCCCAGGTGCAGGACGGAGCGCTTCAGGTGCTCCTTGGTGCCGGCAGCCATTAGGCTGTTCAACAGCGCCTGATGATTGTGTTTGTGTATGTCTATGTGTTTGCATATGCATGTGTGTGTGTTTTAGGTATGCGTATATACTGTATGTATATATGCATCACCCATCATGATGTTGGTTCTGTTTGTCTTGTTTTTGTCCCTATTTTAACTATAAGTGTTTACTTATGCATTAGCCCTTTGTATTTATTGTATTTATTTGCATTGTCTTTTTATCCTGTGTCCTTCCACTGCTGCTGGGCTGCTGCTGCAACAAAAAAAATTTCTCCTACGGGGGATTAATAAAGTTGTATCTTATCTTATCTTATGATCAGCCAAAATAGAGGTGTCATGGTCTCGTTTTACTTTGGTCTCTGTCTTGTTTCTCCTCAGGTTTCCCTCCGTGTGTGATTACTGCTCCCTCCCCTGACGTGTTCCAGCTGTTACTCGTTGCGTGCCCTGTGTGTGTTTGGTATTTAAGCCCTTGTCTTTCCTTTGTTCCTGGTCGGATCGTTGTAGTTTGTGGTGAGTTGTGTCCTGTATGTTACCTATGTTCCCCGCGTTCTGTGCCTTTTGAGTTAATAAATTATCCTTTTACCTAAACTGTCTGCGATTGGGTCCTACCTGCCTGCCTGCTACCTGCAAACCGTGACAAGAGGATAAAGATGGTGCCTCTGATCTACTTAAAATGGTGCCTTAATATTTAGGCGCTATTACTTGAGCATAACTTGTCCGTCAGCTATTAATGAGTGAAATTTGCTGTGAGGATATCTGTTTCTGTCCATCTATCTACGGAGCAGAGATGTGTTCTCTTCTGCTCTCTATTTAAGTCTCAAATCGTAGCAACAGCAGCTTTAAACAGAATCCACCTTTGAAACCAGTTAACATTTCCAAGGATATATCAATAAGGAGCAGAACTTATCGGTGTGCATTGTGCGACGGCTCCTCTAATATTGTGCGACTGCAGACTCTCTAATCACTGCCAATATGTCTTCAATGTAGGCTAATATCACATGACACTCCAAAAGTCAAATTCCTGCTCCCAATCTATATTCTGCTCAGGATGCAAAGCCCAGGCCCAGATACCTGCCGGAAAGCCATGACAGCAATGTGTAATTAGGCCAGTTATGGTATATCCTTCATTAAATCACATCCAATATCACAGAATCAACCAGACAGCCTGCTTATGAAGCGTCGCAGAGATAATCCCTCTTAACAGGATATGTAACCCCTACAGGCAGATCATGAGAGCGCGCTAACACATTGGGTAGTGTATTATTCTGAACGGGATCGAGATCCACACAGTCTAAGCACCGTGTGCTGGCCAATTAAAGGGGATTACAGAAGCACATAAATGCTACCGTCACCCCGTCCAAACTCACACAGCACAATGAAAGTCAGGTGGCATGGAGATGGACAAACAGAAGACATGGTTCAAAATCGAACATAGATAAATACTGTTTAGTGTTTGGCCTGTTGCTGGTGGCTGGCGGGAGGGGTGTGTGTGTGTGTGTGTGGGGGGGGGGGGGGATCCTGAGGTAGACCTCACAAGCTACACAGACAGGAACCTCAGTTGGAATCCAATTACAAAACATTTTCATCGTTTGGATAAGCACATTGAATAAATCAACATAAGTTTGTGTAATTGTTGTCATGTCAATACATTTAACTGCTTAATGAAAATCAAAATTACATTTGGTGTGATTATCCAACCCAATCCAAGGAATGCAGTTGAGTTCATTATTTCCGGAGTTAATCGCAAGCACTTTGCTATGAATTAAATGAAAAAAACAGGTATTTGTTAGACAAGATCTCCCTTATTTTTGGAAGCTGGCAACAGTGTTAGCTCTATTTGCGTGTCTATTCCCTTTGAAAAAAACAACTGAATATACAATATTACAAAAATATGAAGTGGGTGACTATGACCAAACAGAGTGTTAAGTGTCTTAAAACAAACTTTCAAGAATTTCCATTAACAATTTTAAACAATGTTAATTGGTTTCACAAAGCCTGCAGAATTAATATAGCCAGTGTAGAAACATAAGAGTTTAAAAACCAGGACCTGAGGTGGGAACCCTTAACACTAGCTGCACATTGTACAAATAACACAAAGTTTCCTTTTATAGACATAGCACTTATTTCACAACAAAACAAAAGTGTCTGACACACCACTCTTCAAAGTCACCCTGACACCCCTTTGACACCCTCATAAATCAACCTTTTAGAAAACCCCACCCACATTATTAAGGACACATTTTCCACATTCCACAAAAAAAACAGTAGTAGGCCTACATTAGTAGAGAACCTCATTTTTCATGCCAAAAAATAGTTTATTACATATGGGACTGATGAGAATAAACGCATAGCTCAATATTCATTAAATGCTCACGAAACAGTTATTACATTCAGATGTAATTCCATGGATCTTAAGCAAGCATGTGGTAAAGGAAATACTGCATAGCCTTTCCACACAGACGGACAGACAGACAGACAGACAGACACCTTGACCATTGGTCAATTAGTCCATTTAACATTGTCAGCCTAATTCAAGATGGATGCTGGTGCAAAAAAGAGAACAATAACATGTTCGGGCAAAGCAGGGATTTGGCCGTAAAATAAAACTTTATCACAGAAAAACAATCTAACTGTCACATCTCTTGTTGTCATGTAAGACACATGTAAAAAGACCTGTAAGGCAATGTCATACCATTCAGACTACACTGTAGCCAATGAATGTATATCTACATGTAGGCTAATTGTGCATAAAGGATTAACGATTCTGGCTTTAAGGCATCTGCACATCGTTGTATCTTAACATCAAGTTATATTGAAAAATGGACAATTTCAATTAGGCTAAATCACAAAATGGTTTGTTAAGGATCAAAGGAAGGGTATCAAAATTACGTTTGGTAAAGGCTTTCCTACGTTGTTAACAGGGGAATCCATCCATCAGAAAATCAATTAAAAAATCAACTTGTCTAACGCTGTTACTTCTGAACCCCCCACACTGTTGAGCACCCCTCACTTTTGATCACCTCAGCACTGCTGAAGTGATGGGCCAGCTCCTGCAGCACGGCGCTCCTGCCCAGGTGGTCGTTCCTTCTCTTTTCCATGATCACATCGTCTAGACTCTGAAACTCCACATTGTGCGAATGTTTATCGGACAGAATCATCTTCAAGCGGTAAGGCTGTTTTCCGATCCTTATCTCCCCACCCATCTTGAAACTCTCGCTTCCCAAACCTGCACCAGGCGGCGAAGCACTCGGAGCTCCTCCAGCTCAGCTCCCGGTCCTTCAGGCCCACCTGCTCCATGGCCGCCTGGACCACCAGGTCTGCACCGAGGGGCCTGAACCTGTACAGCTCGTTCACCATCCTGCACCTCCTGCCCTGACTGGCGTCCGTCAGGTAGCTGCTTTTGACCTCACATCTGTGTAAGTGCACCACTTGGAGATGTCCCACATACACAGCCCAGTGGGGGGGCTGGCCGGTTGCCAGGAACTCCACCAGGTCCCCCGCTGTGCATCTGTGGAGGAGGTCCTTCCGGGGTGTGGGACTCCAAGTCGTTGGAAGCGAGGCTCTTCTCGTAGATGCAGTCTCCACGGTGGTATACGGCGCACTCCACCTCGTCGCGTCTGTCGTAGGGTTTCTCTTCCCTGTTCCGGTCCTTCTCGACCACGTGCTCCTCCAGCTCATCGTTGTCGCTCGAGAAGATGTAAGAAACCCCGATCCGAGGACCCTCCTCCGGGTCCAGGCCGTTGGGGTCCACCGTGGGAACTCCTGCGTAACTTAAATGCGCAATCTTGTCCGCTTGGTTTCCCATCCCGCTGCTCCGACTCCACCGCGTAACGCGATCCGCAGTGTGTGAGCTCCACCTGTTACCAGTCAGCACACATCACAAACCGCCACGACACCGTCCTCCACGCCGGAAAGACATTTCCTCAAAAGTACGCACGGATCCTCTTTCCCGTTGGAGATCAGATCAGTAATGAAGTAGACCTCCTTGGAAGTAAATGCGACAACCCGGAACGCCAAAGTGGTCTCGAATCCAGTAGCTCTAAATCCCTCAGGTGTCCCTCGAGGCTCACCTGTTGTTGTCGAAGTTATATCAAAATAAACAGGTGGTTGAAGACGTTGGTGGTGCAATACATGAGCTAGAATCTGGTCGCTCTCTGCGCGCTATCTGGGTTCCCCATCACGGTTCATTCTCTATATAAAACCACAGCCCGCTGCTGGCAAACCTGCTCGGCGGCAGGTCTCTGGCGAGTGGCGACTGGTGAAGGGCTTTTCTTTAAAGGGGAAGTGGCTGTTTCTTGACTCCACCTACTCCCTACTTTACACAATAGTACATTCATAGGTGGATCTGTTAGATCATATTCATCACCTCAAATCAGTGGTCCACCTTAAAAGTGTGTGTGTGTGTGTGTGTGTGTGTGTGTGTGTGTGTGTGTGTGTGTGTGTGTGTGTGTGTGTGTGTGTCTGTGTGTGTGTGTGTGTGTGTGTGTGTGTGTGTGTGCTGTGTGCGTGTGTCTATCTCCCTTGTGTGTGTGTGTGTGTGTGTGTGTGCTCTGTTGTGTGTGTGTGTGTGTGTGTCAATGGCATGTGACGTGTGTGTGTGTGTTGTCTCTCTTTGTGTATGTCTCTCATTTTCTCTCGTGTTTGTCTATCTCCCTTGTGTGTGTGTGTGTGTGTGTGTGTGTGTGTGTGTGTGTGTGTGTGTGTGTGTGTGTGTGTGTGTGTGTGTGTGTGTGTGTGTGTGTGTGTGTGTGTGTGTGTGTCAATGCAGACATGCTTGTTCTCGCCCTCCTCTGAGAGGTAACAGACAGGGGAGGGGCAACACCACTTTCCACCGCCTGCTCACCGACCCGGCTGGGAGGTGTGTCTCCCCGAGGGACGGTGTCTGGGAACGGTCACAAAAACATGCACAATAAGACATGTAGTATTCCCCAAGACGTGGGGGATACTACAAGTTCTTGTTTACACATAATACAATACAACACAATGAAGACTGTAGGTCCTTAGAGACACAAGTTTTTTACTTTGCTCATGGTCAGCGTAATGGCTTATTTCTGGCCCACACAAATAGAGATATTAAACATCAACAGCATATGACATTTAAGGTCATAAACTCCCACAATGGTCTACCGACCAATGTGAACAAGAATATTATTCTGGTGCCAGCAGTACGGCCACTGTCATTTCCATACAGAATACGACCATTTCAGTACATTCCTTACAACTCGGAAAATCTAGGAAGAAAGTTCATGATTGTGCCGTTACTCAAAGTGTTATTCTCATCTTATGTGACTGGAGCAGCAGCTCTGATTCCCGGGAGGTGTGACCCAGTTTTACGCCCCGGGTGCCTCTTGGGATGTAGTTCTATAATTTGTGTTTGTGCGGAAATGAGTGGAGCGGGGAGGACAGGGAGACTGAGTCAATTAGGCAGGGTGTCACCTGTCTGGCGGGTGTAGCCCGGGGCATGTGCAATTTAGAAGTGATGCCTTAACCTTTTGCCCAAAATAGCTTCACCATCCATAAATTCCCAGGGCTTCAGTGTCTGACAGAGCGAGAAACCGGGAGAGGGAGATAGCGATAGAGTGTTTACCTACTGTGCACTCAGCCCGTGCACATGCCACTTTCTAAAGCGGTAACTGAGCGTGTCGAGGCAGATGGACAGAGCACGAAACCGCCGGGTGTGGGGTCTGTTCACCTGGACCACGTCCATGGAGGGCACCCTAATGTAGGCTTCATTATTCGCAGCCTGCAGTCGTCGTTTTGTTAACATTAAACAGCCGGTGCATTAACATGCAGATTAAAAACTATGTTACAGAACCCGGATAATGACTGCTATTGGTAACCCAATCCTTAACAATCATCCTTTGTCGTTAAAACACTATGACCTGGATTCAGCTGCAGGAATTAATTATGCTCAGGCACCAAAAGATCAACTGGTCAATCCCCCCCTCCCAGTTCACACCAAGCCCAGTCTGAGGTTTGTGGATTGGTGGAAATGCAAGGCCAGAAAGACTGCTCAGAACACTGTTCAGGTTGAACATTTTAAAATTGGTCAACATTGAGTTCAACATTTTTCAGAGACCCAAAGTGTCGGGAATTGCACAAAGAAGAAGCTTTTACAAATAAAAATCAATGTGGAAATCAATGGAATTGACAAAATGCCAAATAAAACCTGACAGAAACTGTATTCACTACGATACTTGATTTGGGACACCAACGAACACCACTAACCACTCGGTGAGTTGCACATTTCTGGAAAAACAATGTTTAGGGTTGCTTAAAGGACAGGTTATTGAATGCTCGTAGCCAGCCATTGTGAAGCAGGCAGGGGCGATTCGAAACGAGCCAAATACCCGAGACAGAGCCAATCATCAATATCAGTGTCAAACACTCTACTTCATCCTAGACGACCCAGACAGGGAGTTCAAAATGCAAAATACCAGACTTAAACTTTAAATCAATTTAAGGAATTTAAAACCGCAAGTAAATATTTTCCTCCAATTCCCCTTAACAATTTAATTATGTTAATAAGTCGGAGTTCTAGCAAAATTCAAACACAAAATACAACAATGATCGTTTTAATTGACAGGGTATCTGTTTTCAACCAGTTACATTTAAGACGTAAACCGCTTAGAGGAAGGAGGCAAATAAGTACTTCACATTCAACAACTTTTGACATTTGTTGGTTTGATGTTAATTATCCTTCCTCTCCCGATAGTCATGAATAAACGTTATCAAATAGCATCCGAAACATTTTTAGCATATTTACCACCAAAGCCCGCTCAAACATGATTGGTCATTATTACGCAGAGTACAGACTGACACCAGAACACCTCCGATACCAAAATCATATGCAGATATCTGTTGAATGAGATTTGTCCTGCATTAACCTAATCCATTCATCTGAATAATAGATTCATCTATAAAACCACCCCTGGGGATGCTGATCAACTTGTCTGATCGAGCTGAACTTAATGCCATGGTTAACATTTCCCAATGCAGCTGCCATAGTTCCTTCCCCATAGCGTCAAGTTCTTCCTTTTATTTGCAGCGCCAGTTACCCCAAGACACATTTCTTATTTCCAGTGAGGGGCCAGGTCGTGTACAGTAGCCTACAACACTGCACTTAAACACATGCTACAAAAGGCCGATCCAGGTAGCCTGTAATAGAGGTCGAATGTATGTAAACGTTAGAGAATGAACAGACATACCAATAGAACGTGTCTGTGTATGGGGAGATTGGTCTTATGTGGCGCTGCACAAATCCACATCAAGGATCACCTAAATCCACCAGCCCAAACCAGTCCAAACCACTTCAACGCTCTCAGAAAGGAAAACAAAGGGGGTTACTCACCATGGTGGTCCCTGCTAAAGCTCTGCCATGTTTTGTGGCAAATGAAAATAAGTTCCTCGCGTGCACCTCGATATAGGGGTGCCTGACACTCGATGAAGAGCTAATGAGAATGAACGTGCTGTGAATGGCTGAAAGAGACAGAAGCTGGAGTCTCCTGAAACCTGTTTATCTTAAACACACACACGCACACAGCCAGTAGTCATGATGAACTTCTATCAGAGGTTATGCTAGTTTCCCGTTGGCATTGGTGATATCGAAGGTCAACCCAATGCCACTGTAATAGAGATGTTTAGAAAATATATGCATCACAAAAAGAGCAATATTACACACACAAATACATTTTGGTTGAAGGAGAGATTTCTCTCTATTTATTCATATTTTCATATACTTTTTACATATTCTGTTTTTTGTAATAACACTTTTCTCGAGAGGAACTAGACAGCATAATGGGCGTTGTTGCGAGAAAGCTGACATTTCCTTTGTCTTTTTTTTGGGAACCCATTTCATTTGCATTATCATTAGAATTAGTATTATTATTCAGTCAATAATATTCACAGTCCCATCAAACGAGCAAGACAAAGACTTTCTAAATGTGGATTGATATATAAAACTAACAGTATATTTTTGTACTTCTTTTCTTAAAACACTGGTGGATGATTAGGATAGAGAAGGGGGCTAGGGATGGGAGGTGACTGTGACGCAGGGGTTATCGGGGCCATAAAGGTCAGGGGTCAATTTTTGTGATGGTAGGCACATACAAAAAAAAAACTGAAAAATAATGTCTCCAATGATGTAGGCTACAATACACACACGCACACTCACACACACCACATACACACTTAAGTCTCTAAACAATTATCATGCTTCAACTGGAGCTCCTATGAAGTCCTTTTTTTCTACATTGTCACCAGCATTATTAACAACAAATGGGTCGAAAAGTATCTACGGAAGCTGATGCCATGGAAAGTACAAAAACTGAAAGGGAAAACAAAGGCAAACTAACAAAGAATGGCTTCCAGCTGCAAATGCGATTTAAAAGGAACTCTACGTCCGTAAAAGCATTGCTAAGAAAGAACACTCTCTGAGCAACAATGTGTCTCAGACAGTATGTGTGTCAGGCTCCATGGCCTACTCCCTACGGGGTCAGGACAAAGTTACCCCAAAAGCATCAATGGACACAGAACCCCAAAAAAGACACGATGTTGTAAACAATCCACGGACGGGACAGTGTGCCGCCCAGAACCAAACAGCGTGGAGCCATGCCAAGGAATGAGGCTAGCCGGTTCACACACCTGGGCAAAGCCACCTGGGCGAAGCCACCTGGGCTCCTGATTGGTTACGTTGGGTGAATTTGGTTAATCTTGAGGAGAGAATATTTTGATGTGGTTGTTGGAGGGGTTCCTCATTTCATGTCTAATGAACGGAATTGCCCCAATAATTGAACCGAATGGAGAAAAAAACAAGTTTTTAATTGTTATTGGACCTTGGAATGGTGATGTGAAAAATAAGTGTTAAGGCGGCAAAATAATAACCATCATGAAACAATAATAAAAAAAAAATAGAAACGTGCTTAAAACATAAGAGAGTCATTGGTCTTTGCTGTCACGAGAGGCGCTGGAAGGAGCTGGAGTCCCTGTATGGAGAGGAGATCAGCGCGCCACGAGGTTTGGCTAATGCTTCACCACCTGTGCTATGGCTTGGCAACCAACCAACGCCCATACGAGGGACAGAACCCAGAAGCAATCCCCCACCCTCTTCAAAACGGCAATAAAAAAAAAAAAAAAAAAAAAAATCGAAACAAAAACAAAAGCAGAACATATGTCATTACTTCTTCCAAAGGGGGTTTGGACACAAAGAAAGGGGGTACCACAAACTGAAGGGACTGGACAGGGGCCTTCTCATGACGTGGTTTGTGCAACAGTATCATGCATCAGATCAGATGAGACAATACGAGATGGGGAGGGGGAACCAGAAGTGACCGGGCCAGGCCGAGGTCTTGGTCCATTCTCACCCATTTACACCCAGTTGAGCTGATCCACTCAACACATAGAATGGGTTGATCACATCTAAGCTAATAATATTTCACTCACCCTCCTGTCAAGGATGACGATAATATTAATAATAATAATAATAAAAACATCCATTGAATGCTGGGATAAAGACCTGAACCCAAAGTCCTTGCGCTCTCTAGTGCTTCAACCTCGCGTGGGTGTTGAAACTGTCAGAGTCATATCTGAACACCACAATGGTTGCACATTGGGTGGAGGTGGGGGTGAGGGGTCTATACTTCAACAAGAGCGCCACACCACCGTACACGAAACTTTGCCTTTTATTACAAACACGCTCAATTTACAATAAGGGTGCGGCCACAAAAAGGGGGAGGTTAGCTGCTAATATCTCCCCAGCATTTTGATAAATGTCCCCAGAGATGTGAGACACGGGGAGATCACTGAGAGGAGGAGGAGGAGGAGGAGGAGGAGGAGGAGGAGGAGGAACAGGAGGACGCCTGGGAGGGACACCGACCATACTGCCTTGTGACCAGATCAAAATAAACGGCCATCAAGAGTGTGCGAGGGAGCACCGTGCCCCCCGGACCGGGGAGCCCCAGAAATGCTTATGTGGTTAATTGGATTATTTTCTGGAGGGTTACTGAAGGGTTAGGATTGGGGTTAGGGTTCAGCACCCAGTCAGGGTTGCCAAATTGGGCGGGAAATATGACAATTGACAATCTGACAATCTGGCAACCCAGTAAGGGTTGCCAGATTGGGCGGGAAATGTGACCCAATCTGGCAACCCTGTTCCTGCTGAATCTCCAGGCCTGGTGAGGGGGTGGAGGGGTGGTGGGTGGGGGGGGGGGCGGTATTATGTGGGCTGGTCCCGCTGCAGGGCGGCCAAGTTGAGGGCGGGAGGGGCGCGGCCATTCCACTCCCTGAGCGCTCCGTCCTTGAAGAGGAGGTTCAGGGCCGGCAGGGGGACCCCGGACTCGGCCGGGGGCTGGCTGAGGGGGCCCGACACGCCGCTCTCGGGGTCCGCCGACTGGCTCGAGTCCTGCGGAGAGGAGGGAGGAGGGTCAGGGGTCATCGTCATGGCGATGATCTTTGATGGTCACTGCTCTAAATGCGATTGAAATAAAATGTACGCCCACACACAGAAGTAGTCTGACGAGGAAAATGTGTAATTAAAAACCAATTGCAACATATCTTTGTGCTTGCTTAATTAAAAATGTAAACACAAAGTCACAATATCACCCTGTGTGCGCAACAAAACAAAAAACCCATTGTTCCAATCTCTTAGTCGTTCAGGGCTAAATCCACTCTTCCCACATAGAACCTTTGGCGTATGACTTCAGTTGAAGTAGTTTCAGTATTATTATCAGAGTGTTTGGGGGGTGTGGTGAGTGTTTAGTGGAGAGTGGGGTGGGGGGGGGGGAGAACAAAGGCCTCACCTGGAATGACTGAACAAAGCTCAGAACCTTCAGCGAGAGCTTCCGGCTCTCGTGGAGCAGCTCTTGAAGACTGTAACCACAGAATAACACAAGAACCACTCGCTCAATTCTCAAACTGTTTCAAGTCAAATATTATCTTGTACTTTGCATTTTCATTGCATTTCAAATGTAAATTACCTCAAAGTGCATTTAAATTTCTTTTCTATGATATTTACAATTCCATTAATCGCAGTTCCCATTCCCATTCTATTCTCTGATTCTCCATTTTGAATTCCCTGCTGTCACTTGATTTTCTATTCCATATTTGTGTGACTGTTTGTACCTGTCCTTGCCGCAGAGTTTGTGCGTGGCGATCTTCTGACACACTCTGCGGTTGAGCTCCGAGCTGAAGAGAGGCATGCCGAAACTCAGCTCCAGGGGAACCCACTCATCCTCCGTGGGAAGAGCTGAGAGGAACGTCATCATAGAGCCAATGGGAGAATACCATTCATATAAGATTAGAAGTTGATCATAATACAATGACGTTAATAATAACAATAATAATAATAATATACAAGCATCGCTTTTTTACGATATCTTGGACCCAAACATTTTATTTATTAATAGGCCAAAACTATCATGTCGTCGGCATAAAAACATGATATAATTATACTTTATTATTCCAGAAGTGAATGCACCGGCAGAGCTCAGTACAGCTAAGCCCCTCTGAATGATTCAGGAGTTAGGGACGGAGGGAGGGAGGGAGGGAGCCCACTACCTTCCGTCTTGGCCCTGGCCTCCCCCGCACCTTTCCTCGGCCACCAGCTCAAAGGACTCGGTGCTGCCGTTGGTGTCAAAGCCTCCGCCCAGGTGAGTGTCACCTTGGGGGCGGTGGGGGTTGGGAGGGGACAACAACGATATCATCAATCATCTTCCTGCCACTCGCCACGCCTCCACCTGACCCCATCTCTTCATTATTCATTAATAAACAACGGAAAGAAAGTCTCCGTGTGGCAGGAGACATCTCAAGGGGGAAATCTATGTGTTAATGACATTCAAAAGAAAAAACGACACGCGACGAGGTGTCCTAAATAACAAGACTTATAATCGTATAAATAAACATGGCTATAGGTGCAGAATGAGTGTGGTGACTGGGGTGTTGCGCTTCAGGCAGAGAAGGCCCAACCCGTCTCCTACTTCCGTTGTTGTCATCATCAGGCGCCTCGAACTCTAAATAAAGTAAAGAACTAGCAGACTACTGCGGTGTGTGAGAGTAACAAGGAGCGTGTGATAACAATGACCCACTCCAACGTCAGCCGCTGTTATTTGGTTCCCATCCTGCATGCAGAAGCAGTGGTACCACCTCCCTCCCTGGGTGAAATACCTTCTGTGCTGCATTAAAACACATTCTTTCCATTTGGGTAGCCTTCATCGATTGCTAATTCTGTGATCAGAGTGGCATTGGCAAAATTAAATCAGAAAGTCCTCACAGGCGGCGAACATTCGATCCACTTCCATTAGCTCAGTCGGCCACAATAAAGATGCACACAATTAAATAGACAAACATCTTAATTAAACCAGGCTGGAGGTGACTCTGATCTAATTCCCGCCATCGATGGCAATAAGGCTCAGGGACCACAGCACTCAGCTACGTCCAGCTCTGTCAGATGTGCGCTAAAGCTTTAGCTCAGCAGCCCACTGCACGGGTAACAGCGTCTTGGTAACCTCTTGGCACAACAATCCCAGCAGGTGCACAGCCAGAATCTTTTCAAGAACAGCGCGAGTTTATGAAAAATGGGGCCCACTTCGTAGCAAATACTTCCCAGCACAGCAGGCGGGTGTTTGCGTGTGTGGCTGCAGTTTGTGTGCCTGGAAGTTCCGGACACAATGTATTCGAGAATGCCATTATGCAGTCCCTGTCTTGCCCAACCGGTAGAGCATGGCAATAACACAGCCTGGGTTAGCCGTTGCATTCCCATAGGGACCCACAAGTTCTGAGAAACTATGCAGAAACGGTATTATAATGGTTCAATTATGTTGCACATGTTTGTGTGAGGTAGCGGATGACTGAAAGAGAAACGCTGTCTGTGTGTGTGTCTATGCATCGGTGCGTGACGTTGGAGGAGGTGTAAAGCCGTGGCCGCGGTCCTCACCCCTGCAGTCGTTGGCGTCGCTCTCCCTGTGGCGGTGCCTGTTGCTGGGGTTCAGCATTGTGACGTAGCCACACTGGTGCTTCAGGTCCACCCTCTCCTGCAGTGTGCGCAGGGCCTTGTGCACGCACATGTTGGACGAGGAGAACTCTGAGCAGCGGAGGGAGCCGAGGAGGGGATGGTTACCAGTGGCGGCGACAAGTTTTTTGGTAAGTTGATGGTTTTATATTGATACATATACATGTATATAAAAATGACCAGGACGTACAGTATCTATTTAATATATATCTCTCTTTATTTACATCTATTGATTCTCTGCACAGCGTATTGGACAGACCCTGGTACTGTTCTTATTCTGAAAGTCTCCAGCCTACCAACCGGGAGAGCTCAGCCTGGCACATTCCCCACTTTAAGGAGCGGGTCGGGGGTCCGAAGGCTCGTACAAGGGTAGCTACAAGTAGCCTTGGTTGGCACTGGTCTAGTGGATAAGGTTTTTGCACGCCAAAAGGTTCAGAGTTCACCAACCCAGCAATTATCAAATAGTTGTCCATTCAGGGGGGTCTTTGAATTTTAAGTCTTTTATTATTGGTGAAGTACAATGTTAAAATACGTGTATAATGATAACTATCATAAAATGTTATTAATTCTGAAGGCCACCATCTCAGTCAATCTTTGGATGTATTTGCACCACCGATATAAAAAGGTGCAGTGTGTAGACATTAGCGGCATGTAGCGAAACGGACAAAACAGAGCTGGAATATAATATTTCATTAATAACATTAAATATTTAAATTCCTGTGAAATTAAGAATTGTTATGTTTTCCTTGCCTTAGAATGATTAATTAAATCAACTTCAAATTAAAGTGTAAGCTACCTCAAACCCTCTTGTTGAGCTAGAATTGAATAATATTCTGAAATATACAATTTGGGCCAAGAGGGATTGAGTGGGAGGGGGGGGGGGTTATCCCCAAGGTCACGACACATTTCCATACTTTAATACCGCCTTTGTTCATGAGCGTTGTAATGAATGACACACCGTGGCGCTTCACGATTAAGCTAGCTAATTATACGAGGTGTCCAAGAAGAGGCTGATAACTGGCGGAGGAGGGAGATTAAGTTGGGGTGCATTCTTGCATACATCCATGTTTTGGAGCATTTTGTTTTTGAGGTTGTTTCGCCGTTCGATAACTACATGTAGGCCATCACTCTTTCCTTATCCAAAAACGTACCTGTTGCGACACAACTGCACAGCGTCAGGTTACCAAAGGCAATATTCACGGACCGCTGTGCAACTAAGCATCAGCTTGCAGCGCCGACTGCTGAATGATTAATGCACATAAATGACAGTGATAATTATGGGTCTATGAATGTGGTTCACCACTATGGATACAATAAGATGACTGTGCGTGAAGAACGGTAACAGGCAGATGCCTCCACCATTTCCTACAACAACAATGTACATCGTCAATGGTGATGTTCTTTCCGGGACGTCAAAGTGCCTTTTAATATACTCCTCGACAAAACAACCAAGGGACATTGGCCTAGAGGTGTGTATGGACGTGTCTGACGAGTCTGTCAGGGCAGCGGTTGACGTTCCGAGAGAGGGTTAAGCTCCTAGGATACTTCTAGTATGAAACCATGGTGTTTTGTGGATGTGCTGACGTGTGGAGCTCGTCTCTAGGCATTTTTACACTGCCCAGCCAACACGGTAGCGGCTTGGCACACCCTGCAATTTCACTGTCTTCGCTGTGTTAAACCGAGGGGGTATAATCCAACTTCATGAAGGAGCCGGCTTTCTTGGTTGATCGGAGTAGGCGAGGCTACACACCGAGAGTAGACCTCTTTAGATAATTTGCATGCTACAAATATTTATTTTATTCAAGCCACTCGCATGCAATATTGAGTAGACGACATCTCAGTGTAGGCTTCTATTTACAAGCGCAGAAACATATTTTTTATTTTGCTGCCCACATGTACTTTATCCCGACGAAAGCCTCATAAGGAATCTTCCTCTGCGTCTTTCTCGTAGATAATACAATCTTTAAATGTCTTCGGTAAATGCGACTGCATGACCTTCTCTCCCATGATGGTCAGTAGCTCGCGGATTTCACCATCTCTCCAGTTAGAACTACTCATGTTGATATTGCTGCGTTGTCGCTGCTGTAGAGACAACGCAGCAAGCCCAAGTCCAGCCGTCCAACCGCATTTACATGAAAATGAAACCCCCAATATTTGTAGGGTCCGAGAGGATAAATTGGGGTGAGATATCAGGCTGGTATATTCCCTCAGTCAGTGTAAACGTGCGGACCATGCCAGGAAAAAGACGGGCATAAGACCAGCATATTTGGCAGTGGAAAAACGTTTTGTGACAGCCGCTGATTTTGACGTTTGTGTCAGAGGGAGGGTCAGGCTTCCCGGAAACCATAATATAATGTTTCTGTGTGCATGGAGGGTGAAGCTCCTTCTGAGCAGCGGTTTACGTTGATGTCCATGTCCGAGTAACGGTTAAGCTTATCAAACAGTTCTAGTATAACGCAATGGTGTGTTGCCCATTTCATATAAGACACTGCCCATTATTGCTCATACACAACGCCAAATAACTCTGACAAAAACCCTCTAAATCTCGTTGTGCTCCAATTCCAGCTGAAACACCGTCTTCACTGAAACGTTAAGGGTGCCTAGACTTCTTGCTACTGAGTCATTTTTAACTTTGTGTCCAGTCGCTCTAGACCTTGACACCAAACCAATTGTTGGAGGATGAATAACAGATCTTAATCTTTGGGGTTTCAAATTGGGTTAGGGTTAGGGTTGTTAATTGGGTTGTTGGAAAAGGACATAAAGATCTCTGATGTTAAAATGGGTAATGGTTTCAATCCCGGCCCTATAAGATAAACGGTGGTGTGCCAGAGCCAATACATCCTGAGCTCGCAAATTTGTCTGGTACCTGCGACTTTAAGACGTGTATCAGAATCTGGTGCAGTTTCCGTTTCGATAAGGGATGAACATAGAAATAGAGCGGGAGAAAAAGAGATCAACCCCACCTCCCTTCAGGTCCTCCTCGTCGAACGGGAATGGGATGTGAACCGTCTCCCCGTGGCCATGCATCCCGTGACCCTGACACACACAACACACACACACACACACACACACACACACACACACACACACACACACAGTTCAAACCTTGAGTAAAACTTGATCCACAAAGCTGAATTATTGAAGAGGTATTGTAGTAAGTCTTTGTTAAAATGATTCAGAATAAAAAGGGTCAAACAAACCACAAGGCTCGCACAAACACATTCTCGCTCATTACGCACGTTTTCAGGACTCCGTTATTACCAGCAATAGCTTTGATGTGCGCATCACTGCTCAAACTGGGTGATGTGAAAAATGATACATATATTATCCCCTCAATCAAAGGGAATAATACATGATATTGATCCATTTATTGTAGTTTCTACCTTGGATTGAAAGAGAGCATGTTTTACAAGCAGGAAAACAATAAAGTTACATCGCATTGGAGCATTACAATGCTGTGTGTGTGCGTGTGTGTGTGTGTGTGTGTGTGTGTGTGTGTGTGTGTGTGTGTGTGTGTGTGTGTGTGTGTGTGTGTGTGTGTGCGTGCGTGCGTTAGAGATGCGCGGATGGACTATTATTTCATCCGCAACCACATCACAAAACGCTTGATCCGCCCGCCATCCATTCCGCAAGATTTTTTTTACCCGATTTTTCAAAACCGCACCCGCGCCGCCATCCGCCTGTTGTTTTTAGGTAGGCTATGCGCTGCTGACGCGAGGCTAGATAGTTCTTGCCTGTTCACTCGAGACCTATTAATTCCGAAATTTCACCGCATTGAAGGCTATATAGGCTACTGCGTGTGCGTGTGTGTGTGCGTGTTATTTGATTGCCTGGTAAACGTGTAGGCCTACGGTAATATTCATGCTGGTTTAAATAATACATTTGATAGTATTTCCCATCGTTGCTGAGCAAGAGTTTTGTTTGAAATTCGGTGATCGAAGTTTAAACGGTACCACTGTCATGCACCTACCCGATGTCAAGTGGACCGGTTTGAATTCACTGCGGGTCTCTTTTCTTATATCCATCTTGCCAAAGATATTTTATTACTGTCCTTCTAACACTCTGATCTCACTAAAAGGCTAGCAGCACGAAACAGCATTATCAACAACATGCGCTATGCATAGGGAAGAAAGAATACCAACGCTGAATTTGCAACATTCTGCAACAAATGATTCTAGATCTGCCCATATATGGACATGTCAGAGTTTTGCGGTTTCCACTCGCTACAATGTTGCATCTGTGGCCGCTGGTAATACGACCACAAAGAAGTAAACTCTACGGGGCTATTTTCATCATTATGGTTTGGTATTTTTTGACGGCACAGCGATCCGGGGCTATTCCAAAAGATCCGGGGCTATAGCCCTCGAATGCCCCGGTCTAACGAACGCGCCTGGAAGTAGGTAACGACATTTAACAATGTGTATATATTTTTGAATTTCGTTGGTTAAACCGCCAACCGCCCGAATTTAATTAAAATATTATTTTTTGTTCACGTCACCCGCCGCATCCGCGGTTTAACCGCGGAGTCCGCGGGTGTAACCGCCAACCGCGCATCTCTAGCGTGCGTGCGTGCGTGCGTGCGTGCGTGTGTGCGTGCGTGCGTGCGTGCGTGCGTGCGTGCGTGCGTGCGTGCGTGCGTGCGTGCGTGCGTGCGTGTACCTGGATCAGCACTGCAGAGTGTGTGAGGGCGTCGTTGAGCATGGCCAGCACGTTGGACGTCGGCACAACTCCTGGGTCGTGACCCCAGGAAGTAATCAACAATCTGTCATAAACCTGAAAAATTTGTCTGCTGTGTTACTTGGTTTTCTCACATTCAGCTGTTGGTAAGATACATGTTTCATCCTTATTTATATTTATACAGTATTTTTTGTTTACATTTCTTGCCATCTTAATATACTATATTTATGTTTCTGGACCCAAGCTACTCTTACAATCATTTCCTCAGGGATCCATTAAGTAATCTATCTGTAAATAATATGCATTATATTACAATGGTGATGCCTCCAATGTGAAAATCTTCAACTTAATCTGTGTACCACTCAATCAACCTTTATTTAAATATCGTTTTTTTGTGCATAGCAACAAGGGAAACCTAACAATAACAAGGAGTTTAAAATAACAGTAAAAGATATAATCTGAAACACAGAGATATTTGGAGGCAGATTTATTGAAAGACAACAACACACTAGTTCAGGAGTTAAAAGCCACAATCACCTGGAATATGTCGGGCAGTTTGCGCAGCCGGGAGCCTTTGGAGAGCAGCAGAGATGGGGGCCCCTGGCCGGTCACATGGTACAGGTACAGCTTGAACCAGATGGAGCTCACCTCTGGGATGGCTGGGCCGATATGCTGCTCACGCATGCACGCACACACACACACACACACACACACACACACACACACACACACACACACACACACACACACACACACACACACACACACACACACACACACACACACACACACACACACACACCTTCATACGTTAGAAGACATGAATACGTAAGAAGCAATGACAAGAAAACTGAATGATATGATATATAATTAATATACGTATAACATTTTTATATGTGTAAAAATAAATAAATAAATGAAAAGCATACAAGCACACAGAATTGAAAAGAAACCCCCCTCAAGGGAAAGGAAAGGGATATTTGTGGTTCTGTGTACAGCAGGAGGCAGTGCCGGGGTCTAGACCGGTCTGAACAAATGTTGAATGGAAGGAAAATAAGTTGGGAGTAAAAACTACTCAACAGTACGGGCGGGCCTGAAGAAAGAGCCTGGACGAATGGCCAGTTTAACGTCTTCTCACCAACGCTCCCAGCGCTACTTGTACGCGCAGTGTGTGATTTGTGAAAAGAACAAAGATGTTTTGAAACATTTTATTCATGAAACTGAATCTCGAATTTCCGAACTTGAACTTCTTCACGACATCTGCAGGAATACTTTTATATATTTTTCCTGTTTAACCAATGAGGCAGCCTGGCTCAATATTTTGCCTCTAAGGCCTATCTTGAACTGTCCTAATGCGGACCAAAAGGGGCTGTGGTCACGCACAACAAAACAAAACACGCTAGATTGAAATCCTCAGAATTATTGAAAAATCGCTAAAATATCGCTCAATTGACTGTTCACAGCACATTGCTAAAGTTAAAATACTTATATTTTAGGTATTTTATATGGTCTATTGGTGAAGTAACATTGATCAAATGTCCAGAAGGAAGAGACAACCTTGGCGTTTGTGTGTAAGCATCCAGTTGGCAACTCTAAGGCTATGAAGGATCCAGGGAAGAAAAAGAGAGTTCAAAGCAGTGCCACTGCTGGCTGTGCTCCAGCTCTTTCTGTGTCACACACACACACACACACACACACACACACACACACACACACACACACACACACACACACACACACACACACACACACACACACACACACACACACACACACACACACACACACACACACACACACACACACACACTCATTAGCAAACCACACCTTGCCTGCCCCCCTCCCAGCGGTACCTGCGGCGTGCAGCTGCTGATGGGTCGGATCTCGTTGCTGAGGGGAGCCATGGAGACGAGCAGCTTGTAGTTCTTGTTGAGGACGCGGCTGCAGGTGGCCTGGTCCAGCCCCAGCAGGCTCTCACAGCGCAGCATGTCCAGGGGGAAGCCTGGAGAGAGGAGCCGGAGGAGTCAGAACATTTACTTAAACTGTCCTACGCTTTTATTGGCTTTTATTAAAAGTGTCGTTGGGCCACATAAAAATAACACACATTTTACAATTAGATTATTATCAAGTCAGAAACATCTCCAGTTAGTTTTTTGGTTATCAGAATACCAGATCAAACTTTTAGCGTGGTACTGTTGAATGATGTTACTTTACTACTCATTTAAAGGTTCGGTATGGGATTTGCAAAACGCCAGCAGATTTTGAAAATGCACAACTCAAACGGTCCTACCCCCTTCTCCTTCAACGCTGACTCTGACTCCACCCATTCTAAGTACATGGACGCACAATCATGCACGAGCGCGAACACAGATGCGCGAGAGCAAGCCATTAGCTAGTTAGCTAGCTCCAGTAGCAACCGCAGGATCACAACAAACAGAAGCTTGCTCTGGGTCACCAGCTTTGAGTATGTGCACGAAGGGGTCACGAGCGGGGGAGGGGGAGTGCAGTACGACCGTTTGATTGACGTACTTACTCTCCAATTCCACTCGGTGGTTCTGGAAATCATTGGCTGGAGTTTTTCGAGCCCTGCCCGTTCCACAGATGATTGACTTGTTTAATTTTCACGTCAGTACTTCTAACTCAGTGGCTGTAAGTGGATTATGATAAGGATTTCAAGTAATTTTGCAAAAATGGCCAAAAAAGAGAATTCCATACCCAACCTTTAAGGTGGCCACCGTTAACAAGCAAACAGAATCAGTGTGTGGTCTCTGAATACCAATCCAGGCAGCTCCATTCAACTGGGATTGCAGCTCAACAATTACCAACATCAGATGAAAACAATTACCGACGGTAAATCAGGCGCACAGCTGCAGAATGGCTGAGAATGAGTGGGAAACTCACAATAGAAACGTAGGTACCCAGCCACCACCAAACAAACTTGGAAACAAACAGCGTCTGCTAGTACAATGGTGCCTGCAGGGAAATGGAGGGATATGCTTGTTGTGGTTCAAGGAGAGGGGGAGAATCTGTCGCTCGCTCTTTGTAAACGTTTATCCACTGCAAAATAGGCCTGTCTTATGCCCGACTTTTTTTAATACACCGGCTTGATTTGGCACGCCAATTTACCCTCTCGGACCCTTCACATATTGGCAGGTTCATTGTCTTGTAAATGCGCTGAGAGGACTTTGCGGTTCCAGGGATGGGAATAGAGGGTAGAGGTGTTGCCGCGTTATCTCTACAACAGAGACAATACAGCAACATCAACATGAGAAGTTCTAACTGGAAGATGGGGAAAAATGGTGCGATCTACGAGAAAGTACCAGAGGAACTTTCCCAACGAGGCTTTTGTCAGGATAAAAAACATGTGGTCAGCAAAATAAAGAATATGTTGGCGTCTACTTTTAAATAGTTAAATCGCGTTTTGTAGACTCTCATGTACACTCATTCTTGCATGTGAGTGGCTTGAATAATAAGAAAATAAAAACATTCTGAGTATTCAAATTATTTTAATGGTCTATTCTCCCTGCGTAGCCCCGCCTATTTTAACAAACCAAGAAAGCCAGCTCCTTGACGAAGAGGGATTTTACCCCCTCGGTTTTACACATATGGAAACAAAGACTGTTTAAAGACTGCCTTGGAGAACCCGACGCAGTCTTTAAGATTCATAATATCAGAGAATTACCCCGTCAGTTCGGCCGCAGCACACAATGAATGAATAAGATCGAAGAAAAAAACATTTACTTTGATAGATGTGCCCAAAGTTACTACTTAACAACCTCGTTGATGACCAACATTTAGAAAAACATGTTCCTTCAATACAACCTTGGGTGAAATCGAAGCATAGTGTGTAATGAGTGCATGTTGATGATGATACACTTCTTATAGGGGGTATCTACATTGGCACGACATCGGCTTCCTCCATCTTCTGCATGTTTAAATAATTTGCCGTTTTCCGATGGCAACAACAACAGGATTACTGTCTCCTTCTACTTCCAGCTCATGGCCCCTGGAAAGATAAAGCATGCGCAGAACGCCAAATCCAAATCGATTGACCGTAAACATTCGCGCTTAATTAGACTATCAATCGAATAATCTAGGGGTCTTAATTGAACTATGAGAAACCCAATTTGTTTTTAGTTAAGCTAAGGTGCATACATGCATCTTAGTAATTGGAGGCGTCCAACTATCAATCATATTTGGACTAACCCAATAATTCGATTTTTCCAGGGTCATGTTTTTTCGCGGACCACTACATCTCTCTCTCTCTCTCTCTCTCTCCCTCTCTCTCTCTCTCTCTCCTCTCTCTCTCTCTTCTCCTCTCTTCTCTCTCTCTCTCTCTCTCTCTCTCTCTCCTCTCTCTCTCTCTCTCTCTCTCTCTCTCTCTCTCCCTCTCTCCTCTCTCTCTCTCCCTCTCTCTCTCTCTCTCTCTCTCTCTCTCTCTCTCTCTCTCTCTCTCTCTCGTCCAGAAATACAGGTTTCATAATTATACAAAGACAGAAAGCCCAAGAAAGATGTGCCTGATTTTGAGAGGAGTGCTACTGACAACAAACAAAGACAACACAACAACCAATAACCACAAAGGTCCAGAGTGTCAACTTCAATTAAATAAAAGAATACACCAAAAATACATAGAACAAATATCAACGAAAAGCATTAATGACAAGCCCATCATAAAATAGTAAAATAAAAAACTTCTGTGTCATCCATCAACTTCCTGAACATTTGGGTTAAGGCTTTGTAAGGCTTTACATGTTAATAAGAAATGGTAGATTAACCTGAAGGTCATAAAGTGAAACAAATAAAGTGAAACGACAGTACTGATGACTGATTCTGTTGATTTTCTTCGAGTTACTAAATAAAGGTTGCCGCTGTGTGGACCTCCTGTTATTGGTCGTGCTCTTCAATGAGCTGTGCACAACAAGGGGGGGCTGGCCAAGGTTAACCAGGAACCTTATTTTTCCTGAATTTCCCTCGTGATAAATAAAGTATCTATCTATCTATCTATCTATCTCTCTAGTTAGTCAATTTGGGGTAGGCAGTTAGGAGGGGACACTCCAAAACCAGTTTGTCTCCCATAAGTTGTTTACGGTGTGACTCATACTGCCCCATGTGTTTCTGCTGGTTGGGTAATCAATGGGACAGGGCAATTATGGATACTGGGCATAGTAATTCACGGGTCTACAATTTTTTTGAAATACTTTATCAGGGTTCTTTACCTCAATTTACAAAAACAGATTTGGTAGATTTGGCATTACATTTGGGGTGGGAACGATCTTTACCAAATCAATAACCAAAGAGGCGGAACTGAGGTATATTGTGGAGGGGTTGGCTAGATCTGCCAAACTTCTGGAAGGCCTTCAAACTCCAATGTCCTCAAAAGTTTCAGAGCTTTTTGGTGGCACTTTGTCATTTCAACCGTTTCTGCAATTAGAGATGGGAAAGGATAGAATACAATTTGAGTTGGAGCATGAGAAAATGAGGGCTGGCATAGCATTGAAGAGGGAGAAAGTCAAAATAGAGCAGTTCAAACTGGAGCAGATAAGAGCGAGAACAGCGCAGAACTCTAATGGGGATGGTTTGACAAATGCCGATAGGGGCATTTGATAGGGGCATATTACTGGGTCTTTTGCCTAAATTTGATGAAAGGCCAAGACTCGCTTTTCACACTGTTTGAGCGTGTAGCAGAGGTTAAGGGATGGCCTGCTAGTCATCAGACTTCATGTTGCAATGTGTTTTGACCGGTAAGCCTCAGAGATTTTTTTCTGCCCTTATCTAGGATGAAAGCGGTGATTATGCTAAGGTTAAAGCAACAGTGTTGAAAGCATAACTAGTTCCTGAAGCATAGACAGAGATTTAGAAACTAGATGATTGTTGGCGCGCACACCAATTTTTTTTTGCAAAAGAGATCTTTCGTCATTTTACCTTTTGGACTACTGCTTCGGAGGTGGACAATTATGAGGACTTGCGTGACTTAATTGTGTTGGACCAATTCAAAAGTTCACTGCCTGCTAATCTGGTTACCTGTATATGCAAAAAGTCAGACACAACAGCTGCGGCAGCAGTTCTGGCAGATCAATATGTGTTAACCCATGCTAATGGCTCTACTTTGGGTCAGATTCACAGAAGAGACCAGCAGAGGGAGAACTTCAGGTCTAGGCCTAGTAAGTCCCTAAGTGGCACTTAAGAATCAGTTATGGGGGGCAGTGAGGAATGTACCAGGAACAGACGGTAGGCTGGAACTAGCATCGGTTTGTCATGGGTGTAGAAACAAGGGACACTTGAAATGGGAATGCTAAATCAATAACGCTGGCCAGAAATCTGCTGATTTTAGTGTATATATTAAGTCGGCTTGCCTGGTGTCGTACGTACGTAGCGTTAACATGTCAGATGGTTTTCCCTTCAATATAGCACCATCTTAAAAGGTATTGAGGAAATGTGTTCACCTTTTGTGTCAGGGGGTTTTGTGTCGGTGGATGGAAAAGGGAAGGTACCGGTGTTGCGGAAGGTTTGTTGTGGAAAAGGTTTTGCCATTTTCAACCCATACGGATGCTGGCAGAAATTTTTCAGTACTTGGAATTGGCTTGGTTCCTCTGTTGGTGCCCTTGCATAATTTTCATCTCTTGTCTGATCTAGTATGTTGGGAGGTTACTATGGGTATCCGTCCCCACCTGCCAATTCAAGGCATTGATATTATTCTGGGGAACGATTTGGCTGGGGCGAAGGTGTGGAAAGATGGTCCATTATTGTTGGAGGCAAATTCACCCTTGCATGACTCGCAGGACTCTGAGGTGTGTTTTCTTGAGGTTGTATTTTCTTGTGCCATTACACAGGCAATGATTAAAGCGAAAGCGGAACAAATCAGAGGCATCTGAACAGACACAGTTTTCTTCTGAAAAAGAGAAAAGGGATCAGGTAAAATTGTTTTCCATCCCGTTGCCGTTACTTAATAGAGGACTGCATTGAAGAACAGGTTTCAGTTCCCTCATTCAAATTATTGTTTGAATTGGTCCGTCCAGAAAATGAATTCAAAAGATGTTATTAATGGGTATTTTTTTGAGGAGAGGTTGCTGTTAAGGAAATGGGCTTGTATAGGGAAGGAGGTGCAAGAAGATAAAGTGGTTCAGGTTGTGATGCCCTCAAAGTTCACGGACTTGGCACATCACATGGTACAATTGCAGATCGTTAGGGGTAAATAAAACCTTTGACATGTGCTCTGTAATTCTTTTGGCCTCTTCTGAAAAGGGACGTAGCAATGTACTGCAAAACTTGCAACACCTGTCAGCTAACTTGAAAGCCAAATCAGAAGATTAAACCAGCTTCCATTGTACCCTATTGCAGTGGTTGAGAGCCATTTGAATATCTGCTGCTTGACTGTGTTGGTCCGCTACCAAAAAGTAAGGCAGGTAATAAATATTTGTTAACAGTGATGTGTAAAAGTACTCGGTATCCTGCGACCTTGAAGACCAAACCAGTACTGAAAGCTTTAACTTATTTTATGACAATATTTGGAGATCCAAAAGTGGTGCAAACTGACCAGGGGAGTAACTTCATGTCTCGCATTTTGTCTCAGGTCTTAGCAGTTAAAGATTAAGCATCAGGTGTTGAGGGCATACCTTCCGGAGGCGCAGGGCGCCATTAAGTGTTTTTCCTCAGACATCAAAATATATGTTGCGTTCTTTTTGCACTGAGCTTTCTTAGGATTGGGAGGCGGGTCTTCCGTGGCTGTTACTTGCCTCCAGAGAGGTGGACCAGGAGAGTACAGGGTTCAGCCCCAACAAACTTGTATTTGGGCACCCCAGTGTGGGGTCCACTAGCAGTGCTGCGTGGTGATTTGAAACATGAGCCACCAGACATTGTGTTGAATTATGTAAACAGTTTTTGCCGTAGACGGTATTGCCTGTGCCACTGCCCACAAAAAGTCTATCTAATTGACACACCAGATAGAAGGAAGAAGGTTCAATGGTGTCATGTCAATTTATTGAAACCCTATCATTCTTTTCATGCTGCCACTCAGGAAAGAGGTTACCTGGGTTCTACAGAAAATGTTGCTGCAACATCTGTAAGGTCTGTAGCCACAGTTGGATTCTTGCCTACAGAGGATTTTGACATTCCATCTGAACCTTTTCCTACAGGGAGACTCAACAACTCTTGCAAAACCACCATCAAGATCCAACCTCGTTGAGCATTACATCAAGGTCGGGGATGCTCGACCTTTTAGACAACATTCCTATCGGTTGCACATGGAAAAATGCCAGCGAATGGAGACAGAGGGGGAGTACATTTTAGCAAATGGGATAGCACAGCCGGTGTGCTCCAGCTGGGCTTCTCCATGTCTGCTGGCAAATAAGGCAGATGGGTCAAATACATTTTTGTACAGATTTCAGAAAAGTTTATGCAGTCACCAAACCAGACTGTCATCCAATGTCTTGAATGGAGGATTGTATTGATCAAGTGGGAAGTGCAACATTTGTGACTAACGATATTTTGAAAGGTGGTGAATGCCAGCGAGGTTGGCGCGGGAGCAGTCAACCTACAGGAAGGGGAAGGGAGAATTGAAACTCTTGGAGGCGCCTACGTTGATTTGGGGCACTTCAAAACTTTGAAGTGTTTATTGTCCCCTCAGTTCCAGTGACGATTTATATGGATCACAATCCTTTGACTTTCCTGTCCAATATGAATAACAAATCATAAGATTGCGTTGGTTGTTTTTTCTGCCGCAATATACACTGGATTACATTAACGGTTGTGACAATGTAATGGCCGACGCACTTTCTCAAGCTCCAATTTGATACCACGAAGACTATTTAATTATTTAGACCTGGCCAAGAGGCAGCTAAAAAGGCAGCAAAAGTTACAACATACAGAGAGCAATTCAAATAATAAAAAACAGTTACAAGTAAAGGAGGTTGTCTCAGGTGAATGTAAAAGTATTCAAAGAAATCAGTTTGGTTATTCTCCAGTCTTTTTGCTGCATGTTCCATGTAGAAGGAGCAGGGTAGATGAAAGCCCTTTTTCCCAGTTCCGTGTGGGCAAATGGAACAGACAGCAACAACCGATCTATCGAACGCAAACCGTAAGAATCAACAAGTCTCTGTATGATTAGATTACAGATGTAGGAGGCCAGTAGCGCAAGTATGGCCCGTTAAATAAAGTGACAAACTGCTTTTTCACCTCAAAATAGAAACTCAATTTATTTCAGAAGAAGAAACACAATTTAAGTTTCAGTTTCTTCAAAAGATTGTCAATATGGGGCTTGAAGGTGAGGGAGTCATCATATGAACCACCTCTATGAGATTTCCCTCAAGGGTGGACACTGTGGTGTGAGGTACTTTCTTAGTTTTTCGAAAATACATTAGTTTAGTCTTGTCAGCATTGAGGACTAGTTTTAGCAGGAGGAGTGTGTGCTGGACCACATCAAAAGCTATCTATAGAGATTCAACACCTTTAGCATGAGTTGATCAAAAACAGTAAATAATTGTGTCATGTGCATAAAAATGCATGTTAGCATCCAACACATTTTTTCCCAACTCATTAATGTACATAATGAACAAGAGGGGTCCTAATATCGAACCCTGTGGCACTCCCTTGTGGACACTTACAAATTCAGAAAACAGACCATCATATAATAGAACAGTGGCTGTTTCCCAATGTCAAGGAAGCATGCTCAACGAGCGTCCTTTTAAGGACGCTACGTCATAGAACGCCGACAAGCACTGTTCCAATGTTGAGGACACTCGAAATTGACGCCATTTTTGCGTCCTTCGTTTTTGAGAATTCCGAGATTTTTCAAGGATGCATCGATGCATCCTAGATGAGCCCAAACTACCCACAATCCTGTGCGTTCACTGCGCGGGATCTTGAAAATGGCAGAGCAGTACACGTTCAAATGTAAGTGAAGTTATATTAGTTTTCAGAAATATTTTGTGCCGTATTGCTTTTTATAGATTCATCGTGTTAATGCAAATAATCAAGCTTAAAGACTTGTGCCACTTTTCAAACGTTTTTGTAACTTAATGATACCGTACGTTGCTGTAAATATATGTATATAATATATTATATATACTGTATGTATGTGTATATATATATATATATATACATCATTGCTTCCATGTTGTATTCAGAAGTACACATGTGTTTACAAGTGGAAACGCAGTATTAAAAAGCGGAAGCGGAAGCGCATCCACACTAGCAAGTCGTTCCAAAGTCTGAACACTAGGAAGCACTCGAGCTAGCACTCTCCATAGGACGCGACTAGCAAGGACGCGTCCTAGCAAGGCTGCAGCCATCACATTGGGAAACAGCCATAATACACAGAGTCCCGTCACTCAAATAATTTGTGAACCAGGAAACTAGATGATCTGACAAACACAAACAAAGAAGCCTATGCTTTAAACAACAAGGTCCAGTGTCAAAAGCTTGAGAGATTAAAAAGGATTATAAGAGGCTGTGCTGCAAAATCAGCTGCTATTTAAAAAAAAATAGAGCTCTATCAAGTCAGGTCCAAGGGGGTTTCTGTGATCTAACGTTTTAAAGGCTTTATGCACTTGCTGCACATTAAAAGCTACAAAATAAAGGGTTCTCCTGAAAACCTTGGGGGGGGGGGGGGGGGAGTCTGGGAGTCACAGGGGAAAACAAAGAACAAGATGATTCAAAAAGCAATTAAGGACCTCTGTTTATCATAGACTGGGAACGGGTCTTTTAAAACAAATGTCGGAAAAGCCTGAGGACTACAGATAAAGACTTAATCACTTTCCAAAATCGCTGTGGATTATTGAGTTCTCAATTGTGCAAGATTAGTAATCTTCTGATTTAGCCTTTTTGATAAGAGAAGTGCATTTGTCCCTTAGTTGCCTGAAAATAGGCAACTAGACCAGTTAGACCAGAAGCAAGATTGCTTTTTCTTGCTTTGGTTGATGGACGGTATCGGACAACTTTGGGGAAAACCAGGGGTTTTCACCTCCCTTCACCCTGAATATCCTGATTGGAGTATATTTATTTACAATTTTCATAATATTGTCCACAAAGAATGTCCAAGTTAGCTAAACTTCTGGCAACAGACCTATATGCCCCCAATTGACCAAAGACAAATCATGATGATAAGCTTGTTCATTATATAATTTTTTTTAATTCCTCGTCGAAAATATTCCTTGGTTTACATTTGGGGATTTTATTTTCCCTGCAAGTAGCAACAACAAAATTATCACTCAAATCATTGCAGAAGACTCCCAAGGATGAGAATTTATGAGGAACATTTGTTAGAATTAGATCAATCAAAGTGGACTTATCAGAACTTTTAAGATTTGGCCCTTGTAGGTAGGTTGACCAGCTGGCTAAGGTTAATAGAATTGTTTAAATTCATCAGCATTAAGACAGTCCCAATTCATATCTCTAGCCATTAAAAGTTCATTCTAATTTATTATGGACAAAAGATGCTTCAATGACGATAATGCCTCCTTGGTAGCAGATGGAGGCCTATAGCACCCGACAACAGTCATAGAGAGGGACTTGGCTATTTCCACCATCAATGCCAAAAATTCCAATTGCTTACAGATATACTCAGACGAAACAATTGAAGCATCACATTTTGATTTAACATAACAACGTTCCTGCTGGACTCTGTTCTCTTTCCAGGGAAGCTGACTGCCTGACCCCTCCCACGTCATTGTGGGATTGAACAAACCTGCCGGAAGCCTGCATAATTTGGGGGGGAATCCAACATGGCGCTTTCTCCCACCTGAAAGGCTGGGGCCTGCCTGGTATCCAACAGGGTTTAAGATTCTGGGTTGTTATTCCAGCCCTTTAGCATTGGTTTGCGTACTCTTAGTTTAACTTAGTTGACTAGTTAACTGTTGTTTGTTGTTTTCTTTGAGTTACTAAATAAAAGGTAACGGACAGTTAACTGTCGCTGTGCGGACCTCCAGTTCTTGGTTCAACGAGCTGGGCACAACAATACTGATGGGCAGACATACACACACACACACAATAACGCACAGACACATGCACATACACACAGACTTCCCTTGCGGCACAACAGTCTAAAGGAAATCTGTGCATTTGACTCGCATTCAAAACCAGAATGGTAAGGAAAGGACAATTTGATTTATCGATGAGCTTAATCTCCCTTGCTATCCTGGTGACACTCTGTTTCCTACTCTGCATGGCAGAACTGGAGAGCGCTGCTTCTAGTACTGCAAATGAAAAACCAACACCATTTAATGCTTTCATTCAAAGCCTCTTAAAATACAGGGCAGAAATATTTCAATACATACTCCAGGCGGGAATCAAACCGCTCACCCTGGCTGCATATATATTTAAATGGTCTCTCAGTCTGGTTCAGTAGTTTTCACAATCATTGGGAAGACTGCTGACCTGACATCATTCACACCCTCCAAAAGGAGGGAAAGCCTCAAAAGGTAACGGGAAAAGAAGTTGGATGTTCTCAAAGTGCTGTATCAAAGTAGACTGGGGAGCCCCGCCCAATCTCCCGGCGATTTGAGTTCGCCCTGCAGAAAGGTCGAGAGAAGAGCAATACATTTCTTTCTAGTTTCGATACGTATTTAGCGGGAGCCAATCACCGAGCTGGCTTTTCCCCCTGGCGCACTATTGGCTAGTTTAACGCAATGATGACAGGGAAGCGACGGCAAGAAGCCAATTGCGTACAGAGTCATTTGAACTAGGCCCGTTGATCACGCCTATTGTGCTTAAGAGAATTATAGCAGCTTCCCCAAACCAACGTGCATTCAACTTGCGATTGAGCTTGGTCTGGCAATAGCCAGGCAAGTATCAAAGCGCATTAATATAAAGTTAGTGTGGAAGGAAAAGGTGTGGAAGAAAAAGGTGCACAAGCACTAGGGATGAAAAGGCCATTCAAAAGTGTTCAAAAATAAGTCTGTTGCTCAGTAGTCCAAAGTCATCCTTTCTGATGAGAGCAAATGTTGATTCTCATTTGGAAAACAACACACTGCCAAAAGTACCAAAAACCTGGTTCAATGACGATGGAATTACTGTGCTTGATTGGCCAGCAAACTGCCAAGAGAAAGATGAGAGGCATGCAACCAAACAATGCAGGAGAGCTGAAGGCCGCTATTGAAGCATCCTGGTCTTCCTTAACAGCTTAGCAGTGCCACAGGCTGATAGCATCCATGCCACGCCGCATTTAGGCAGTAATTTATCCAAAAAGGGCCCAAACCAAGTACTGAGTACACATGATTCTATTTTTCAGAGGGCTGACATTTCTGTATTTAAAATATTTTTTTTAGTGATTTCTTTTAATATTCAAATTTTCTGCAATAATGAATTTCATAAACTGTAAACCATCATCATCACAATTATAACAAATTAAGGCTTGAAATATCTCACTTTAAGGTTAATTTAATTGCTGAAATAAATGAACTTTTTGAGGGTTGTGGTCAGTACCTATGTGTTGAGGGTTGTGGTCAGTACCTATGTGTTGAGGGTTGTGGTCAGTACCTATGTGGTGAGGGTTGTGGTCAGTACCTATGTGGTGAGGGTTGTGGCCAGTACCTATGTGGTGAGGGTTGTGGTCAGTACCTATGTGGTGAGGGTTGTGGTCAGTACCTATGTGGTGAGGGTTGTGGTCAGTACCTATGTGTTGAGGGTTGTGGTCAGTACCTATGTGTTGAGGGTTGTGGTCAGTACCTATGTGTTGAGGGTTGTGGAGGGTTGTGGTTACTACTGGTCAGTACTTATATGTTGAGGGTTGTGGTATGGTCAGTACTGGTCAGTACCTATGTTGGGGATGTCGGGGCCCTGGTCCTGGGTGAGCTCCTTGTTGTAGCGCAGGAACAGGATGGTGTTCTTCAGGGTAAGGGCGTGGTCAAAGTAGCGCTGGGCCTCACCCTCCGCCGTGCTCTCCACCTGACAGTAGACGGACACGTATACATACATTGAACAAACACATTATGAAGGATTATCATGAAAAAACTATTCTAAATATTTATTTAATCCAAAAGTGTTTAAGTAAAAAAAAAGGATCTTCATGATCAAGCGCATCCATATCTTTATTTCTCACCTTCTCCAGCTCGGCCAGGAAGCTGTCCAGAGTTTCGTCGGACAGCTTGCCCACCTCGAACATGGTTACGGCGTGGCTCTTCAGGTTCTGTTGAACATTTAAAGTACCACTTAGACAGGATAGTGTAGTGGAAAGGAGCCTCTACATGCTCCAGAATTAAATGGATCTCAATTCATTACAAGTCACTGTGGAAAGTACAGCAGCACTAAATAGTGTCACATCATCCCTCTCCAGCTGACAGACCAGTGTCAGCAGCTCAGTCTTTTTTATTTAGTAGTCAGTCTGTGTGTACGTCTGTCTGTACGTCTGTCTGTACGTCTGTCTGTACGTCTGTCTGTACGTCTGTCTGTACGTCTGTCTGTACGTCTGTCTGTACGTCTGTCTGTACGTCTGCCTTTACGTCTGTCTTTACGTCTGTCTTTACGTCTGTCTTTACGTCTGTCTGCACGCCTGTCTGCACGCCTGTCTGCACGCCTGTCTGTACGTCTGTCTGTACGTCTGTCCGTACTGACCGGGGACAGGTTCCCCATCATGAGGAAGGCGGTGAGCGTGGAGTCGAACAGGAAGGCAATCCTCTTGGTGGGGCCCGCCGGGATGCTGAGGCTGCTGACGCTGGCTGTGTCGGCTGCTATGGCGACATCGGCAGATCACATGGGTTAAGTGGGATTCTATTGGTGTATCAAGCTGCACATTTTGCAGAACTGTACTGAACGCACCTCATTATTAAGACACATCAAATGAGGTTAATGTGCCCTGAGCCATGAACCATCATCTCTTCCATGGCTAGTTAACTACATTACGCCCATGACATGTTTCCACTGCATGGCTATACTTGTGTTTGTCCGTTTTTTTCTGCAATTTTCTTTAGACATGTTTGCCAACTGCCATATAGTACTGTGGAATCAGGACAGCAGATGTACAGAAAACCTAATCTGTAGACCAGAGTCCTGTGAGTTGCCTTCCCTCTGGGCAGTCAATTCATGCATTTTCCCACTGGCATTAACATCATGGCTGGCAGTTGTTCTCCTGCTGGTTATTCAACCTGATAGTTGCCAACCTCTATAACGGGGATGCCCAACAAGGCCTCCCTGTTATAGAGTTGGCAACTATCAGGTATCGATCGCAGTCTACCAGTCGATCGGCGGGCTGAGTTGGAGTCGATCGCGAAAAATGTTGTGATGGAGGAAGCCGGTGTCGTGCCAATGTAGTTACCCCTATAGGAAGTGTATCATCATCAACATGCATTCAGTGCACACTACGCTTCCGTTACGAGAGTAGCGTATGTGCACGAGAATGGCAGTGTGTGTGGCTGAAGCTGACAGAACCACTGAGAGACAAAGAACGTTTACTGACCCCCTACACTACAAACATTAAGCTCTTCATGTTTTTACTGATCCACTACAGTACAAACATTGAGCTCTTCATGTTTTTACTGACCCACTACAGTAAAAACATTAAGCTCGTCATGTTTTTACTGACCCACCCAGTACAGTACAAACATAAATAAATAAATAATAAATAAAAGGCCAAGTATCAAGGGGGGAGATTGTTAAAAAAAAAACATTTTTGGCGCGTCTATTATATTATTTACGGTAGCTGGTAATCGACTTGTGTGGACTTCCTGGAAACATGGACCTACCGGGTAAGGCACAGACTTGAAAAACAGTGTTGATGCTTTGATATATGTGTAGAGACCCTGGTCGTGCAACTGCGGAGGTTTGGGGCTATTTTGATCAATATTAATGATTAATAAATGCATATTTGGAAGCAGTCACACACTGCCCCTAACCATTAACATGGAAGCCATTTGGGCTGTTACTCCGTGCATTCGCGGGCAAGCTCTATACTTGATTATCAACAAAAGAATTTGTCTGGAGGGCTTATTTTATGGGTCTTCATGCTGAAAAAAGTCGCCGGAATGACACTTTAAGCTCTTCATGACTGACTACTGACCCATTAAAGTACAAACATTAAAATCTTCATGTCTGAGTTTTCTATCGGTCATCTTTCCATCAACATTGCTGGTTACAGACACTGAGTGAATTTACTTCTAATTAGAGAATCAAATCAGGGCGTGCCCTGAGGCCAACCCAGAGGCTGCCCTCTGGGTTCTGCCCCCCTAACCACCAACAACAGAGTGTGGACACATGAAGGAGCTGCACATGAAAAATCAAGTGTTCACTTGAGGATTCACTGAGCAGAGACACCCTGATGACAACCCGATGTGTTTGAACATATGTAATACTGACAACGTATCCAAACGTTCCAGCGAACAGAGTTCACATGGAGGATGAGAGACTGCGATCCTGCCAGTGGACTTGCAGTGGGATTCATTAACGCTGTTGTTGTGTCAATGTTTGAAGCATCAATCCGAGAGCCTCTGCCTCTCAGCCATGTGCTATTGCACCTGCATCTGGTTCCTATCCATTACACACCGCAGTGGATTCAATTATGTCGGTGTATTCTTAGAAGCAGTTTATAAGTATACTGAGCTCTGGTGGCATCAGAGGTTTGATGAAAAAATCCATATGTTGTTTCCTTATTAGTCATATAAAGCTGTGTTTCCTACTTCTTGTATTGTCTAGCCACCCTACCATCCTCAGTGTCATCTAAATGATGACCTTTGTGCTTGGGCCAGCCAACCCACCATTGCAGATGTGTCGTCTAAAATGTTAACCTTTTTCCTTGGGTAGCCAACCTACCTTCCTCAGAGTCATGACATGTTAACTTTTGTACTTGGTTAAACCGGTCACAAGAGAGAAGGCATCCCCTTATGCACTCTTCTGCTTGATGAGAACACAGGCAACTGTGTCTTGGGTATTAATATTACCTGATTCGATTATGGACATCTTCAATGTGGGGAGGATGTGAAACTGTTTAAAAAGCTCTGGCTAACTGTATTCTCGACTCTAATGTAATGAGTCTAATGTATGCATGCATTAAAATAAGGTTAATTGTCTACAACTATTGCATGCTTTTTGCATTTAGAAATCCTAGACGCAATATCTCTAGAGAAATTGCCATGACATGTGTTACCAGGGTATTTAGAAATACCCACGGTATGATTATCAATACAGTAATATTATCAATATTTCTCCTCTTTCTATTAAACTTTTTCTTACTTTTTTGATAACATTTCCTTATTATGTGGATAAGTATTTTGGCCAAGTTCTTAAGCAGGATATATAATCAAATATCCAAAGTAAAGTCTTGGCCGTTGCATTGTTGTTGAGACTGAAAAGGGTGTGGTCGCCAACGATAAGTGGCACTCCTCCCCCAACGTCATCAAGAGTGACATTCATAGCAGCACCCTGCTGCTATGAATCACACATCACAAAGCAGTTTATGTTGTTTGAAAGTGTGTATGGTTTAAGTTGGAAAGATATTGGACTTCAACAGATGTGACAAAGTGAACTACAGACGGGATCAACGCTGGGGTGTTCCGTGTGTCTAGCGATGTCTGTCTGTCCAGGAGACCGTTGAGCAGCAGCACTAACCTCTACAGCCATTTTTTGGTCAGTGCTTCTCCACAAGAGGCACATTATAAAAGGTACCCTGCCCTTAACAAAAGCCTGACTGAACAAGGAACCCGGATACATCTCACGTTTAATAACAAATGTGATGGCTGTTTAGGATTGTATCCTGTCCGCTGTACAACAGTAACAGCAGGGTAGAGACTGGGTGGCCAGGGTGGTGTGGGTATAAATCCCTTAGACTGGACAGAATACAGCATCCAATTATCGCAGACTTAAAAAAGTACTCTGAAGAAGGGCGCTTATTTCCTAGCCATTAACTTCTCTATGGGCCATAAGTATTTCATCTGAGCAAAACTTGTTTGAGTTGGCCCATTGCATATTATTATTATTATTTGACACAAAGCATTGTAGAAAAGACAATGTCATACATGCTCCAATGACTTCACCCGAAGCTCAGCATAAGAGGTTTCTTATTATTTTACTTTCTTTACACAAATTCTGCGACATATGTCAGGGTGAAATTTCAGGAAGGTGTGACAAAATTGATACCGCCCAAGAGTAATGTATACCTAAATTAACGGTTTTATTGCACAGAATCTGGAGACATTGATGTCTGTGTGTATGTGCTTATTTCTATGTGTGTGTGTGTGTGTGTGTGTGTGTGTGTGTGTGTGTGTGTGTGTGTGTGTGTGTGTGTGTGTGTGTGTGTGTGTGTGTGTGTGTGTGTGTGTGTGTGTGTGTGTGTGTGTGTAGACCTTGGTCCTCCAGACTGGTGGTGTCCGTGTCAGTGGCTGAGGAGCCGCCCTCCATGACGGGGCTACCCTGCTCCCAGGACAGGAGCATCTTCTGGGGGTCGACTGTGCTCCTGACACACACACACACACACACACACACACACACACACACACACACACACACACACACACACACACACACACACACACACACACACACACACACACACACACACAAAATGAGGCCAACATTAGGATGTTAACCTCGTCAGGGTTTACTTTAAAGTTTCTTTCAATCTTTAAGATTTCTTCTCCGTTTGAACTCTGCTGCTGCAGCGTAGAGGAGGGAACAGATAGGTGTCTGTGGCTTGTCCTTGATCTTCTAACTCACACATGTCAACGTGACCTTATGGGTTCAATGTCTGTATGTATAACATTGTATAACATTAAAAGAGAAATACCTAAAAGCAAGCAGAGCAAAAGATATATTCAGCGATTCCTTGCGGAAATCCCCAAGTCCACCAAAACATAATCCAAGTGGTCGGGGATTTGATGCCTGAATTATTTTAAAAAAATCTATAAAAAGGTGTGAATGAACGGACAAGGGGATAATTAAGATGGGCGCAGCAAAGTGGCAGCTGCAGCGCTAAATCTTATCTCTAGAATTGTATCCAACTGATATTAAACGGGGGGCGTACTTCAGTCTGTTGACAGAGGGGGCGCTCTTCCAGGTCAGGTGGAGCTGGTCGGAGCTGAATGCCTGGCCCTTCTTTATGGCGAAACCCAGACGACAATACATGGAAACCGCATTCTGGTAGAGGGAAGAGCCGAAGAAGAATCAGTTAGCTAGCTCGTCAATACCGTGGTTGTTGCTGTTGTGTTCTCTGATTGGATGATTGTGATCATTTCATAGATCGCAAAAAAATTTAATACAGGTGCGATTTCTAACTTAGAAACTGTAAATAAACTGGTAGGACAAAAGGTGTTTGCACGTTAACATATAATTTAACTAATTTGATGTTGTTTTCCCTCCGATCAATCCGTGAAAGAATGAAACCACTAAATCATCAAGTTTATTAAAAACACAAAACTTCGCCTTCCCTTTTCAGTCCTTCTCAATTTCATTAGTTAGCAAAACTGGTAATGAGACTTTGATTGCTTTTTAATCATTCAATACCTGCCTAATTACGCAAGGATGCCGACGGACATGATTTGGAATTAATTGAGTTTATATATAGAAAAAAGAAAACTCCTCAGAATAATTAAAATATATATAGCAATAAATAAAATGTTTCCAGGAATTCCATTGCTAAGGGGAATGCCTTCCACGGCGACCCCCCAGAGAGTGACTTCCCACTGGGATCGCAATGACCGGCCGGGTTCAGTCATTAAGCTGGAGGTTATGCCCATGGGCCTGTGTGACAGCCAGTGAATAGCCAATGAGAGGAAACTGGGTCGAAACCAGTTAGAAAGAGAAAGCATCTCCACATCAGAGGGCTTTTCACACGCTGCTTTTCTATTAGGCATGCTGGATCTTCAACATTTCATCTTTCTCCCTCTCTTTCTCCGTCCGTGAGAGGAAGAGCGGGAGAAGAATGAAAAAGGAAGGAATCTCAACTTGCTTCACAATGTGCCTTCCTTACCAAACTCAAGGGCATCCATTTCCACTTGATTTCTTTCAAACAAGACAGGAGTACAATTTTAAACGGACATCGAACACCAATGACTGTTTTCTAATGAAATAATGATATGTGATATTTTACACAGTTGTTTACGTCTATTTGTCATTTAATATCTTATCTATTTGGAGCACCGATGACCAGGATGAAATTACACAATGAGTAGGAGTTAAGAAGGTTGCCGTACTGTGGATATAAACGCCCATTGGTTAATGTAAGATTCAATTTGTCAGCTCCATTCAGGTTTTTTATTGTTCAATTACATTTTACACTTGTGCGCTTTTCACTACGTCACACCAGGCATGGAACCATATTAATGTGAACCAGTGAGCCCATCAGAAACATTGTGGGAACACCCGTTGAAACAGGGCATTATCACGCACAGGTGGGACACAAGCTAAATGCTACAATACAACTTTGCTCTTTCAGTGACCTCAGTGAAGAGTGTTTACCCACCTTAACCAAGCCCTGGTCAATCTCCAGTACGTTGGCCAGCTGAGAACCAGGGTGAGAGAGGAGTACAGAGGGACACCAAAAAAGAAACCAATTAAAACCTATTTATGGAACCCAGAAAGAAGCAGTTCACATGATCGATGCGCACACACCAACAGACGGTCGATGGTCAGACCACAACGGTTAACGGGGCGAGACGACGGGCGACCACGGGAATAGATAAGAGCCTACCTCTGACACGTTGGTCTGCTCGTCGATTGAAACAAAGATTTTATAAAGAAGTGTTTCGAAGTAGTCGCCCTGGACTCGGTTCATCACGAAGCCCTCGAGCGGGGGCACTGAGGGGAAGAGAGACGTTACACTAAGTGAAGCGGTGTTGTGGTCTCGGGTCTGCAGCTTAGGCCGGATCGATGAGACACCCATTTCCCATGATTGTGAATTAGATAGTGCTTAAAGGCTAATCAGGAAGACAACTGGTGCTGCAGAAGCAAGTTATTACTTAAATGCAACAAGAACACACGCACGCATGAACCTGTACACAGTACACACACACACACATACACACACCTGAGATGCAGCTGTCCTCAGATATAGGGACATCTAGATAGATGAAACCACGGTTGTATAGACCTAGGTGAAGACAAAAGATAATAGATTAGAATATTGAACGAGAGTTTTACAACCCAAACTAAAGACCAGATCCAATGTCTCCGGACAACCCCTTCTGAAGGGAGCTGGAACCGGGGGGAACACACGGGGGACGTCGTTGGTGGGGGGAGACCTCGTTTACCGCCAATTATTAAAAGTGCAGTTTGTGTGAATATGCTCCTGTTGGCCCCCGTGTCCAGCATCATAGGGTCTCCCTCTCCATCCTAGGGGTGTCACCGCGGTCCAGCTGCACTCCGTTTAAGAGCGCCGATCCTGATGGGTTTCCAGATCATTCTTTTCAGCGCTGACGGAAGTAGGCCGCTCGTAGTGAATGGTTTAGGACGATTTTTATTTTTTTAATCGATTATTAAAGGGGAAATATTATGAAAACAACACATTTCCTGGGATATGCATTTCTGAAAGTACCCCGCCTTCAGTTAGGGTACCCTCTCCTATGTAGGAAGGAGGCACAGTTGAATATACTTCCCACTTCCCCACCCCCGTCCAATCAGAGCACAGATACGATTGTGTGGACCAGCGGACGAGCGCTGGGTGGAGATGGGAGCTTCGCTGGCAGTCCAGCCACAGCTCGGGAGAACTATCCCTTTCTCCTCCATGTCGCTGTTCAATCTGGACTTCAGAGAGTCAAGGTCAAAGTTCCTTTCCCCCAATTCTTCTCAACCATGGCCGAGATAACCCCCACTACGAGTCTTTACTTGTTGTGGAAGTACCAGAGACTGGCACTCGTATACTATGTTTACTTGTTGGGAAAACACCAGTGTGTGTGAGTGCGGTAAAGTACGAGACAAGAGACGGAGATGGGTCGTCGGCTATACTCTCCACTTCAAACTACTCCAGCATGAGTTCAGAACCTAACTGCCGTAAACCAGAACAATGGTAAAAACAGAACGGGCGTACACCGGAACTATTATCCCAAAACCCTTTTCCTTAAAAGGGTGGCAACTGTGGCAACCAAAATTAGCAGCACAAAACATTTATCCCAATATCTTAAACTGAGGCGCGCATCAGAGTGGGAGACGTGTGTCATTTATTTTGCTTCTGTTAAATTAAAGTTTGTTATATATATTTGTCATTTATAGAAAAAAAAACAATTGAAGTCGATAATTGGGTTTGGTTTGGAAAATCCGAGATTATATTTGTAAGGAAAATCTCCCAGCCCTAGCTTGGTAGGCTGATTCTAGGTCACCCGCGGTCTTCCCAGACACAAAAGTGTCAGAGAAGCTTAATGTGAAAATCGGCCTACTCCGTCCTTCCACTAAGGGATCCAATGCATTCAGCAGATTCAAATTAAATGGATTTTCACTTTTTAAAATAGTGAAGTGGATTGCAGTTGTGGAAAAGGGGGATTATGATTATTTTGTATGCGTTGGAAGTTAATTCCCATACCTAAATAAAAATAAACTATCCCCCATTCCGAGAGAGCTGGTATCCAAAACAAAGCTGTTGCGATACAACTGCACAGTCATGTTATTGAAGACCACCGATATTGACGTACTGAAATGCATTAACACTGGCTTCAGCGCAGATTGCTCTCAAAATTAATAATCAATAAACATAAATTAGCAATAATTACAGGTCTGTAAATGTAGTTTGCAACTATGGATGCATTAAGGGCCGTTTATTGAAAAAATTAAAAGGCTAAATAGGCGCGCAGGGACTTTGACCAAAGCTGATGATGATACCCGATTATGTTTTGTTTAACTAATTTCAGCAGAATGGTTGGATGAGGAGGGTGGGTGCCCAGCTGGCTGCAGATTCACCGCACAGGAAAAGAGAGAGGTACTCACTAAGGACCACGTTATACTCCATTGATCCCAGCAGCTGGGGACCTGTATCTATCATCTTATCAATGGCCTTCTTTTCGGCCGGGGAGCAGATCTGCAATCAAGACAGCAAAGGAGGACCGTGTGAGAGAGAGAGAGAGAGAGAGAGAGAGAGAGAGAGAGAGAGAGAGAGAGAGAGAGAGAGAGAGAGAGAGAGAGAGAGAGAGAGAGAGAGAGAGAGAGAGAGAAGAGAGAGAGAGAGAGAGAGAGAGAGAGAGAGAGAGAGAGAGAGAGAGAGAGAATCCCAAGCAGGCCCCAGTTGCCTTGAAGTGGCAGAAAAGGTCATTTCAATCAGAGCCCTTGAATTTGAAGATTGCCCAAAGATTCCATATTGCTGGAGTGGTTTTTTTTTCCACCGTGGAAAACGTATTTTGCAGGGACGTTTGTTGATAGCAAATAGATTTTCTATGGCTGCATTAGACATGTAATTAATGCAACAACGGGAACGGGGGGCAGGATGTTGTAGAGCAGGATGTGGTCAGGCTGGCATCATGTGGCCCTGCAATCCTGTTGTGCACATCCATTTAATTATTTTATTCAAATAAATTTGTAGTGACTTTTAATTAAAAATGCTTAATAAGAGTTACAATCATATATTTTCTTTAATCCAATCTAATGTTATGCTATAGTTAAGACTGGACAGAATGTCCTCGACCCGCAAAGGCACTCAGAATTTCTTATGTGGCCCCCAATGAAAAATGATTGTAGGGGCCAGGGTGTTAGGGGCCCAGGGAAAGCCGACCGCGCTGAACCCCCCAACGTCCGCTCCCCTCGCGGAGTAGACCTTTGTTCCGAGGTGATTTGGATAAACCTGTCTGGTAGTATGTAGAGGTTTGACAAGGTTGACATCCTACATCACTCAAACATCTCTCTAGGTTTGGGAGACGGGAATATTGGGAATCTCGACAAAAGGATCCCAGATGTTGGAACACCGAGGCGGCCGCCTTCCTCCTACCCGGATGTCGTCCTCGGTGATGAAGCCCGTCTGGGCCACCCACCACGGCTCCACCGAGATCTCCACCGGCTTGGCCGGCAGCAGGTCCCGGGCTGATTTCCTGCGGAAGAATTTCTGGCGAGCAGCGGGAGACAGAGAGAGATAAACGGGTGAGGAGGGGGGAGGACAAGGGGGTGAGCTGAGGCTCAAACACAGAGGGAGGAGAAACACACCCCCCGGTCCCCCCAGACGGCAGTGGAGTTCAACAGCACTTTATGAATATCAGAAATTGTGTAACTATATTTGTATACATTGTATTATTTTTTCTGATTATCATAAAGTGTTAATATATTTTTTTATACATTGTTTTACAGTTCATGAATATCATAAATTGTGTTACTATCTTCTTACATATTGTATTACATTTTTTGATTCTCATAAATTGTGTTACTATATTTTATATATTGCAATACATTTTGATTATCATAAATTGTGTTACTATATTTTATTTATTGTAATACATTTTGATTATCATAAATTGTGTTACTATATTCTTATATATTGTATTACATTTTTTGGGTTAAAACTAGATTTGTATGCATTGTATCACGAGTGTTTCGTAGCTATGAACTGGAGTTCTGCGAGTCTCATCTTACGAGTCGTGAACACCAATGTGAACACAATAAAAATATGAGTGGATGAATATCAGGAAGCAGAAGGTTTCTTACCTTAGAAGATCTGCACTGGTTCATCAGGTCGATGTACTGGTTTCTCCCGATGCCCAAGCAGCCTGAGACCTGGGGATGAGTTGGGTTGAGTCAAATAAATACCCCATGGTCACTCTCAATGACTACTGTGTGGACACGTGCGCAAAACAATACAGCCAATCCATGCTGCAGCCCTGCTGGCGGGAAAGTGTCTTTGGTGTTTTTAAATTAGGGGCCCTCAGGACAAATTGACAGCCTCCATGTTGGTACGTTATTTTGACCGGAGAAGGGGGCCAGGAGAGTGCCTCACTCCATCTCTGCAGTGGGACACCAACACCTTCTACTAACTCTCTCTCTCTCTCTGTTTCTATTTTAATGTTATACAGTTCAGTGAACCCATAAGGTCACGTTGACATGTGTGAGTTAGAAGATCAAGGACAAGCCACAGACACCTATCTGTTCCCTCCTCTACGCTGCAGCAGCACAGTTCTTCAAACGGAGAAGAAATCTTAAAGATCGAAAGAAACTTTAAAGTAAACCCTGACGAGGTTAATATCCTAATGTTGCCCTCATTTTGTGTGTGTGTGTGTGTGTGTGTGTGTGTGTGTGTGTGTGTGTATGTGTGTGTTGTGTTGTGTTGTGTGTGTGTGTGTGTGTGTGTGTGTTGTGTGTGTGTGTTATGTGTTCATTTACAATGAGTTTATGTTGATTAAGTACAGTACTGAAAAAGACATATTAAGCTCCCGAGCTAATTCTACATAAAACTCCAGATAAACTATCCTCACTATTCTGTGGGCTTCAGTCAAGTGTGTGGGTTACCGTCTTTTCAGAGAATATGACCTACAACACTGGACAAATAACAAGCTCAGTTGTGTATGGCCTCCGTGTACAGAACAGTTTGATAGAACATTCTGTATCTGTTCGCAACCAAATGATCTCAGAAAGACATTAGCAGGGTTTGTATCTTGACCCTAAGGAAAGATACAGAAAAGTAGCATTTGTTCATGTTGACTCATTCTCGATGGAAAAATGAAACAGTATCCTCCTGGCGTAGCCGGGTGAAGCCCTGTATGGACTCCAGAGCTCCCCAAACCTCTCTGTAGACAAAACGCACCCCAAGCATCGCAAACATTACTGCAAAATCCCCACGTGGCGTCAAACCGTTCAAGGTCAGCGTTCCCAGACATGTTCTGAGGCGTCGGTACCGCGCCACGTGCCAGATTCTATTCCTTTTTTGAGTGAGATGCAGACGGCGCTAAAGAGATGAAAGCCTAGTAGACGTTTCATGCTGACAGGAAAGAGTATGAAAGTCCTGAAGTGAAGGAGATGGGAGAGGGGAGGGGAACTCACAGTCAGCTGCAGTGAAGTTGGGCAGCGAGTCGTAGCTCTTCTCGCTGTTCATGATGTCCTGGAGGGAAAGGCGAGAATTAAACCAATTTCTTCATCTCAATCCCTTATGTGCGTCTCTTTTCTCTGATTAATACCAGGATTAAGATAAGGCTGCTGCACTTCTTCATGTTCCACACTTCAGTTCGTTAAATTAAATGGATTTAGCGGAAAAATGCTGTGGCCCTGGGCAGTGTAAGCGGTTTACGCCGGTAGTGTTGGCATGAATAAGCTCAACTGAAATACTACGAGTTGTAAATCTTCGGAGAGAGAACTGTAATAGAACAAGAGAACATTGCCTGTTTCACAGTATAAATCAATGTTCCTGTCTTAGCTACTCATAATAAAGTTGCTATGACAGGAATATCATTTCCTTATATTTTTAATATTGGTCAATCAATTCTTTATAGTACAATGCGGTTCAACGTGAAAAAGGATGAGAATGGATGACCAGGTCAAATTTCACATTCAATAAGAGCCTGTTAGCGTCATGCGTATCGGCTCATCAACAAAGAACACTAAACAGTGCGCATAGCTCACATTCTCCATGGTGTCCGTGTATTTCACTCAAGGCCAGCTGTAGCAGAGTTTTATTCAGAGTCTGAGTGACACCTAGTGCCCAACTAAGATCAAATCACCTGAGGGGTATTCTTGACAACCAGAGTCCACAACAAGACATTTAATATCAGGTGAGCATGCCGGCATACATGTGTGAAGTAGAGAGGATGTAACCGATGTTTTGATTCACTTCTTTAGTCCACTTCCTTGCATCTGTTCTTTTGGAGCTCTGGTCTCCACATATATAACACAAGCACCTCTATTAAGGGATTGATTAACTAATAAGGGGTGGTTTGTTTATAAGTTGACTAGAATAAGTTTTGCCTTTTGATCATAGAATAGAAAATCTATCAGAGATGTCAATTAGTTTTTAAGCATGTTCAAAATGCAGTGGAATGAATTCTTGTTTCATGGCCTAGTTATTATGTTATGTTAGTTGATGTATGTTGCTTAATTCTTTCTCAGTAGTGCTAGTTTCCATAATTTAGGCATTTCTTTGAACACACACCTCTGCAACGGCATTATTGCATTATCTTGGGAATAGTATTTGTTGTGTATTAATAGTATGAGCTTTGAATCCATAATTGTATTCTCCATTTCAGAATGGTTATCTCTGAAGTAGATTTAGATGAGACCGAAAGACTAGGAATTTAAAATATAACCGAAACCAGTCTCAATCTCCTCTAACCAGTAAGAAACACAATGTTTAGGTTGTGCTGCTTTAGCCCCCAAGGGCCTGGCTGAAATAAACTAACAACTAGTCTAGAGTTTCTGCAGTTTCAATGAGAGAGGTCCAGGGGACAGCGCAGGGCTACGCCACTCAGCAGGCTGGAACCAAAGCCTGGTGGGTTTCTCTGCCAGTGCATGTATCTCCTTATAGTTCAATCAGCGTTGATATGGCTCACCAGGCACGTTAACACGTTCACCTCTCCTTGTAGATATTCTGACGGGGAAGAATAAAATGTACTTGAGGTGTCATCAGGGAACTCCTGTCCTGCTCCTTTATCATTTCAATAACTTAAAAGTTGTTTTGGAAGAAAGCAGCTACCAAAGTTTACATTGTTTTATACTTCAATTTACTCTATACATTTAAATATGTCGGTAATTTAACGTATCCAACGTTTATTTTGCATGTCATTTATGAGCTGGTGGGGGCTAGGCCTCAAGGAGGCCACCATACACCAGGGGACCCAGAGCATTTTGTCTGCGTAGTTATTCTAAGTGCGTTCTTACCTCCATGATCCCGATGTAGTAGGAGAAGGGGGTGACGCGCAGGCCCTTCACCATGATGTCAGACAGGTGGTAGGGGTACAGCATCAGGTGGTCCCGGCTGTACTTCAGCAGCTCCTCATAGTATTTACGCTCGTCCTTCCTCACGTGACGCACTACACACACACGCACGCACGCACACACACACACACACACACACACACACACACACACACACACACACACACACACACACACACCTCTTTAATGTTGGTGGTTGGTATTTGCGTATGTAAAGGGGTACTGAAACCTTGCTGAAGATCATTTCATCTCACAAAAACGTATATCAAGAGACAAGCTACATATAGGTGTATTAATTTCACTACAACCTTTCTGGTGTCGGGACTAATAGGAATGATATAACGTAGGGTATAACGGGTGTGGATTATATTATAGGTACAATATGTAATCTTTCATGGTGGCCCATCAAAATGTAACTTGGGCCAGTTAAGATCAATAAATTGTATGAATACTAACATTTCAGATGGATATACATACATACATACATACATACATACAACAGTGACAGCGGGTCGCTGCATGTAAAAGGAGTACATATGCTCACCTAGGTTATTGCGGAATCGCAGCTGGTTGCGGATACTGTACAGCAGGACATGTTTCTCATACTCCCTCTGAGAGTTTCCCAAACTCTGCAGAAAGTAAAGGAAGGAATGCCCATTTCAGCAGGTCATCGGTAATCAGAGATGTGATGTGTCCGATGGAATATGAGCGGGGTTCAAATCCTCTCAGTTCAGTTTCACATTGAACATCTCAAGCTTCAATAAATAAACCGTATTGGAGCTACAATGACATTAACAGCGTCACGGTAGCGGCTACAGAATGCATTGACATATATCGACATTGTGGAGAAAAGTCTGACGCTATACAATGAAGAACTGTGAACCGGTGATCATGTGACGACCTCAGTTTAAAGACATTGCCCTGCTCCCTATAATAAAGACATGGTCCCTATAAAACATGGCTCTGCTCCCTATAATAAAGACATGCTCCCTATATTAAAGACATGGTCCCAATATTAGAAGGCATGGTCCCTATAATAAAGACATGCTCCCTATAATGAAGACATGGCTCTGCTCCTCAAAAAAAAGACATGCTCCCTATAATAAGACATGCTCCCTATAATAAGACATGCTCCCTATAATAAGACATGCTCCCTATAATAAGACATGCTCCCTATAATAAGACATGCTCCCTATAATAAAGACATGCTCCCTATAATAAAGACATGCTCCCTATAATAAAGACATGGCTTTGCTCCCTAGAATTAAATAAATAATGTTGATTTATTCGGTTCAATGCATGCATCCTTCTTGTGCATGTTGTCTCGAAACGTGACAGCTGGTTCGATCGCACAGCGCGGTGTCCTTCCCTGACAGGTTTAAATATCATATATATGCACACAAGGGACACGATCGTACCTGCTTGACGTTGGCTGGTATCTTGCTCCACGGGTCGTTCTGCCTGATGTGGAACTCAACGTCCGTGTTCATAGCTCCTAGCGGGCTGAAACGCTGATGTCTACAGATGTCCGGACACACGGGCTGCTGGGTGGGTCCACAGAGACCGTACCCCCTGTACCCCCCGATAATTGACAGTGGAAGACAAATTGGGTTTATACAAATAAAAACACAGCGTCCGAGGGTTATGCTCTTCTTCGGTAATGCCCACTTCCGTGTTGTATTGTCGAGCGTCACGAGCGTCATGCTGTTGGCCTTCTCCGTCACTTCCGCCCAGTGCGTGACTGACGTGATGTCAATGGAGTGCAGATGACACGAATCAGTAGCTCTATAATGGATTAGATCAGGGGTTCTTAACCTTTTTGTTTCCGAGGACGGGCATATTCATGTAAACAATTTGGAGGACCAGTAGTCAATTTTGAATGCCGTCATTTTTTTAACAAAGGATGTGGCTGTTTTCAAGATGGTTCATATGTCATATTCACAACGAAAAAGAGTGTTAATATCATTAACGGTTATGAAAACACCTGTAAAGCGGAGTGATACATGTATAGTGCAAATGTGTAAACGTTATTAAGGAAGTGTGTTTATCATGTGTTGCTTGGCAACAGTTCAGTCCCAGTCTAGTTACGGATCTATTTGTGTTGGCAGAGCCATATAAATCATTAAATAAACAGACAAATCATAATCTGTTGTTGCTTATTACTATGGTGGTTTTAAAACTGTTGTATAAAAGCAATATCACACTAGATGTCGTGCTGTTACTGAATATCAGCATGGTGTGATTATCTTCGGTACTCGGCCCACCTACGACCGAATCACAGCCGTGCTATTCAGTACAACAGCACTCCCCCCGAATGTGATATCATGATAATCGGTAGAACGATATTAGTCTAGTAGTCGTAGTCCCCATAGGCCCAATAGTAAACCCAGAAACAGTGGCGTAAATATCGACGGTGCAACCGGTGCACTGCACCGGGGCCCAGACGCCGCCAGGTGCCCATGAGGAAGAAAAAATTGCCTAGGCCATCGCCTATGGCGGCAAATGTGTCGGGGGCGCCCTCTGGTGGCGGCCTTAATTGATTTTATTGAATTAAATTATGCGAAAGAAGCAAAATGAAACCACACATGTTCCCAAATTGAACGGCCAAGGGAGGGGGCGGGCGGGGATTCATTGTCAGGGCGCACTGAAACTGTAGCAAGCAGGACAACGCGACAAGCCCCCCCCCAGCTCGGAAGTCCTGTCCAGGGGCACAAGAAAAAATTTTGCACCGGGGCACATCACCATGATGTTACGCCACTGCTCAGAAATGTTGAGTTCCCTAAAGTTTTATTGCAGAAATGTTATCTTTAGACCTAGTGGATGGAATTCAACTCGGTTGCTAAAAGTTGCACTTTGGACAATTTGCATAATTAGCATAAATAGGCAATTAAGGCGAGACATTACAAATGAATAGGGTAAAAAATAAAATAAATACATATCACCATGAAACTTTCTCAGTTGATTACTTATGTTAAGATGAGAAAAAAATTATTATTGCATGTTTTTTGTATTTTTATGCAAATAAAGGCCCTATCTCAATATATGCTTCAATTTGCATACACACAAAATCCGATCGTGTGATAAAGCAAGGCTCGAAATTGTTTTTCCAAAGTGAGACTGAGTTGGTGAAAACATTTAAGGAACCTTGTAAGGAGGCAGTATGACACATTAAACCATTGCTAGATTTGGTGGTACAGTCTAATCGATACGATTTTACGATACAAGTTATTGTTTTATTGATCATGCTGTGGTATTAGATATTAAGCTTTTACTTTTCATTAATCGATTTAGTCCAGACACTGAATTTCACGGTCACTTGCTATTGTAGGCCTACTCTCCACTTGACCCCTTCACTCTCCCACTGTGAATGACAATACCTCTAGCATCGACATTTCCATCTGGAGTTGAGCTACAAACTACATGTGGATAAAAAGTGCAGGATGAAGGTATGTAACTGTTAAGAATCTGTATCTACAGTATGTTGGTAAACTGAACGGCCATTAGCTTAAATGAGCTACCTGACTGCTAGCATCCTTCAATGTACTTGGTTGCTCAGTTTGCTTGCTGGTTAGCTAACTATCCCTTTTGCTTCTTTTTCTCATTCAGGGTCATTATGGACGGCAAAATGGGAAACTGCTTCTTCGCACCATGTAATGGTAAAGGTCAACGTCAAGTTGATCAAAACAATTATCTCTCGAAGCAAAGAGAAGGGAGATGACCTACACACAATATTAGCATCTTGTGTTGCTTCTGAGGGAGACAGTGTTTCCATTCATCCACAAAACTGTTATTGCAATTAAACGTCTATATCAAGGAACAGTGGTGTGAAGAAGCGGAAGGTGTCGAGTCAAATAATCCTGGTCATAGGCCACTCAAATCCCAGACTCAACAATTTTAGTTTAAAAGAGACTGTCTATTATGTGGAGATGAATGCATGCCTAAGGATCCAAGGCACCCTGAGCGTTGGGAGCAAGTGAATCAGTGTCCAACAGTTGATAGGTGGAAAGGAAACAAAACATTAAATGAGGTGTTGAGGTGTTGAAAGATATATGTGATGAGCGGCAAGATGCCTGGTCAACTTCAGTAACTCTAAGATTAGCCGCTGTACAAGGAGATTTGCATGCCAGCGATGCTCAGTATCACAAAAACTGCCATGACAATTTCCGCAAAATTCCACAAAAAACTCAGTCAATTCTGAGTCATGTAGGCAAGCAATTGAAGAATCTCTAAGATTTCTAGTAGAGGAAATGAAGGGAAACATGCAGGAGAAGGAAGGGAAAGACATCTGCGCTGAAAGTACTCCTAGGAAATACCATCCCTGGTCTCAATACAGTGCTTGGGGAACCTGATACCACTCACAGTGACCTAAAAGATACTGGGACCGAGTTCTTTGTCGCACTGTATGGGCAGAAGAAGGCCAAGTCGATGAATAACACTCACTCCCAGATCTACAATAGCAAGCAAAAATCCTCCAAAACTTAAAAAGCTTCCTCCAACTGATGCCAACCTGATGCTGCACATACTGCATGCTCATCTCCAGGTCAGTACGTTTGGGTGGGAGGTTGCTAAAGAAGGGGCTGTCATACCTCTTGCCATCCAGGCAGTGGCTCCAGTTAATCTGCTGTCACCAGCTGTAGCTGCAGCACATTGAAGGCCTGCAGCAAAGGAAACTGCAGCTGCCATGCTGCAAGTATCAGTTGCACTGACTACTGCAAGTGTGAAGGGGGTTAGGTCTGCTGCTGCAACCCATTCACAATACATGTACATACAGAAAAAGACCAAAAAGATGATGAGGCTGAAGGGAATTAGGAGACAAATGATGAAGATGTTGAAGGCTATTAAGTGGGATTGTGTGGTTGTTGTTGTAAATATGTGTGTGTGTGTGTGTGTGTGTGTGTGTGTGTGTGTGTGTGTGTGTGTGTGTGTGTTGTGTGTGTGTGTGTGTGTGTGTGTGTGTGTGTGTGTGTGTGTGTGTGTGTGTGTGTGTGTGTGTGTGTGTGTGTGTGTGTGTGTGTGCTCATGCATACTACATATAGTTATTTTACAGCGTGTGTGTGTGTGTGCTTGCTGTTTGCAGTTCTTGTATAGTTATTGTGTGTCTGTGCGTGCTGTATATAGTTCTTTCTTTTGCTGTAAATAGTTATTTCTTTTGCTGTGTATTGGTCTTGTATATACAGTAGTTATTGTGTGTTGGTGTTTCTCTGTGTGCATGCTGTATAAAGTTCTGTCTTTTGCTGTAAATAATTATTTTTAGTTTGTGTGTGCATGCTGCATATAGTTATTTTGCATGTTGTATTGTATATAGGCCTAGTTATGATATATAGTTATTGTGCATTTGTGTACGTGTGCATGACGTATTTAGTTATTTTGCATGCTGTATATAGTTCATGTATATAGTTCTTGTGGGTTTGTTGTGTGGGTACAGGATGTATATAGTTATTTTGCATGGGGCCACTTAATTACTTAATCCGTCCGTCCCTAGGTCCACACTGCCTGTGTTTACCCTTGGAAAAACATTTTTGAGCCTGGCTTTATCAGATGATCTGATTTTGTTTGTATGCAAATGAGCGCAGATTTTATGAGATATGGACTCATTTGCATATTTAAACATTAAAATACAACTTGCTGTCAATTAATCAACCCCGACGTACTCGGTTGCTGAGCGACGTCCACGTCTTTGGCGGACTATTTCTCTGCGAATGCTGGTAACCAGGGGCGATTCTAGGTTCTGACTTTTGGGGGGGCTCAACCCCAGGAAGCCACAGGGGTATTTTCTGTCATTCCCACCCTAGGAGACAGATATTTTTTCGCGCCCTCCCTGAATTGAAATAGCCTACTATTGAGAACCTGCGAATATTTATTTATTTCGATTAATAAAATTAGCGGAGATAACATAACTTAAAACAATTTCCAAGTTCAGTTTATTAACTCAATTTGTAACATTTAAACAAGACTGCTAAGTCTGACGGCCAAGAATCTCAAAACAGAGAAACAAGAGCATATAATTCACTGGGGTTTGCATTTAATTAAAAATATTTTTAAACAGTAAACATTGGTCACTTACTTACTTATTGGTCAGCTTCATCAGCTTATTCCCTTTCAAAAAAAATAATATATGGTCATTTTTCAAGCATGAATAAAGCCACCAAGTCCCTGTGTCATGACTTTGTACGATCAAAATTCTTGTAAAAATTCTGACCCTTGGTAATATGTTTATTTAAAATAAAATAAGTAATTTATTTAAATAAATAAATAAATAAATAAATAAATAAATAAATAAGACACTAAGTCCCGTCTTGTTATGGCAATGAACGTACCCTCAGCTGATAAAATAATGCCAGCGTTTTTTTTCAACTGAAAATTAGCACCCATGTCAACTTTTTCGGCTCCTTGCACCTTATAATGCTTATCATGCTACGCAGCATTACAAGCCCCTGCCGACTAAAACATGAAGCAATTCAAGAGGAGGCATAGATAGAATCGTCAACTGTCATTAATATCATCTGACAGATTATGTCAAGGTTTTAAAATTGATTATTGTTATTATTAGCTGGTCATGTTAGCACAGCTGGAAATCGTGGATTTTCTGATAAAGACTAGCAAGCCTTTTTGACAGACAAAACAGCAGAAACTATGTTAAGTGTACTCGTGCTGCCTTTTTGTTTTTTTTCAACCAGGAGACGCCCACCTACCAATCAGAGGTTCGAGATTCCTGAAGGAAAGTTGCGCTCGATTTCACTAGCCCATTTGTGCCTGTTCATTAGTGTACAGCATCTATTCTCTCATTGCTTGTGTAAAAAAAATGGTGGAATATTAGATTTGAGGACGAAATGATAGGGTGGGCTAAGGCAAGTTTTGGGTGGGCTTGAGCCCACCCAAAAAAGGTCTAGCTTCGCCACTGCTGGTAACAAATAAATTCTAAAAAGACACACGGTGTGTCTTTTCGTTTTAGCAAGTAGCTGTGTAATAAGTGGGATAATGTATAGAACATCACTGGTTGTTATCGGGAAAATAAGCCCCGGCGCGATTTGGAGGTGTCTTGCTTCGCCCTGAAGGGGCTTATTTTCCCAATAATGACCAGCGACGTTCTACAACTTATTATCCCTTACTTACAGACACCTGTAAAGTGGAGCAATACATGTATCGTTAAAAGTCCCAGTGCTATTATAAGGTCCTGGTGATAACGAGACGGCCCACCAGTGATGATGCTTACGCATGTTCCGGACAGCGACCGTTCATTCGCACTGCGTTGGGAATCTAAAAGTTTCTCACAGCAGGTTTTTTTTTCCCAGATAAAAAACAGTCAGAACTAAACAGAACTTAGTAGGATCAGTTTCAAGATTGAACGCCTTTATTTCCTTGTAGCCTATCACCTACTATCCTTTTGCTATTACTTATGAGAAGCACGTTGTATTGCACTGTATGGAAGGCTGTACTTGCCCTTATCTAGAGCTGGTTTACCAGTAGGCTACACAACGTTTAAAACTGAGTAAAGTCAATGCCATCAGACGGTTACAACGTCAATCAATAGTAAAGTATGTTATATAATGGTTGATTCTTTTATATTGAGTAAAACTTTCATGTTCCGCCATATTCAAGCGCATCCCTAGTAAACCATACGTCACCAACTGGGCAACTCAGTTATCAAAATCTCGCCCCAGTTTTAGAACGGAAGTAGAATCATAAGCGCGTCATGAGGTGTCGATCACGAGAGCTTTCCGACGTCACAAAAGTATTAATAAATTCCAGCGAAGTGAACATGCCAATACTCTATATCAGCATTAACGGAATGCCTCGTGTCCAATCAAATTACTGGGTCGGAACTAACTGTTGTACAATATAAAATAACGCATTTTAACATTGAAATTACAGTCCTTACCTACAGTGGTTTAGTTGCATATTGATCGATTCTATGCCTATGTTTTGGAGGAAATAACACGATTCGTATAGCCTAATTTATTAAATATGACAAAAAAACATTTAGTTATTTTTTATTATCCTTTTCTGTAAATATTTCAAGGCCCGGTTCTAACGGGTCCCCATACCGGTTGGGAATCACTGGTTTGATGGAAATAGTTGATTATTATGAAACAAACAAACGATATGACAGTACTTAACAAATCAATGCTTATTAAAGATTCAATACAGTATGTTATATCATATAAAAACGTTTCTCTGATGACTTAAATAGGTCAGTAGGAGACCTAAGAAGGGATATTGTTGGTTGTGTGGGAATTACGATCTTGTATTTTTACCCATAAGGCATCAGTTCTTGGGTGATTGGGCTCCATGTTGCTCAAGCTCCATGTTGCTTGAGCAACATGGATTTTCTCTTTTAGATTTTTACGTATTTAAATTGTGATGTATAATGTATAACTTGTGTAATGTATAACTTCTTTACAGTAAAGATCGGGGCATTTGTCCATCCGTCCATCTGTCAGCCATTTTGTGCTTATTTTCATTTCTAAAACACAAAATAAAGGCTAATCTCTCAGAACCTTACAGAAAGTGTAAAACACTGATTGCAGTAAAAGTCCTCTTCCCCTGCATCTTCATGAAAAAAAAGATAAGATGAGGTCAGATATCATCTTTATATCACAGGAGACGTGGAGTCACTTTAAGTGTTGTGGTATTATGGTATAATTCAACCCGGTATCACGAGATCTCGTGCTCATGCGCACGAAACGCGTTAATCTATTGAATCGTGTCCCAGAGTACGATTGTTCGACTTTTTTCGTGAAACTCATCACGAAATGTTAACCAATGAATGCATTCTGAATGGGCATCCTTCAACACTATATTCTTGGTCAATAACTATCAAACACACACACATCCCTTCAACATCACGAGCGACGATATGACAAGAAACAATGCACATCTCCGCTAAAAATGTTTACATAAACACTTTATTGGTAACTATGCTAAAATATCATATTTTCACCCCAGAATAATACTGTATCTGTCCGCCATTTTCAGCAGAAAAGCGTTGGGCATACTGGGGATATATAATGGGTTAAAGAAGCGATTTTTAGTGCTGCCAACTTGGTTCTATGAACCATCCTTATGCACCGACAGCGATGTGTTTTGTGTGAATTTCTTCGTTCTTCTGACAAGAAAGTGACTGTATTGGAAGTCCACTTGGATAAGAGGTCTGCTATAATGGCCCTGAATCGTAAAATGTAAATGTGAAGGATGTTTAATCTGTCTTGATGTATTGGAATGGACAAATCCAGAATTCGCTGTTGGTGATTACATTTACTTAACGATAATGTCATTACTATATAATACAACAACATGAAATCCGTGTACGCTCCACCTGTTCACACAGGAAAATGCAGAGGAAAACCTCATGCCATATATTACCCCTTTCTCCATAGTGTTTTGGTTTCTCTACGTAGAAAGAATGGCCCAAACATGTGATTGTGACGTGTTTCCCTTCAAAGACTTTGAGCTGTCCTCCCACCTCCCTGGCCCAGGCTCAACCTCCTCCGCCAAGGAGGCATCCTGACCGACGTGCTGCTCTGAAGGACACTGGAAAAAACGGATACATATCCCCGTTGGCCCATTTTCCGGGGCAGCATCCTTGGTTCTCCAGCAGCCCCTACTTCAGGGCCTGTTCTGCAGCAACTTCCTGGAGAGCAGCAGAGCCGGTGGACCTCAAGGGCAGTCTCCCC
>OLKM01000463.1:225171-304766 GCA_900291075.1 Melanogrammus aeglefinus | reverse complement strand
GACTCTGGACCGGGCTAAGTCGAATCTGGGCCCGTGACTGAGAGGAAGAGAATGAGTCTAGGCCATTTTCTGTTGTCCTTTTTGGTCAAGTAGACCACTGATGGGCTGAAATGTAAAGGCGTGGGCCCAATTCAACAAAGGAAGTCATTAGATGGGCCTTTTTGAAATGATGATGATGATGATGATGATGATGATGAGGATATTTCATCGCTGACAACTTGTTGGAACTTTACTCTAATAGCCAGAAGCTGGAGAAAAGTGGGAACGTTTGTTGAGTCCACTTATGATAAGTTCACAATGTCCACTATGTTTAACTCGGGTTGTTTGAATATCTGTTCACGTTTAACCGTGTGTACATTTGCATAATACGTCTCATGGCCCTACACGGTCCCTTGTAAAATAAAGGGGTCAATTAGGTTTACTTGCAAATGCCCTAAGAAATAGCTCTGGGACTTATTAACCTGAATGGTACCCTCCACGCCAAAAATAAACACTTCTAGGGTAAGCGTCGATTTCTATATACTTCGATCCCGCCATATAAGGGAATCTACGACTATAGCGCGGCTGGAGTTGCTTGTGTAAGATGAAATGTTGGACGCAAATACTGAGCTCAGCGTTGGCAGAAATACTTGTGGAAGTCTTTGCGGTCCTATAGCTGCTGGGTAGAAACAAAAATAAATCATCCCTCCACACATGCACACACACCTGCAAAAACGTCCAGATACTTGTCGACAGGCAAAACAATCAGAAGGCAGTGTGATCTGCATGCTGCAAGAGCCTACTTGACAAATGAGCGGGTCCGTTTGGTTTTTATCGCGTTCTGTTGGGCGCCGGCTTCAGATCTTGGCGGCCAGAGGTGATCACCCTGTTGGCAATCCATCACTGTGGTTTCACTGCCACGTAACACACACCACAAACACACACACACCACTACATTCACACACACACACACACACACACACACACACACACACACACACACACACACACACACACACACACACACACACACACACACACACACAGCATTCTTATGCAAACAAAGATAGGGTGGCATGACTGATGGCAACAATTCATTATATAATAGCAAATAATGGAACATGATGAGCAATCAATTTCAAAACCCAATGCTTCCTGTAATTAATCCTGCTGAGATTCATTACAGGAAAATAGATCAGCGTCAAAACTTTTAGTTTAACTCTGATAAAAATACTCTCTCACACACACACACACACACACTGACACACATCCTGACAGCAAACCCTGGAACATTAACATGCACAGACAGGCACACACTACACCACATGACACCGGGACAAGACACACATACCAACACAGGGCAACACACATACACTCTGAAGACACAGTCAGCTCATGCAAGATGACTGTTAAGATGGGCTTGGGTCCCTCCCCAGCCTCCTGGACGAGACGTGCTGTCTAGAAGGCGGCGGAAGTGGACAATGCAGATGCACCGTGCTGCGTCACGCCACTGCTGACTCAGGCCATGTTATCACCATGGTGTGGAGCGGGGACAGGTTTGGGATGTTTTTTACTGTGTCCTCTTGATGAGTAAGATCTGAACCAAGCGTACGAGTTTGGTTTGTCCTCACAGTTTGTCAGGAAGTCCTGCGATCATGGAGCCCTGAGTTTTATGGCCGATGTGTGTGTGCTTACGTGTGGTTCTGTGTGTGGGTGTACACAGTGCGTTCTCATGACGAAGTCATTCTCTCTCTCGCTCTCTTCAGTTTTCTTTTTCTGTTGCTTTTTTATTAGATATTGCTCTCTACCTCTCTCTACCTCTCGCTACCCCTCTACCTCTCTGTCTCTCTCTCTGTCTCTCTCTCTGTCTCTCTCTCTCTCTTTCTCTCTCTCTCTCTTCTCTCTCTCTCTCCCTCCCTCCCTCCCTCCCTCTTGGTCCAATGTCAAATGTTAAGGGAGTACACATGGCAGTGCATGTACGGATCTCTGTCTCTCTCTCCTGTCTCTCTCTCTTCTTCTGTCTCTCTCTCTTCTCTTCTCTTCTCTCTCTCTCTCTCTCGTATCTTTCTTCTCTTTCTTCTCTCTCTCTCTTTCTCTCTCCTCTCCCTCGTCTCTCCCTCCCTCCCTCCTCCCTCCACTCCCTCCCGTTCCCTCCCTCCCTCCCTCTGGTCCACATGTCAAATGTTAAGGGAGTACATGGCAGTTGCAGATCCTCAACAAGACAACGGTATTCAACACTGTGTGTACGCTATGTAACACATTGGAGAAGTCAGCTCCAAAGTCTCTCGCTCTCTCTCATCGCGCTCTCAAACTCCCCACTCTTCTCTCCCTATCTCTCTCCCGGTGCGATGTCCAAATAAGGAAGGAGAATACCTGCTGTGTATAATCAGGTCATATGAACCATAAAACATCACTGGAATAATATTGTTTTCTGCATACAAAGAAGCCAAATCTCAGCTGCAGGAAGGGTTTGTTGTTGAAAGTCTTTAGGTACAAGTTTGCATGCATCCAACTCTCATGAATATTTATGTCTCATTATTATTATTATATATATATTTGTGACTCATCATTTGCATAACTACGAACTTTGGCAACCTACATATGAGTTCATTAACCATCTGAGGGCCATGGAGTTCATTTAATTCCCGCTCAATTCTCCTCGCTTGTTTTTGTATTTCATTGCGTTCATATTCCAGCTGTGGTCTAATGATGACCTCATGTTCATCACAGTTTTCAGTTGTCAATGTGGGAAATAATTACAGCGATGATTACATCTGGCTGCCCTCCGCTGGATAATTAAAGCGGCATCATCCCCCCCCCCCCCCCCCCCCCCCGTCTGCCGCGGTTGCCTAGGAGGCGTTAGCGAGTCCGGCGGCCCAACCTTCAGGGGGTTCATGTCAGGGCATCCCCCCTCGGGGGCTGTGGGTAATGAGGAAGGACAAGCACGTGGTGGTGCAAGACAGCTGTTAGCTGCTAATTCTCACTGATCCCTGTTCCCCCTGCACTCCCCCGTCATCGGGTCAAAACAACAAATGAGCAAAACAAGAATCTTGTCATATTTCTGCAGTGCGGACGCCAGGGGTGGACTGGGACAAAAATTCAGCCCTGGCATTTTCTGTCCAGACCAGCCCACTAGGGATGGCACGTGACGAACGGGAAGAACCCAGTACTTGATTAAAAACAATTTCATCAAGTACATCCATCCAAATAATTGTACAGCACTGTAAATAGCAGTTGTTTCTTATTTTTTTTAAAGTGTGTTTCTCTTGTGCTACTGACAAGACAGGTGTGGAACCCGAACAGGAAATGAACTGACCTCCTGTGGTCACTGCATCTCCACCCCCCATATCTACATATCTACAAAGCCCTTGTTAAATATCACACTTGATCCAACGTTAAATTCTCTCTTGCAGTTTTTAGTCTGTGACTGTGAAAATCTTTTGGTGTAAGCCCAGCATTAGTTAAAACCAGACATTTTACAGATAGTAGCAGCATTAGAGCTGAAACTCATTTGTTTTAACGGTGACTCAGTCATTATCAAACCATAAATAGAGAACTTAAATAGAGAACGTGTAAGTGCACATGTATGTATACAATTGTGCACATACACGTATATGAGAATGCATATCTATTCAGACCTGTAATTCATGTCTTAGACTTTTTCACACAGCTATAGATAAAAAAATCCAATTCTCTATTTATGGTTTTATATTACTTCCTCATCAGCAGCCAAGCCAGCTACACTCCTCAGCAAATTCATGACCTGCAAGAAACAGCATACAGAACTTGTACTCAGTATCTGTGTACTGGCAAGTATATGTAGGCATGTAACATTTTTGTGACGTAGTGACACTTAGTGAACAAATTTATCTGTCATGAAGGATGACTTAAGTCTCAAAAGAGCCCTAAGGCCTACCCGCATAACTGTTAATTGAACGTAAAAGATATGCAGATGTTGGAACTTAAAATCATCATAGCCAAACCTTTTGTTTCAATCTGAGACAAAACAAGTTGCATAATAAGCTATAATAAACTCTCTCTCTCTCTCTCTCTCTCTCTCTCTCTCTCTCTCTCTCTCTCTCTCTCTCTCTCTTCTCTCTCTCTCTCTCTCTCTCTCTCTCTCTCTCTCTCTCTCTCTCTCGTCTCTCTCTCTCTCTCTCTCTCTCTCTCTTCTCTCCTCTCTCTCTCTCTCTCTCTCTCTCTCTCTCTCCATACTGGTTTTTTTTTGTGATTGTTGCAGCCAAAAATCCTTAATTATGCGGCAGGTTTTCTTAGAAAATGCGATGAACTATGAGGCATATTTATAAAATTGCGTGAACTTGCAGAAATTGTGGGGAAAATGCAGCTTTTGGATGACGTTCATGTCGCGTAATTACGTCACTTCACGTTCCCATGGCAATGGGCGAAATGGCTGCTCTTGTGTAAAGTAAGCGTAACAATGTTCAACTTTCTGCTAAATTGCGGGGATTATGAAATTATGCAAGCCCCGCATTATGCCCGCGCATCCGCTGTGTTGATAAACAAATAATCCCCCTATAGCGCGACTGCGGTCCACTTTAAAAAAAATAAAAAATAATACTGTTAACCGTGTGCATGGAAAAAAAGGGGTCGTGTAACAGTTTACAATTTTTTGTAACCGTTCACACCCCTAGTTGTCACAAGTATGCAGTTAATTAGGTCACATCACATTCAATGTAAAAACGTTTTCTACTTTGTTTTTTGGACAAAATGGAGCCTAGCTAGCCCCAGGCTAACGTTACTTAGCATATATGCCTCCACTCGCTCGTTTCCCGGCGCAGCAGCACATGCTTGGGGTGTTGACCCCGGCACCAAATAGGTCTGTCAATTTTGAACATTTAGCAGCTTCCACCTCCAGAGACTTTTTTCAGCTTTTTAAGTCGCAGTTTTTCAGCACCACCGGGGCGTTTCTTACACTTATCCATTTTTCAGCTCCGTCCCGACTCCCTCGACTCCGGCCCATGCCATGAGGTCCCTCCCACCCTGGTTTGTGTTGTGATTGACAGCACTGTCAGGGCTCTCTGAGCCTGTCAGCCCATGATAGATTGACAATGACAAACATAGACCAATAATATGTGTCGATGCTGGCAACACACTGCTAGCCTTCTGTAGTCCATTGGCCGGCCCAATTGGAGGGAATTTAGAGAGAGAGAAAAAAAAACAATACATAGCGGAGCGGACCGGCCCACATTGGGTCAACGGCCCACCGGGACGATGCCCGGAAGGCCAGATGGCCAGTCCACCCCTAGCGGGGTGTTATGGTGAACGAAGTGATCTGCCATCTTGGTGTTGGTTTGGATTTGGAGGGAAAATACTTAATTGCTCGCACATCAAATAAAAAGTAACCGCATGAGGTGTGTCCACATCGTTGCGAAAAAGTTCAACTTGCTGCCAAGTGCAGACACGTTTTGGAATGCATGCCGTGAAATGTAGGCCTACGGTGACTTTTCCATGCAAGAACACCAGTCATATGCACGGTGTGCGTGTGTATGTGTACGTAAGCGTGTGTAGCCCATGTCAGCGTGGGTGTATGTGTGTGGGTTCTAAATGACGGGATACAATAAGAACTTAGACTATAGACAGCTCAATCCAGGCCTCCTTCTCAGGTGCCAGTCAGAACCTGTCTGACCAGCTAGGAGGGACAAAGTTAAAAACTATAGTTTTTCCAATGAGTCACACACACGCGCAGCTACACACACACACACATGCATGCACACACACACACACACACACACACACACACACACACACACACACACACACACACACACACACACACACACACACACACACACACACACACACACACACACCAGGGATGGAAATTAACATACGCCATTTGCGGGTGGATTTGTATGGTGGCGGGTGAATTGTGTCACTTCACCCGCCACTGGGTCGGGTAATACTTTCAAGTCAGGTCCGATTTCAAATTTGCATATTTAATACATTCGTCATACGGCGCTGCACAGTTCCACAACCATTACTGTCAACATCGGGCCCTCTTCTTCTTCTACGCCTCTCTTGCAGAACTGCGACTGTCAACATCCGGGATAATATACCGGTAACAGCCATAGCTCTCAAGTCTCACGCATTCGGCGTGAGACACACGCAAATCGGAAGAAGACGATGGGTGTGTCGCATAGACGTCGTCATCGTCTTGCCGTCCCTCCCCGTTCTGTGATTGGTTCGCCATCTCAGGCGAAAATCGGATCCATGGAATCCAGGCTGCTTGGTAGCGCGAAATGAAATCGCGCACAAGGCAGCAATGGCTTACAATAGGCCTAGGCTACGTTCATTTCCCCTGAAGGCAGCAATGTTCCATTTCAGCTGGAATTCACCGGTACATCAAACATTTGGCTTTGACTCCCTCAAGAACATGAACCACGACATGGAGGGGAAAGGGATTGTCGTCGGCGAATGTCTCCCGCTTGAGCCCCGCTTCCCGCTGCCGAGGGACCACCGCCTCGGCGCTGCAGGAGGCGGAGGTGCCTTTTCTCCTCCTTGTCGCGGTTCAGTCTACTTCACATTGAAGTGGACGTGGAAGAACCAGGAACGTCGGAGAACCCAACACGGTCGTTTGAGATTCATAATATCGGCTCTCACAGCTTTTGGCCGTGATAATATATATTATATGATATAGATATCTATGTAGGCTATATGATATTATTTAGATATAGAGCTCCAAGACTCCCGTGTGTTCTAGAATATTTACAGAACACAGCTAAAGGCTGTGTGCGCCTCACCATTGCGATACATCCACTGTAAACAGAGCGCATGGTACCGTGGCTGCAAGCTGCTTAGGGCCAAACCCCCACCCTCCTCCCTTGACCCGCCTCGCTCCTCCTCATTTGCGTTATAGCTACAGACACCAAAACAGCGCATTTGGGGGAAGCTCAATGTGTGACTGGCTCGGAGTGGCTGTAACTGCACCACGGCTGAATTTCCGGAACGTCTTTGAATACTGTGTTAGTGGCCCACTAATACTTCGTCCATAAAAATGCATGTCATGGCACCTTTAACAAATTTCTCCTACAGGGGATTGATAAAGTTCTATCTAGACTATTGAACAGAACGAAACACTTGGTCATACTTTACACACTTTACCACAGCATTGGCCTACTGAATGCCGCAGATATATTTTCAGCATTGGACTGAATGCCACATAAATATATAATTATGTTTTTGCACGTTTGCAACATTTAAAAGTTCAGGGTATAAAGTTGAAGTATATGCCTCTACTTGTATTGCTTAAGCCAATAGCCTTTTTGAGGCAGTTTTTTTTCTGAATATTAGTGTTAAGGGCCAATAATGCTTACTATCATACGTTAGTTACCATGTCTGTGGACACATTTGTATGCAGTCACATGTAAATATAAAAAAACAAATTGACTTATGAAGGTGTAGCCATGCATGTTGTTTTATTGTATAATATGTCAATTTGTTTTTTATTGAAAATACTTTGTATAGATGAATTATCCCCAAACTTGTCATCGTAACACCTTTGAAATAAACATGACTTAACATGGCAGATACCTGTGTATTGTTTATCATATGCGGTAAGAGTGTAACGTTTTCAACTCAGTTCCTTGGTAGAACCCACTTACAGTAAAAATCACTTCTGATGGAAAAAAAGATGCGTATGAAAAACACTTTTCTTATCTATCGTTACTATTATATTGTTTAAAAAGGTACACATATATTAAAAATATATATAGTGTATAAAAAGTGGCTGGTAAAAAATATGATTTTTAAATCTACCTGCCACAGTGTCTGGTGGGCAAAAAAGTTGCACACACGCAGACGCACAAACACCAACATGCGCACACACACACACACAGAACCTTAGCACATTCACTGTAAAGGTTTCCTTTACAGTGAATGATCCTATTGTGTATTGGGCTTTTCACTAGTACTACTGACCTTCTTATCCGAACATACTGTGTTGTGTAATGCCTGATAGGCAATTTTATCAGACGAAGGCGTGTCCAACTGGCCTATGTTGATCAATGGCTCTTTTGTTATTTCCAGTATCAAGCCAGAGAAAGTTCAGAGATCAATTACCAGGTTGAAGCCGTGGTGAACAACTATCAATAACTTACCCTTCTAAAACTTATATTAGTCAGATAAAACCCTAAAGGGGTTTTTATGAGCCAGGCTAATTAACAATTACTAGAAGGGAATCAGTAAAATTCTTAATTAAATATTAACGTGTTATGAATGTTTAAAAGAACAGTCATGTCGTTCCCTGGAAAGCTGACGATGGTTATGGAATCTGTGATGAACGACCGTCTGCCTCAGAAGAGGCAGCGCAGAGGCGCAGGCTTGCGCTGGTTGTTATTTCTAGCTAAGGAATAGCAGTGGAAAGATCCAGCCGGCTGCCAGGACTAACACGTCCAACTCCCTTTGACTCCTGAGCCAGTGCATGGTACTGCAGTGCTGGGATCTGTCCAGTCTCCCCCAGTTCATTTCAGATGCAACCCAGATCAGATATGTCCCACTGAGAGAGGGCCAAGTAATGACTGTGCAGACCAATCACACACTGTCTCACACACACGCACACATATGCACAAACGCACGCACACATGTGCACACACACAAACACACAAACACACACACACACACACACACCCACACACACATACACACACACACACACACACACACACACACACACACACACACACACACACACACACACACACACACACACACACACACACACACACACACACACACACACACACACACACACACACATACATGCTCCTCTACCCAGTGTGTTACATAAACGCTGCAAGCTATTTCCTATTAGGAAAGGCTGCGTGTTATCTTGGCATATCAGCATCAGAATGTGAATTATTGCCAAGTAGGTTACCCATACCGAGGCATTTGTCATGAATATGTAGCTGTGATATATGTGACTCATACACATGACATGCGTGATGGATCTCTTCGGATATTTTATGATTAACTATTTGGCCGAGGGTTAATGCCATCAATGATCAAGTTTGGGTTTAGTACCTTCCTCAAGGATACGGGTAGGCTGTGGACATAGTGGTTCGAACCCAGAATATTTGGGCTGAAAACTAGAGACTGTGACATGGTTATAATGCGGGATTCCTGTGTTGTTTTCCTCGCAGTGTGCCAGGGCATCACCAACAAGTTCAACCTGCTGGGCTCCAGAGACGACCACTACCTGAACATGGTGAAGACGTACAGCAACTGCAACGTGGTGCTGGAGAACCTGGAGGTCACCTACATGGAGGACCACCACGACCTGTCCTTCCTAAAGGTACGGTGTATAGGTAGACGCCATATGGGCGTAGTGTCCTCCATTGGTTCACACATGACCGCTGGGGGGGGGGTTGTAGATCTTCTTTCTATGGTGGACTCCCAGCAATAGTCAACGGCCAAAACATCATTTATATTCAACCCTTGAGAAACTTTTTATTAACTAAAACTGTCCATTTTTTAAAAGCCACTAGCCGCTGAGATCCTATCGGAATGAGGATGACAAAAAAACCGCTCTGCTTTGGATTAGGATCATCGCATTTCTTCCTGTAGACTTCGCATGGGTCCGGGTCTTTCTGCGATTCCTTCCCGTGGCCTCCTATAGGCGGTGAGAGGAGCTGCGTGTTAGTCCTTACTCTGCTGGGCTTCACCAGCGGGGCCGGGCGTGGCCGGACCGCTTAGGGTACGCTCGCAAGAAACGCCAAGCGTAAATCACCATTACTGTCACATCAACACACACGGACACACACTCTCCTACACACACCACCACACCACAGCTGTTAAACGGTTTATTCCTTCTCCGTTGCACTCCCATCCTCTTTGGTGGTCTTGACGGGGCGTGAGCCGGCGGAGCGGCGGGCTGTGGGTCGGGGGACACCCCTAACGGCTCCCCTAGCACCAGAGGGTTTTTTTTTTGCACAGTGGTTCATAACACATGACCTCACAAGTCGTCGCACCCCCCAACCCCCCCCCCCCCCCCCTCGACTTCGGTCGGCGCGGGTGTGAAAGCCGAGGCTGGGAAACCCAAGGCTGTGATGTGATAGCACACGCATTCACACTTTCATCCTAAACCATTTTCCAGTGAACTCTGACGCGTGTTGAGTGGTTGCTGAGTGGGTCAGAGGGTTAAACATCTGGCCTGAGGGCGCGTACTGGTGGACATGAAGGGAACGAACCCAGGAGCCAGTTTTTGTCCGGGAGTGGGAACCCCCCTCCTCACTACACTAACCTGCTTAAAGCAGGGGGAATGACAGAAAAAAAAATACCATGAACATACACCAACATAACCCTCATTCGTCGATTTGTTGAGATTAATGGTAACAAATCTGATAGAAATACACCTATTAAAATCCCCTCTTTACACACGCTTTACACACTCCCGCAAATGACCTTCTCTTGGGTTGAATACCTCCTTTTGATGCAATAATCATATAAGAGGGGCAAAATGAACCAGCCAAAGAGAGCCCTGACTCTCGTCCCTCCCCTGTGTGCTCCAGTCCATTCAGGAGGTGGGGGGCTACGTGCTCATCGCCCTGAACACGGCGAAACGAATCCCCCTGGACAACCTGCGCATCATCCGGGGCCACTCGCTGTACGAGGGCAGCTACGCGCTCGCCGTGATGCTTAACTTCAACAAGACCATGGGCCTGGGCACCCAGGAGCTGCCCCTGATCAGCCTCAAGGGTGGGTTCCCCTCTCTCTCACTCTCTCTCTCTCTACTCTATAGTACCCCCACCCCTCTCTCTCTGCTCTATAGGACCCCCGCCCCTCTCTCTCTCTCTCTCTGCTCTATAGTACCCCCGCCCCTCTCTCTCTCTGCTCTATAGTACCCCCGCCCCTCTCTCTCTCTCTCTACTCTATAGTACCCCCGCCCCTCTCTCTCTGCTCTATAGTACCCCCGCCCCTCTCTCTCTCTTTCTCTCTCTGCTCTAGAGTACCCCCCGCCCTCTCTCTCTGCTCTATAGTCCCGCCCTCTCTCTCTCTCTCTCTGCTCATATAGTACCCCCGGCCCCTCTCTCTCTCTCTCTCTCTCTGCTCTATAGTACCCCCACCCCTCTCTCTCTGCTCTATAGTACCCCCGCCCCCTCTCTCTCTCTCTACTCTATAGTACCCGCTCTCTCTCTACTCTATAGTACCCCCGCCCCTCTCTCTCTACTCTATAGTACCCCCGCCCCTCTCTCTCTCTCTACTCTATAGTACTCTACACCCCTCTACTCTCTCTCTGCTCTATAGTACCCCCGTCCTCTCTCTGCCTCTCTACTCTATAGTACCCCCGCCCCCTCTCTCTCTCTCTCTGCTCTATAGTACCCCCGACCCCTCTCTCTTCTGCTCTAATCCGCCCTCTCTCTCTCTCTACTCTATAGTACCCCCCGCCCTCTCTCTCTCTCTCTCTCTCTAGTACCACCCTCTCTATCTGCTCTATAGTACCCCCGCCCTCTCTCTCTCTCTCTCTGCTCTATAGTACCCCCGCCCCTCTCTCTCTACTCTATAGTACCCCCGCCCCTCTCTCTCTACTCTATAGTACCCCCACCCCTCTCTCTCTGCTCTATAGTACCCCCCCTCTCTCTCTTCTCTGCTCTTATAGTACCCCCGCCCTCTCTCTCTTCTCTACTCTATAGTACCCCCGCCCCTCTCTCTCTCTGCTCTATAGTACCCCCGCCCCTCTCTCTCTCTCTGCTCTATAGTACCCCCACCCCTCTCTCTCTCTCTCTGCTCTATAGTACCCCCCCCCTCTCTCTCTCTCTACTCTATAGTACCCCCGCCCCTCTCTCTCTCTGCTCTATAGTACCCCCGCCCCTCTCTCTCTCTCTACTCTATAGTACCCCCGCCCCTCTCTCTCTCTCTGCTCTATAGTACCCCCGCCCCTCTCTCTCTCTCTACTCTATAGTACCCCCACCCCTCTCTCTCTCTCTCTGCTCTATAGTACCCCCCCCTCTCTCTCTCTCTGCTCTATAGTACTGTATGTGATTGAGATTATTTTATGCATTAACGTTTTTTTAAAGAAAAACAAAAAAACGAAAATGACTAAATGTACACTTTATTTAAAGTGTATAATTCTTTATACTATTTTATGATTCATAAGCCCTTTGAGTTTTTCCAAGGCAAACCTACAGTGAATTCAGACTTTCGATCTATAAACTAATCCCATTCAGAAGCAGGTCCTACTGGGGCACACTGCTCCAGGACGCCTACAGATTGGTCATCGGAAGGGTTGGGGATCAAACCCTCAACCTCTCTCCGCTTGGTGCCAGAGCACCGACCCTAACCCACGCTTCTCTCTCTCTTGTTTCTGCCCCCGTTTTGTCCCTTGAAGAAATCCTCAAGGGAGGCGTGAAGTTCATCAGCAACCAGCTGTGCAACATGGAGACCATCCAGTGGAAGGACATCGTGAACTACGACAACAAGCCCAGGATGGAGCTGCCCGCACCCAGCAAGAACAAGAGCTGTGAGGGCTCCGTCCCATCACACACATGGGAACAGCATGTATGGAACTACCGCTCTCTAGAATGACTTCAACTCTCTCTCTCCCTGTGCAGGTAAAAAGTGTCACTCCAGCTGCTATAACGGCTCCTGTTGGGCCCCTGGCCCTGACCACTGTCAGATCCGTGAGTGGTTCCTTCACTTGACCCAATGCAAATTGAGCGCAAATCTCTTTGAATGCAAGTTATAATACGATCAAATATGCAAAATAGTGCACGCACACACACACGCACGCACGCACGCACGCACGCACGCACGCACGCACGCACGCACGCACACACACACACACACACACACACACACACACACACACACACACACACACACACACACACACACACACACACACACACACACACACACACACAAACCGTTACTCCTGCAAATCAGCAGGGTTGTGCGTCCTCCTCTTCCAGTGACCAAGTTGAACTGCGCGCAGCAGTGCACCCGGAGGTGCAACGGGACGTCCCCCAGCGACTGCTGCAACGACCACTGCGCTGCGGGCTGCACCGGGCCCAGGGCCACCGACTGTCTGGTGAGACCGGCACGCTGTTGGAACACAGGGATCACATGTGTGACGCTCCCTAACATCCCAGCAAGAAGAACCCCAAAGCCCGTTTTTTTTATTGTTTTTACTCTGATCAGAAACAAATAGAGCTGAGAGTTTCCGGGCGGAAGGTCTTCTGATGTGAGGGAGGGTTTATTTGACATTGGCCTGCGTGAGGGACTCTGTTCCTGCTCTTGGTACGGCTGTGAGGTCTCCAGAGAGGAATGCTGTGTTATTATTAGTGATGGACTCTGTTTATGGTTCCCCCCCCCCCCCCCCACCTCCCAGGCTTGCTTGCACTTCCAGGACGACGGGACCTGCAAGGACTCGTGTCCGGGCCTCCTGACCTACGAGCCCAACCTCCAAGAGCTGGTGCCCAACCCCAACGGGAAGTACAACTTTGGGGCCACCTGTGTCAAGAATTGCCCCCGTAAGCTCCAATGATTGCCTTTACCTTGTTTAGGCCATACCAATGCAATGCGTATACATGCTATACCTAATAGATCATATAATCTTTATATAGAAAATGTCCTCCAATGGCTGCTGGTTAACACAACATGTATATCTGGCACAGGAAACCGTGAACTTTGATATTGCCTTAGTCCTAGATAGCCAAGGTAAACATAAAAGCTGAAATATTCCCTTTGCTGAAAGGAAATACATCACGTATAAGTCTGTGAATCACCCTCTATTTGAATTGCGTTTAGGATTGCCTTTCGCCTGTTAAACATTCAGTAGTCTCCAACCGAGTTTAATGATAAACCCTTCTAGCCGGGATAAGAAAATGATTGAGTTTTGGGGAACGTGTTAATGCAACAACTGCATCTCTTTATAACTGTTTCGAACACACTGTTCCGCTTGGTGTGCGATGATGACACAGAATGTCATGGAGTCCAGTCAGTCAGTCGATGCTGTGCTGCGTGGAATGCGTGAGACCAACAGTTTCTGTTTTGGTGTGTTTAATAGCCTTCACCATGTGGGTCCTCAGATAACTTGTGGTGACGGACCACGGATCGTGCATGCGTGCCGCACCTGCACCGGCAACACCTACGAGGTGGAACGAGGGGGGGGGTCCCGAAAGTGCACCAAGTGTGACGGACTTTGTCCGAAAGGGTGAGGAGGAGGAGGGGAAACGGGGCGGGAGGGACTCAGGTGGTTACGGTGGGGTTGACTAGTAAGCGGAAGGTTTGCTAGTTCGATTCCACCGGCTCCTCCTAGCTGTGTGTCGGGGTGTCCCTGAGGCAAGAGCACCTCACCCTGACTGCTCCAGACGGGAATGGCCGTCGCCTTTGCGTGGTGGACACGGCCGTCAGTTGTGTGAATGTGTGTATGAGTGAATGTAATCATTTGTGAAAAGCATTTTCCAATGGCCACTGGTTTGGAAAAGCGCTGTATAAAATGCTCTCCATTTATTTACCCATGATGTCTTTACAAATAACATTGACAGAGCTCATCCTTGTGCTCCTCGTGGTGTTATGTTGCGGCCACACCTGGAGTCTCTCAAGCAAGTGTATTGAACTTCAGGTTGCCCTTGTGGTCTATAAAGATATGAGAGTTGTGGTCTATAAAGATATTGCACGAGGGTTCAATGTGGTTCATTTCTCTTTTTTTTTTTTTGTTTTTTACTGTGTGTGTGTGTGTGCATGTGTGCGTGCGTGTGTGTGTGTGTGTGTGTGTGTGTGTGTGTGTGTGTGTGTGTGTGTGTGTGTGTGTGGTGTGTGTGTGTGTGTGTGTGTGTGTGTGTGTGTGTGTGTGTGTGTGCGTGCCGTGCCCGTGTGTTACGGTTTACAGTGTGCAATGGACTCGGGATGGGAAAATCTCACTAACACATCATCTCCCATGCAACGCCACCAACATCCGACTCTTTCAGAAACTGCACCCAAGATCAATGGCAACATCCAGTTCATCCACACGCTCTATTCCCATGGTAAGGGTTTCGAGACTGGATATCAGAAAAAACAAGCAACTCCCATTAGCGCGCTGTGGTGCTGTAAAACACACCAGTTGTGGCCGGATAGTTTGATAAAGGATGTGTATGTTGTTTGTTGTTTTTTAGCGATGAATTCACCAAACATACCCAAAATGGACCCCGCTCAGCTCAATGTGTTCAAAACAGTGAGAGAAATCACCGGTAAGAGTCCGTAATACCGGTATACCTCAGCCTCACCTTAGCAACCGCCTGCTCTGTTATTTGGCTGTCCTGTCATTATTCATCTGTAGCTGCCGGTTGATTCCTGCCTTTTGATCGTTTGTGTTTTTCCACACACCACCACCTCAGGGTTTTTATGGATCCAAACGTGGCCAGAGCACATGACATCACTCAGCCCCTTTGAGAACCTGGAGATCATCAGGGGGCGGACCAAGCGGTAGGGCACCCCCCCGTCCCCGTCCCCGTCCCGCTGAATCACATTCCTGAGGAATGAACGCAGATCATCGCGTCATCCAACGGGATCCTTTCTCAGCACCGCCTGTTCGTTCACGTCCTGCCTCCCTTCCCTTGTTCTCTGCATGTTTCAGGATGAGCCGTAGCCTGGTGATCGCCAAGGTGGGCATCTCTCACCTGGGCCTCCGCTCCCTGAAGGAGATCAGCGACGGAGACGTGGAAATCGCCAAAAACCCCAACCTTTGCTACACCCGCATGGGCCACTGGAAGGAGCTCTTCAAGTCATACAAGCAGACCGCCAAAGTGGAAGAAAACCTAGCCATAGACAAGTGTAGTACGTTGAATTCGTCCCCTTTTATTATGTTATGATATGAAAATAAATGTCTTTCAAACTTAGTCTATATGGCACTTTTCAAAACACTCACAAACTGTTTTAAGAAAGTTTGTGAGCGTCTCAAACAGTCACAAACTCAAAACCCCGTTCAAATCACGGGAAATGTGAGAGAAATGTGACATCACTAAAAACAATTCAGACCAAATCCAATTCCAACAGTGAGCTATCATCATTTTATGTCTGACGATGTTTCTATGTGAAGCACTTTCAGTGTTTCACAATATAAATAAAGTTACAATGCCTCTCTGATTAGCGGTGCGAGTTTTCTGATCGTCAGTCCGCCTTGTGCTCCCGCAGCTCAGCAGAACAACATTTGCGACGTAAAGTGCACCAAGGACGGCTGCTGGGGCCCAGGGGCCAACATGTGCTTCGCCTGTCGGAACTACAGCCGCCACGGGAGCTGTGTGGACGCCTGCAACATCCTGGAGGGGTAGGAGGAGGAGGAGGAGGAGGAGGAGGAGGAGGAGGTTGAGGAGGAAGAGGAGGTTGAGGAGGAAGAGAAGGTTGAGGAGGAGGAAGAGGAGGTTGAGGAGGAGGAGGAAAAGGAAGAGGAGGAGGAGGAAGTGGAGGAGGCGGAGGGAGGAGGGAGAGGAGGAGGAGGTGAGCAGGAGGGGGAGGAGGTGGGAGGAGGAGGATGAGAGAGGAAGAGGAGTAGGAGGAAAAGGAGCAGGAGTGGGAGGGGGAGGAGGAGGAGGAGGGGGAGGAGGAGGGGTAGGAGGAGAGGAGGGGGAGGGAGGAGGAGGGTTAGAAGGTGGAGGGGGAGGGGGAGGAGGAAGGGTTGCTCTTATTGACCCTACTCAACCCCCCCTTCCGATCCAACATGTTGTTTTTCCTTTATCCTTGATTTTCTGACTAATAAACCGTCCGATCTGTGTGTCAGATTTGCGTCTGCTGCGGTTCACTCCTTAAAGAGTTTACTACTTGAAAAATAGTGGTAGCATGACAACTGTTTCCTGTTGAAGATAAGGAGATTTGGCTTTCGGTATTCTCTCATCCCCCTTTTCTTTCATATATAACACGACCCCCGGCTGTCAAGCTTGACCAGACAAACCTCAGAGCTGGCGTACTCATTGACTGTCTTAGACAACGTCTGTCAAACATTGAATCTTGTATAATTTCATGCTTACAATTTAACTTCTGCCCTTACACTGAGTTCATGGCTTTTACATTTTTTATTTTAACGGTTGCTAGAGTTGGCTAGATTACTTATCATATTACTGTTGTTACTTTTTCCAAAGAGACCCACGGGAAGCTGTTGTCAATCAAACGTGCTTGAAGTGCCACTCTGAATGTCAAGCCCTCAACGGAACGGCGTCCTGCAGTGCTCCAGTATGTGTGCCCTCTATGACCCAACCATACCGTCCCAGTACAGCCATGTACCTCAATAACTGCTTTGTTTCTTTTGCGTTGTGTGTGTCAAATATTTTTGAAATTGGCAGCAACATGTTGACGCATATTGCTATGAATGTTTTATTTATTTGACCTTTATTTAACGAGGTAAAGCCCCCTTGGGTTTAAGAATCATTGACGAATGAACAGGCCTTCAAACTGTGCTCCGTAGAGTTTAATGAAGAAAAAAATGAACACTGTGCTACGCCACGACTACAGCTGCTCTGGGAGGATCCGACTATCGATGCTTTGTTATTTCCCTTCCTCGTCTTCATCCTCTTCATCATCCTCGTTTTTTCCTTCTTCTCCGTCTTCATCATCTCTTCTTCTCACATCCAGGGTCCTGGAAACTGCACCAAGTGTGCCCGCCTCCAGGACGGCCTGTTCTGCGTCTCCCGCTGTCCCCAGGACTTGCAGGGGAAGGACGAGAGCCGCATCTGGAAGTACGCAGACCACAGGAACATCTGCCAGCTGTGCCACCAAAACTGCACCCAGGGGTGAGTGCATTACCCCCCCCCTTGATTCCCCCTCTTCAGCACACCCTCAATCCTTCCAATAAGGTGTAACCCTGTTACGTGGACACCTTGTGGATGTGACCCTGGATCTAATTGGGTTTGTGTGGAGGAAGCAATCGCGGGGATCGGTGCCCTAGCTTGGTCTGCTTTGGCACCAGGCAGTGTTTCATTTCCCCGTTGCTGAATAAGCTGCTTACTTGGCCTTGTTGTTGACAAGATGTATGGTCGGTGAGGGAATTATGTGCTACGGCGCTGTAGCTCACAGCTCAGCGTAATAATAACAATAATGGAGCTGTGTTGTGTACATGTCATATCTGTCACTAGACAAGGAACAGTGTGTGTGTGTGTGTGTGTGTGTGTGTGTGTGTGTGTGTGTGTGTGTGTGTGTGTGTTGTGTGTGTGTGTGTGTGTGTGTGTGTGTGTGTGTGTGTGTGTGTGTGTGTGTGTGTGTGTGTGTGTGTGTGTGTGTGTGTGCGTGCGTGCGTGCGTGTGTGTGTGTGTACCAGTGTGTGTTCTTGTGTGTGCTTGAGCGTGTGTGTGTGTGTGTGTGTGTGTGTGTGTGTGTGTGCGTGTGTGTGTACCAGTGTGTGTTCTTGTGTGTGCTTGAGCGTGTGTGTGTGTGTGTGTGTCCATTTTTCATTTGCGTGTGTACATCTTTACAAGGAGTGCACACAAGCATCCATTTTTGCATATACAAATGGATGCTTGTGTGTGTGTGTGTGTTGGTCTGTGTTTTTGTGTGTGCTTAGATGTGCATGTCTTCAAGTGTGTGTGCGTGTGTTTCATCGCAAGTCTCCTACGATTCAAAGCATTAGGTAGTTACACCAGAACAGGGGCTGGGAGTTATACTGTGTCTCTCCTGTGTGTTTGAGTTCATCTCACTAAATCTCCTCTGATCACTTTGACAGCACAGTTCAGTCTAGTGCCAATGCTTTTATTGTACTGCAGACAGTACACATCTTCAGGGCTCTTCACAGTTCTTTTAATGGGTTTAGATTATCCCCTGCCGTTGCATACACAAAAGTACCGTTGTGTTAGCACAACAATAGTGTTGTCCTGTGGGGTAAAGTAGACCCGCTCAAGGCAGCGGTATGCAATGTATTATGAGTAACATCCAAGTAGAACATTTCCCGTCATCAATATGTTTAATCTACGTTCTTCCACTGAATTTGAATTATTTTAAATTTCTTAAATGGTTCATTTAGTTTAATAGACTTTTTTTTTTTAAATAATTGAGTGCAGAGGCAAAGACCTTGCAGGTAGATAGGTAGAGAGAAAGGTAGATTGTGTTAGCATTGTGTCTTGGTGCTGGGGGGCTTTATGCTTAAGCTTTATGTTATTCTACGTTTAATATAAATACGTTGGCATAAAAGAGTATCGTAAATAACCTGAAGAGAAATACAGTAAAAACCAAAGAGTTGATCTAGTGGTTGCATAGCGATACTGGGATAGCCGGAAAGTGAAAGTGAAAGTCTTTGCTGAGCAGCACTTTGATGTTTTGGAAGCCCCCCCACCCCCCCACCCCACCCCCCTTAACCACACAAACACAGACACACAGACACGTTTAATGTTGTCTGCCTGCTGTCTGAATTCCAGAGCTCATGGTGAAACAATACACATTGACACACAATACACAGCAATACATGCACAACTATGCAGGACATCCGAGCTAGTGTCTACAATAAATTACCTACATCGTCAGCTGATTGCCTGATTGCAAGAAGCATAAAAACATTATGGCTTTAGACGTGACGCATGCATAGTTAATAAGAACAAATCACCTACACATTACCCACTGTGTGGGTGCACTGACATTCCTTGCAGTGATTACAGCACAAGGCGAAACCAAAACTGTGTGTTGCAGCGTTCACTAATCTGAGACAGATGGCTTGTCATTAAGCCATTTCAAATGACTTAGTTTAAAGTATTATTCCCTTCAATGTTTGTGTTTGTGTATAATGGCCGTTATGTGTGTACCTGTCATCCTGTCTTTGTTACGATTCAACATTTTACCCTGATTTAACCCATTTTAAAATGTATTTTATTAATATTGATCTGTGTGTTTGATACAGTCTGCTTTTTATTTGCTGATAGATGCCATGGTCCTGGGAGGAATGGCTGTCTACCCAAACGGTGAGCCAAGTAATCCGACAGGATTCCTTTGCCGTTCAGGGCACAGTTCAGGCCACGCAGATAATACCTAGAATGTATTCTATGCTTGAGGTGCAGCCCATTTCTGCTGAACTGAGTGACGGTTGATTCCAAGAAGAGGACAATGGTTATGGATCAGTCATCAACCCACTGCTATTCTCGACAGATCTGTTGACAAACCAGACTGGCAAAGAGATAAAGAAACTGGATACACTTTGTTTCACAGTTGAGCATCTTCAGAGATATTTTACAAAGTGTGGTGTTTGTTGCCTGTCGGAGTAAAGATAAATGTTCACGTGGAATGTTAATATCAGTGATATCTCAAATATAACTATTTCTAATTGATTATGTGTCATTTTCCTCCCAGCCAATCAGGGCTGTCCATAATCGCGGCCGGCGTGGTCGGAGGCCTCCTGGCCCTGGTGGTTGCGGCGCTGTCCGTCTTTGTGTTGCTACGGCGACGCCACATCAAGAGAAAGCGGACCACACGGAGAATCCTCCAGGAGAGAGAGGTAACCCTCAGAAAAAATTCTCTGTAGGCAGCCTATGCTCCGAGATCGTACACAAAAAGAAATGGCACTACCAATCACTCAAAACAAAAAGAAATAGTATTCCAACCAATCACCGACAAGGGGTGGGTGATGTGGGGTTTTGCGCTGCATTCATGACTTTTTTTCACCGGATGCACGAAACATGGAAGGGAGGGGCGAGCTGGCTCTGTTTGTTTGGGATCTCGCTTCAAATGCAAACAAGTGACGTCCCCCCAACATCCCTGATCCAAGCTTTAAGTCCTTTTCTAACGTATGGATCGTGTACTCATGGGTCTGTCCTCTTCAGCTGGTGGAGCCGCTGACGCCCAGCGGGGAGGCACCCAACCAGGCCCTGCTGAGGATCCTCAAGGAGACCGAGTTCAAGAAGATTAGGGTGCTGGGCTCTGGGGCCTTCGGCACCGTCTACAAGGTACCGGGGGGGGGGGACCCTGTGTGTGTATGTGGGTGTATTGGTGAGAGAGCACCCGGCGGGACTCGGGAGTAAAATGCATGCATAACATCCACATCTGCTGGCCATCTTCCTATAGCAGATCATGCTTGCACACACACTCATGTGTGTGTGTGTGTGTGTGTGTGTGTGTGTGTGTGTGTGTGTGTGTGTGTGTGTGTGTGTGTGTGTGTGTGTGTGTGTGTGTGTGTGTGTGTGTGTGTGTGTGTGTGTGTGTGTGTGTGGTTATCTATGTGTGTGCCTGCGCTAGTGTGTTTGCATGAGTGCCCATGTCCTGTGTTTAAGTGTCGACGATTACACGTTTCAACTTGTCAATGCACACACTTAGCAGGCCGGTGTACGTCTTCGTTTATGTACTTGCGATGCCCGTGACATGTTTATATTTGAATATATACATGTAGTCTTTGGTGTGGACGTATCCCCAGCTTTAGAAGTAGCCTGATGGTTTATCCTTAACAGGATTCTTGTCCACACAGGGCCTTTGGGTTCCAGAAGGGGAGGACGTGAAGATCCCTGTTGCCATCAAGGTCTTAAGAGAGGCCACGTCACCCAAGGCAAACAAGGAGATCATGGATGTAGGTGTATGACTTTAATGGTCCTATCAATCATTCAACTATGGGCTCCCTGTCGCACTGTTCAGTGTGATAAAAATACATGTCCTCTCTACATATTTCACCCATCTACTTGCACTTATATTTAAAATCAATGTATGCTAAACGTTCAAATGTCTTGAAGCTATTTAAGCCAACACGTGGAATACTTAGATAATGTAGACCACACTTTAGGAATATATCACAATGTACTACTACAACACACTGCTGCAGTTCTCGCCTCGATTCAAATGCTAGCGTCAGGTCTGCTCCTGATGAGCACCACATGCGTCTGGTGATGATCTCATGACATTTGTTGAAGGTGAGGTATCCAGTTCTACAGCAGTACTCCCTGCTGGAGAGATACAGGATGAACACGATGACAGTGTCGGAGGGTTGGGTCTGGGAGCTGCTAATGTAGGTCTGGGGTGATGCCGGCGGCTCTGTTGCCATCCAAAAAAACCCCAACAACACAAAACAACAAACCAGTTCTGTGTACTCGTGGTTTCCTACAGTATACCTAAAGTGCATCTTAAGCACTGAGGCTCCTGCGGTCGTGTTCCTTAGTCACTCCACATCTGGTGAGGCGGACACCAGACATCCTCTCGGCCTTTTAATTTGAGGACAAGGACTACTTGGAAGAATTTGGCTGGCCTCTTCAGTCTCTATATGTAGATTACTACTACTCATGTAACAACTAGCTATGCTGTCCTATAAAAATCAAATCTGTCTGGTTTATATTTGTTGTGTGTGTTAACTCCTCACAGCGTTTGGGGGTGTGCTCTGGGCCTCTCTAGAGCCAGCAGGGAAATTTCCCTGGCGGTATGTCCGGATGGCCAGAATGCTAGCGCTTTTAGGCCTTTAGCGTGATCAGCCTCCATATAACCTGTATGCCCGGATACGCCACAGTAGCCTGCATATTTGTTGACAGAAGCAGCTCCGGTTGTAAATCTTTTGGATGAATCAGTCTACCCACTTGAGACACAGACACACACACAGATGACGTGGATGTTCTGAACCAAATCACATCTTAACTGGCAATATAACCTTTTATAGCATTTAGTAGTATGTATGTGATGGTTTGGATCTTTTTTACATATTTTCTTATGTCCATTTTGCACCTGAACGGACTGGAGGATGAAGGGGAGTGAAAGAGAGAAAGAATTATGTTTGTCATGGCACTCCATAGGTCGGAATCTAACCGGTCGCTAAAAGGCGACTTGCCTACGTGGATGGAATACTAGCATATTATTGTCTTTAGTCATCATTGTTACTTGTTCTGACAATTCAATTTGTTGGCATCTTGTAATCTTTAACAATTGCAACATCATTTAACAGTATTATATTCCCCCTCCGTAATACGTTAAAATACGAAATACGATCAAATAAATGCATATTACAGAAAAAACACAAGACACAAAGTAGACACATTAAATAATAACAGTAGACTTCACCTTAGAGTAACATCGAACCTTGCAGAGTAGAAGAGATAGGCAAACATATTAAATGCAAAGTTTACTAAGGGATGGATTAATGGGTGTTATCTATTACATTTATCACATAAATCGATTAAACATCAAGGCAGGGTAACCGAGGTCCAGAGGTCTAACCACGGCCTGCTATGCCAAACCTCAGCCTCACCGGGTGGAGGACTTGTGTGCATGTGCGTGTGTGTGTGTGTGTGTGTGTGTGTGTGTGTGTGTGTGTGTGTGTGTGTGTGTGTGTGTGTGTGTGTGTGTGTGTGTGTGTGTGTGTGTGTGTGTGTGTGTGTGTGTGTGTGTGTGTGTGTGTGTGTTATATCTTTAATCTTCGAAGCTTAGGTCATATCCACAAAAAAATTAGAGGACTGCAGTTGTGGGGGTTGCACAAGAAGGAAGCCAAAAGATTGGCAACATAGTAAAATCTGGAGACAAAGATGTTTTGTTTTCCAAACAGTGTTCGGTGTAATATCTTACCAAGTTTTCATGTAGGTCTTGTAAAGGCATGTACGCTTCGAACCTGTTAAACTATCTATATTTCTTCCCAAAATGTTTGGATTTTTTTCTTTGTATATTTGGATCCAAATAAAAGCATTTGAACGTATGTCTATGCAGGAGGCCTATGTGATGGCCAGCGTGGACCACCCCCACGTGTGCCGTCTGCTGGGGATCTGCCTGACCTCCACGGCGCAGCTGGTCACTCAGCTCATGCACTACGGCTGCCTGCTGGACTACGTGAAAGAGAACAAGGACCACATCGGCTCCCAGTACCTGCTCAACTGGTGTGTTCAGATCGCCAAGGTAAGAGGGATCATGGGGTTGGGACACGTTTGTAATGATTCAGATGTTTGTTTATGTGCTCTGAATTAATGGAGATCGCTTCAATGCTGCTATGGGTCTGTCTTGCTGTCACATTTTTGTCTAAATATAAAAAAATATGGTGTAAATATTCGAAATAGGTTTTTGAGATCTAGCTTTAAGTTGATTTAAGTCTTGTTGAGTTTGAGTTTAAGTTAAATTGAGTTTAAGTCTTCATAAAATTTCGTTTAAAAGAAGAGACTCAAACTCGATAACTGAGCCTACAATGTTGTTACGACAAACGTTTTTGTGAACCGCACTGTGGATTAGTGCGGCCTAATCCAAACACCACCTATAAGGAAGCACTGCTCCCTGTCTCCCCCCCTCTCCGCCCGTCCCTCCCGGCCCGCGTCCCGCCCAGGGGATGAACTACCTGGAGGAGCGCCACCTGGTGCATCGAGACCTGGCCGCCCGCAACGTCCTGGTGAAGACCCCGCAGCACGTCAAGATCACCGACTTCGGCCTGGCGAAGCTCCTCAACGCCGACGAGAAGGAGTACCACGCCGACGGGGGGAAGGTAGGTGCCCGCACGGCTACACCCGTTATCGCCCTCTTTAACGTTGAGCAGGAACAGAACAGGTGGTGTTGGTACTGGGGGAGGTGGAGGATGACACATGCAGGAATGTGTCTTAGAATTGAAAGCATACTGTAAGGGACTGTACGCCCTTTGTCTTTGACTTAAAAAAATAAATCCTACTGACACGTCTGATTGTGTTATGGATGGGTATCTCCACTTACCGCAGGGCTGAGATTTATTGCTTGTTTGCTTTCAGACAAGACGCTTCCAAACATCTCTCTCACTCTCGCCGCCTTCATCTTCTCCTAGTAATCTGTTGACATGCACCGCTATGGCAATCTCTTTCCTCCACGTCAGGGCCGGCTTTCCCCTTTCTAAAAAACACTTGTTCTCAGTGAGTAATGGTCTTCCCTCTCCGCAGGTCCCCATAAAGTGGATGGCGCTGGAATCCATCCTGAACAGGACCTACACGCACCAGAGTGATGTATGGAGCTACGGTGGGTACTATGCAACGCGACGCCGCGCATGTTTGCTGCGCTGCAGGAAAAAAGCGAGCTGCGAGATTGATGGGCATCTCCAAAGCGTGTCTGAACTGAGGCGAGCATTGGTTCATGTGTACGTGATGTTTGATTTGAGTAGTGTTTAAACGTCTTAGGTAACAAAGAATGACGTTTGGAAAATGTGTAACGTCAATGCTAATTCACTTGTTACTTTGCAAAATGCAATATTGTTTTTGTGGCAGTTGTCAAATTTGGGAACGGAGTAAAGAGTCTCGTAGGTATTAAAGGTTTCAAGAGAGCTACTAAAAGCCTACGCAGAAACGAGCCTCAGATGGACAATATTGTAAATATTATAACAAAAAAATTGTTGCTCTAGGCAGCACACGCCAGAAAACATTTGTCAAGTACAGGGACATGTGCGCACACGCATGTACACACTCCCCTGGCCCCACACACACACACCGACTCATATATTATAAAGAGACGCACATGCATGCAAAAATTACACACACATATCATATAACACCCACACACACACACACACAAACACACACACACACACACACACACACACACACACACACACACACACACACACACACACACACACACACACACACACACACACACACACACACACACACAAAAAACCTGCATCATATAACACACAGACACACACTTGACACACATATGCCAACAATACACACACATATCACATAACACACATTCAGCACACCGACCCACACACACACACAAGCACACATCATACTACACACAGAGACACACACTTAACACACACATGCAAACAATAGAAAGACATATCATATAACACACATGCAGCGCAAACGCGCACACACGCGGAGCACACGCTGTTCCTTTCTGCGGGTCAGCCCCCACAACGGTCTCTAGGGTCTGATCAGGCCTTCCGCTCAATAAGGCGAACCCATCAGCAGGGCCTGGCAGGAGTGACAGAGACTCTATCTCTCCCGCACTCCCCCCCCCACACCTCCCGTTTCTCCCCCCTTCCTCTGCAAACTCTCCAACGCACATACGCATCCTGCATGCTAACTCCCACTGCTACAGGGCACGGGGCCAACGCGTTCAGATGCTGTGCGGTATTCTGCAAGCGTACATCCTGTTGCTAAATCTAACTGTGATTTGTTGTTTTTGTTTGGTCCTTTTCTTGGGAAAACACAAGCACCAGCTCTAACTCTAGAGTCTCCATTCTGGCGATGCTGTAACGTTTAGGGGTTGCGAGCATGTCTGTGAAGCTCAGCTGTGCCCTGCTTCTAGGTGTGACCGTTTGGGAGCTCATGACGTTCGGCACGAAGCCCTACGACGGCATTCCCGCCAGTGAAATCGCTGGGGTCCTGGAGAAAGGAGAGAGGCTACCCCAACCCCCCATCTGCACCATAGACGTCTACATGATCATGGTCAAATGTACGCAGCAGAGTGAATGAACCAAAGAGTGAAAGAGCTACTGATTTAATGACTCAAAGTTTAAGTAAATGTCAAGTACCACTAATATAGTTCACAGTCACAGCGTGCTATTAATTATGCTGTGCTGGGAATGATCAGCTATTGGGATTGCGTGGTTTCCCACATCACCCAGGAAGTGATTGTCCCTGATAAGATCTGTCGGTGTCTCTGCCCAGGCTGGATGATTGATGCAGACAGCCGGCCGCGTTTCCGGGAACTCATGTCAGAGTTCTCCAAGATGGCACGGGATCCCTCGCGCTACCTTGTCATTCAGGTACACTCTCGCACCTCACGTGCTTTCAATACCAACAAGGCTGGTAATCAGTAACGTATTAAAACTGGCCGACGCCATAACCTTAGCTTGTGTTTTTTTTTGTCGTCCCTCAATGCTCATGATAAGGTTCAATAAATAAACACATCCATCTTTGTAATCTCGACAATGCAGAATGTTGTGTGTTTATGGGGCAGTGGAAATCATATCTCGCTGGCGCCAACTAGTGGTCAAAACATGGCAATAATGTTGTGTTGACTGTGCCGGCATACTGCCAGCATACTGTATTGAGACACTCATTATCTCGCTTATGAAATAGAAAAAGAATTCAAACACATTTTTTACGGTTTCATCCAAAGAGAAATAAACAGTTTAAAGCTGACACGTTGCTCCTGCCGAAGACTGAGACTTACAGTGAATTCAGATACAAGTCACCAAGGAGCAGGTTGGACTAGGCTGTGGACAATGGGTGAGCCAACACAAAAAACCTTCCGGCTGGGAGTCCAACAGCCTACCCACCGCATCCTGCCACTTGCTATGCAAAGAGAGAAAGACCCCTTACAATGTGCCAACCTTCACTCTAAAGCCCAAAGCACATGGCGACCATTGCCCAAAATAGACGCCTTTAGTCCTAAACTAGCAGAAAAACACAGATCACGTTACATTCCCCCTCCGTGTCGTTTTGCTCCGTTAAACCAACATGATTGAGTTTCCCTATGAAACCTATTTTGCTCTCTTGTATTCTTTGGGGCCGAACAGTTTTTGGTGTTTGTTTCCGTTTCCAGGGCGACGACAGAATGCACTTGCCAAGCCCCACAGAAGGCCGCTTATACCGCAGCCTGATCAGCGGCGAGGAGATGGACGACGCGGTGGACGCAGACGAGTACCTGCTGCCCCAGCAGGGCTTCTTCACCAGCCCCAGCACCTCACGCACCCCCCTGCTGCACTCCCTGGTAGGCCCACCTGACAGTCTGCCTGTTCGGTTGTTCTGCCTGTCTGTCTGTCCGCCTCTCTGTCTCTCTGTTCTGTTGCTCCGCCTGTCTGTCTTTTCTGTCGTCCTGCCTGTCCATCTGCCTGCCTGTCTGTCGGGTTTGGTGTCTGTCTGACTGCCGGTCTGTCTGTATGTGTGACTGGCTTTCTGCCTATGTTTCTGTTTGTCTGTCTGTATGTGTGTCTGCCTTTCAGACTGTGTTTCTGTCTGTCTGTCTGTGTGTGTGTCTGCCTTCCAGACTGTGTTTCTGTCTGTCTGTCTGTCTGTGTGTGTGTCTGCCTGTTTGTCTGTATGTGTGTCTAACTGTCTGTCTGTATGTGTGTGGGTGTGTGTGTCTGTCTGTGTTTTTAACTGTCTTTCTGTGCGTCAGGCAAGAGGGCTAGCAGAAGAGGCTTCAGGCCTATTCTGGACCTGTAGAAGTCAAGCTGTCACACGTGTTCTGTCTTCCATCACAATCATAGAGAAGAAAAAAGCCTTCCATTTCCAAATGAGGGGGGAATATCGTTGACTGAAGGAAAACGAAACCTTTCTGGTGCAACAGACCATAATGGGATGGCAAATTGGGGTCGCGACTCTGATTTGAGGAATTCCTCGGTGCACAGCAAGGAACATGACCGGGTCTGCTGTTCGATAATAGCTTTTAAAACAATGAAAGAGAAAGAAACATGTTCACGTGTATGGTCCAACACTGCTGCCCTGATCCGCCGTGGCCATGACATTTATATTTATTTAAGTCATTTAGCCTGAGAGTCTTTTATCCAAAGCGGCTTGCTGCAAACCTTGACTTGCTGTAGTCTCGTGTGGAGCTGGCGTACGTCAGCCGCTTAAGATGAATGGGCCAGGTTCACGCCATCTCCTGTCTGCACACACATCAGAGCTCAACTGCTCTTCAGCGTCTCCTTGAAACACGGGCGAAAATAAACCCCTATGTTTTTCCTCTGTGTCGTATGGTTGCATGAGATTGATTTTTAATCATGAGCTCTGTGAAGTGCACATTCCGCATATAAATCACTTAATCCCAAAGACAGATGGAAACACACTCAAACCCTGTTTTGGCATCGTTGAACCAAAACACCTTGGGCTTGATTCTTGATGGCTAGCAGGAGAGACCATGAAATCAAATAGGGCGTACGTGATAGCCATAAGAGTGAATCTAATTGGCAGGGCTTGAATATCTCTCCAGCCTGTCGTTACCTGGCCTGAACCCCAAACGACCCAGTTTTCTGGTCCACGTTCTGTTGACCCCATCACCCAAGGGACCCCTCCCCCCCCCCCCTTCAGCCACCCACTTCTTCTTTTCCTTCTTCTTCATCCATCCTGTCTTCCATTCAACCGCCTACTCTTCACCTCCTTTTTGTCCCCCCCCCCCCCCCCCCCACCCCACTTTTCTTCGACGTTTCCTCCCAGGTGCCCTTATGATTAACACGGGAGGCCGGGTGTGTGGGGGCGAGAGAGGGGGGTGGACAAAATGAGGAGAAGTCATTTACTCTGGGTCCTCCAGTTCAGTCAAGGCCAGTGTGTATATGTAGCCCCCCCCTGCTCCAAGCCAGGTATCTGGGTATCAGAGCCGGTCGCTGAACGCCTGCTTAGCCCATACAGAGCTCTCAGCTTTGATGGCCTTCACAGACAACCCAACACTACTCTCAAGAGGTCCCGAGAGGGGGCTGCCTCGCTTCTATCTGTTTTCACGAAGTCGGTTTTTCCGTAGCCTCATTGTTGATGCATATTATGCATGACACGGTTGGTTTCAGTGAGTGGAAAATGCAGAGGGCTTACAGTAACAACAACAAGGAGAAATCCCCTCAGCGCTAGGCTGGTCGGGGTGTTGGATTGGCCCGGGAGAGGTCCTTCCAGGGACGCGCCGACAGGCTGAGCAGAGCGAGATTCTTCCCTCTTTTTCCCATAATGCCGCTGGGCAGCGGGGGCCTGGAAGCTCTCACGCTGGGCTGTGAGAGCAAACGGCTCCAGCGTCTGGAGCCGGGCTCTTGTCTGTTGAGCGATAAGTTCCTTGAAATCGGCGGAAGGCTGTTGTTAAACGGACCAGGGTGAGCCGAGGTCGCCTCAGAGACGCCGTTAAATGAAAGCAGACTTTTTGGTTTGGCCTGGTTTAGGTCGTGACAAGAGCAAGAAGGAACGCAGGGAAGTTACTATGCATGAAACAATGTCAAATATTTATTAACTATTTTACGTCCAAATCTAATCAACTCACTTCCTCTACCGGGGAAAGAGAGAAGTTGTGCAGTGGTGGCGGTAACGTGTGCAGACCGGCAGGCTTCAGCGTTTCAACCGTTCATGGGATCACGCTTCCGCCCCCTGTTGCTCCAGGGACCACACTGCTGGCGAGCTTTAGTCACTTTCGTAAGAGCCAATCAAATCCAGATGGACCCAATCACATTCCAAGTGCATATTGTCACCGGGCAGATACCCTTACGTCGGTTTCACTTGCGACAACATTACATTCATTTTATAGTCCCTCAGACAAAAAACATATGTAGTCTATTGAAAGTGGACAGAGCTATTCTCATTCTAGTCGTCTAGTGAGAAAGATATTCAAACTCATTAAAGTCACAATTCTAATGAGAATTTTCAACGAAGAAGTTGTGCACAAAAAAACATACCGTATTCTCCTGAGTTGTATGTAAAACGATGTATTCCTCTGCGCTAAGGGGATGCACTGGTGCCTGATGTTGTTTTATTTATTTGTACGCTTTATTCATGAAGATAGTTCGACAGGAAGGTATGGGAGAGAGAGAGAGGGGAGGAGAAGCAGCAAATGATCACGGGTAGGACTCGAACCCGGGTCACTGCCGAGCCTGAGCCCTGATGGTACAGGCCCCAGGTGCCTGATGGGTAATGAATGTTTCTGATTTGTGTTGCAGAGCCTCAACAGCAGCATCGGGACGTGTCACAGCAGAAACGGCTTCATGGTAAGTGTTGCTACATGGTGACAGTCATAAGACAAACTCCAAGTACCCCTCTTTCACTGGAACAGCTTTGACTCCATAGCTTCTTCAACTACTGGGAATAATGTTTCATATTAATGTCTTTTAAATAAGTATTACGTTCTTGTACTTACAGCCGTGCCGTCTGGTTAATAAAGTATATATTTCCCTCTCTTCTAGTTAGCGTGGTGCATAGCCTGCCTCAGGTCTGAGGTCATAACTCTGATCATTCTGGATCTGTCTTGATCCAGAATGGCTTCAGGTCGTAACTCTGTCTCTCCCTCTTGATCCAGAATGGCTTCAGGTCGTAACTCTGTCTCTCCCTCTTGATCCAGAATGGCTTCAGGTCCTAACTCTGTCTCTCCCTCTTGATCCAGAATGGCTTCCCCGGCAGAGAGGGCAGCCTGGTCCTACGTTATATCCCTGACCCCACAGACAAGTTCCTGGACCAGGACTTCCAGCCAGCTCCAGGCGAGTCCACGGATGCTTTTAAAAGGAGCTCTGAACTAGGTTTACTATGAAAGAAACCTCAAGAAAGAAAGAGATCCTCGAGGAAGTTATTATGATAGAGTGATCCTGCCCATCCCTCACCGACCCTTGTTGTGATATTCTTACCATATATCTAGTTGTCAGCAGATGTGGCTTGAAGAAATTCTGTATATTTGCCAAACAGTGGTGGTGATGTCATTGGTCTGGCATTGGTCAGAAATTCCATTTCGATGTCCTAAGAATATTTAATAAAACCATATTGAAGTGTTTGTGTCCTGATAAGGACATAAACCAGAGTTTCACAGATTCTAGCTAATATATCCATAATAATAACTACTTAACAATTACTTTAAATGTATTCCTTTCCACTGTGTTAAGAGTGTGTGTGTTAACCGTGTGACTATCTCCCCCTCCCTGCACGAGTCACTGAGTGTGTGTGTGTGTGTGTGTGTTGACCATGTGTCTTGTGCGTCTCCCTCCAGACTACATGAACCAGAACGGCGTGTCGGACGTGATGAACCCCAACTATCAGCAGCCCGGGCCCCCGCGCAGCCTCCTGGCCCCCATCTCCTCCTCCGACGACACCGAGACCGAGTACCTCAACTGCTTCAAGGAGGGAGCCCAGGGGCCTGAGTACCTCAACGAGGTCCGCCCTCCACTGGCCCAGGCCCCCCGGGGCCATCCCCGGATGCAGGCCCCAGCCGCAGTCCTTTCGCCGAGCCCCCAGGGGGTGCTGTGCCCTGGGCAGAAGCACCGGCCGCAGAACAGCATGGACAACCCCGACTACCAGCAGGACTTCACACCCACCTTCAAGTCCCATGCCAACGGACACATCCCATTGGTCGAGAACACAGAGTACCTGGGCCCGGACTGAGAGGCAGTCATGGGGGGAGGCAAAGAGACTTAAAAGAGACACCTTCTTCCAAGGTGGAAGGGAAGACATTGTTTGTTTCCCCCTTTTTTTCCTTTATAAAGAGAGATGTTTATCTCTCCCCCTCTATATATATATATATATATGTTTCACCCCGTGGTGGCAAGTGACACAGCTTCCAATGTAGCCTGCATGCCGTCAGAGCTGTATTTGAGTCACGCAAAAGCTTACCACATGCCCCAAGAGACTGGAAAGGGGAACTAAACAAAAAGCTGCAGGACACCGCATCATCTTGTAAACCGGAAGGGGTGGAGCGGTGGTGAGAAGAGGCCAGCTCACCGCACTCACCACCAAGTGGCGTAGCTCACCTCAGTGTGCGCAGTGGCGGGAATCCTGACGGTATGTGACAGACCGCTGTGGCCTGGGTGTATCGGTGGAGACAAACACACCATAGGAACTGCTGGGATGACACGCTGTCACGTTGAAAAGGCAAACTGCAGCGTTTTTTTTGGTCAAGGGAAAGGGAGGAGCGTGGCAGCTAATCCAAATAAAACAGCTGAAGGTACATGTGTTTGTCGGGATTAGAAGCATCACAACTAAAACAACTGAATCAACAATTTGGAGGTGGTTTATATACAAAAGGGAAGGGACAGCTTTTCTTTTTGAACTGTTTGAAACAGTTGAAGCTGGACTGAGATGTGAATAGTTTGAACGTGTCCTTTCTTTGTATGACGGTGAGGAGTGAAACCCGTATTTTGAGAGACTCAGACGACGCACTTCTTGAAGTGGGAAGAATGGCGAAACAATAAGATCCAATTTTATGAGGCATTTCCTTTTGAAAGGGAATCTTCCCAAATAGGGGCTTTGATAAGTGTCTGCCTGGCTTCAATTGCTGAAAAGAATTAGATTTGACCAATACAAACACGTTGCATAGCATAGAAAGACAATGTAAAGTAATGTATGTGTAGACAATATGGTCTATTATTAACTGAGCTGCCCTGAGCTCTCCTTTTAATCTTCTGTAGGCCCAAGGACATTCTTCTACCAATTCCATTCTTCAGATAAACAACAACTGGTCTTCTATTCGACAGTAAACCACTCGACACACCTGATCAAAGTCACCCATTAGGGCTGTGTCAATAGACCATAACAAATAGGTTGTTGAACACTGATACCTTTATCTAGAGCCTCTCAGAGAGTAAACGTGTTTGGCTTGTCTTGAAAACAGGCTTTTTTCTTGCCAACCACGTCCTATCTCGCTATCTTCTTCTTTCTACTGTTCCATTCACCATGAAGCCCAGCCCACCCAGACACCCGAAACATGAAAGACGATGATCCACTCATCACACGGTGAGTGGATTACCAAGGCTCCTTCAGACAGGAAGTGGGGGTGGCCTGGAGGACTTTCAACTCTCGGGCAGACATCAAGAAATCACAGTTTCCATCTCTAATGCTATCATTAGTGTGGCATCCAGAATGTATGATCTCTTCAGCTGTTCTGGTGACCAAACCCCTGCATGTGCTACACAAGGATGTCCTCAGCCATAGGATTAGCCTTTCTGAATGTGTGTATTCACTGTGATGCTCCCTTTCGAACACTGTGGGGAAATGTGTGTCCACCGTTGGCATTCGGATTCAGATGTTCCAACGTTATGTTTTAGTCGATGTTTTATGATGAAAACAATCCTACCATGCCTACTGTTTTAGTTGTATGTCTTCCCTCCACATCTATCATCTGCTCGTGGCTTTAATGTCTGGTAGAGACACAAGAGCATACAGTCTAAAAGGCTAATATCTTTCCTAGTTTTAAAGGAATATACTGTTGTAGCAACTTGTGAGCCTATCTACTTTTTTTCTGATTTTACAGGTACATGTAAATAAAAGAGAGATTATGCTGTGTATAATATAACTCATAGTCACCTATAATTTATCATATCAGTACATGGTTTTTGCCACTTTATTCATTGATATGCACTTATTTCAGAATTGTAATTATTTCATTCTAATGTGAGCATAAATAAAGACATTTTTTATGAACCTACACGTTTTGTATGTTTTTGTGGTCATAATTTGTTATAAGTGGTGTCACTGTTAATTTAAGTATTTGACATAAAATAAGCAAGACAAGGCCGATCTAATCTGGTTTGACAAAATAAATACTGAGGTACCTTTTTGGAATACATGCTTTGGAACAAAGTCCTTGTATATGTAACCAAAACAACCATACAACTTAATGTAATACCTTGATTAATGGACGAATGAACAAGTAAAGGTGAGTGTGTGAAGAAGCACAAAAAAATAAACATATACCAAATATATACCAAAACCATTCAGAAAGCTGCCAGTAGAGGGCGGTCTTGACCAAAGATGCGCGATACCGTGTTGCGATACAACCCCGTCTCGAGTGGGGGCAGCACCCTCCCGCCCAACGTGACCTCCACAACAACACGTCGCGAAGAAGACACTCACAACAAATCGCAAAACTTTACCCGGCCGGAGTGCCAGTTCGCCTCGACCGTTTTGACACGCAGGGATGGGGATCCTAACAGAGAGGAGCTGTGGATTTCTTCTTTTAACACTCATATTTTTAACTGAGACACATTATCAATGGGTGAGTTTGGTCACGTTTGTGTTTCGCAATTGTTTTAACGTGACTCAGCTGGCTGACTGTTGCTGCTGTGGTCACGCGAGCTCGCGTCATCCGCGCTGTTTATTCTGGAGGGCTAGCTCCAGATTAAGGTCAATATGCTTACAGATCCAATTATAAACGATTGGCAGGTCCTTATGTAGTGATTCTTCGACGTATGACATGCATTCTTAGGAAAGCCCTTCCCTTATTTACATGTATTTGGCTCGATAGGATAGGTGGGGAGAAGGGTAATTTGGCATTGACCTGCAGCACAGATTATTATTTTGGGACTTGATGTCCTCAAGACAGTCCTCGCATGTTCATACAATAAACCAATAAGCAAACAGTAACTTCTTGAACCTATGATTATCAGGATTCAGTGGTAGTAAGCGTGTTTACAATTTGAAGTATGAAACTGAAAATGACAGATGACCAGTGTGTTATTTCTGAATTAGTTTTCATTGAGGAGACTCATGTCTAAACATGTCAGCAGTTCGTCAGTCAGAGTGTTAATGTAAAATACTATCCGACAAGGCTTACCATCACTCAAGGGATCAGTACTTTTATAACAACATCAACGCTATGCAGCAAACTGCATTACTGCCCCAGATCGCTGTAGATAAAGAGTTGAAGAGTAAACATAGTGGCTCTTGATGATTATCTGCTTCTGATGTTAAGCAGAGGATGGTAGGTGGTAATGTGCTCTGTGTTTCACTGATTGAGGGCGGTAAATGGTCGATAACATGTTTGGTTTTTCTCTACGAATAAGTTGCATGGGACAGATTCTTGAATCAACGTTGAATAGTTTTGTAGAATGGTTTTAGTAGTAGCCTAACGTGATTTCCTTTTGTGCTCTTGTTCAAGTTTGGATTAAATAATATAATAATATTAATAACATTAATATTAATAACATTATATTGAGTCAATAGAATTAAACCCTCACATCATTTCAAATAAAAAATGGAATGTTGCCATAGAACTATGAAAATATATTTTCCCCTCTATGACTCATAAAATAACTCATAAAATAACTTGTTTATTGTGGTAATCCTCATGTTTAAGAGACCTACATGAAAGATTTAAATGAGAAGCATTTTTTTATATAATCTAGATGCAAGACTAAAAATAGATCACACTAACGCATGCAAAAACACTCGAGGTAAAATGGAGAAGTGTGCGCCACGGTTGGTTAACTTGTGGTTTGTGGTTCAAACCTGTGCTATCGCCCCCTCCATGCTAGAACTCGGTCTAATCCCTTCAATGTAAAGACTCTTTGCAACCAGAATGAATGAGTGCAGGCCAGGGCATGATTGCACCATGAACGAGCAGGGGGGTGGGCTGTGTTTGCACCACCGTGGACTTTGCCCTGGAGCGCCGCGGACCAGAGCGACCCTGAGTGTTGTGGTGTTGCCCCCAGGTGGAGGCCCAGCACTGCGTGTGGTACGGCGAGTGCGGGGACTCCGCCACCGTCGCAGGAAAGAAGTACAACTGCAACTACACCGGACCCCCCCAGCCGCTGCCCTCTGAGGGGGCTGAGCTCCTCGATGTACGTGTTCCGAGAGGCCTCTGTGGAGATGACTGACGCACATGCACACGAACACGCACACACATTCACTCACAGAGATACATGTATACATAGATACATGGATAGATGGATACATAGATATATACATACTCACTCACAGAGACTCCTACATACATACTCACTCACTCACTCACTCACTCACTTATTTACTCACAGAGACGCATGCATGCAAGCACGCACACATTTGACCAAATGATGTATTTTCAAACATTATTTTCGATAACCTATCCTTTTAAATCATTTTTGTATTTATTTTGTATACATTTATTCATATATTTTTTTTACAAGGAATCTTTTTATGACAAATGCTATCAATAAGTAATTGATATAGCGAGTGATGCTAAAACAACAACAACCACAACGACGTCCTGACTGTGTCCTCTGGTCTCAGGAGCTGTGTCCGGGCCTCAACTATGGAGACCGGGACCTGTGCTGTGACGTCAACCAGTTGCACACCCTCAAAGGCAGCCTGCAGCTGCCCCTGCAGTTCTTGTCTCGGTATGCGCTGCGGTCACAGAGCTGCATTTGAGGATTGCATGCCCCCACACACACCAACGCACCGGGCACGCATGCACGCCCGCGCACATATACAAACACAATTGATTCTTATTTACTGATTGTGCAGATTAAAAGGTTTTGTCATTAGCAATTTTTTTAGAAACTATGTATTTCTTTCTGGGTTGCTTTTATACTTCAAAGTGTATGACCGTGTATGTCCCCCCCCCCCCCCCCAAGGTGCCCCGCCTGTTTCGTCAACCTCATGAACCTGTTCTGCGAGCTGACGTGCAGCCCCCGTCAGAGCCTGTTCATGAACGCCACGGAGCTGAAGCCGTACGAGGGCGTGGGCGCGGAAGGCGTGAGCCTCCTGGGCAACGCGACCAACGTGGTGACGGTGCAGTACTACATCGAGAACAAGTTCGCCAACGGTGGGTTTTGCCCAACAGAACACACAAGTCAATATCATGAATGGCGACTTCCGTGGCCAGATCATCTCAAGGGAAAATGATATCGACAGCGTTTCCCCGGTAACCATGACCACGAAACAATCACTCACCTCGTGAGTCAGACGCAATCGCATGCGCCGGAGGAAATGCGCTGACTCAACGGCATCGCTTCCCTCCGCATGGGGATTCTCTAGTGGTGCTGCTGACTGACCGCATCTGCTGGCGGCCTTTTAGACTCGGTCACTCGTGTGGAAGGCAATTAGGCCAAAGGACGTCTTTAGAAATATCCTGTTAACAAAATCCAAATTCCGTAGTGTTGACGACGGGACATTTCTTAGAAGTTATCGGTGCTAATGGCTCCCCATGAGCGGAGTCTCCCTGGGTGACCTTTTCTGTTTGGGGTCCTTCTGCAGCCATGTACAACGCCTGCAAGGACGTCCAGGCCCCGTCCAGCAACGTCAAGGCGCTGTCGCTGCTGTGCGGCAAGGAAGCCAGCGCATGCAACGCCACCAACTGGATACAGTACATGTTCAACATCGACAATGGCCAGAGCCCGTTCGGCATCACACCCATCTTCTCAGGTAAAACGCCCCCCCCCCCCCACCCCCACGCACGCATGCGCTTCAGTTTTCTTCAGTTTTAGCCTACTGTACTGCAATCCCCCTCGATAGAATATCTAATCAATCAATTCATTTCCTCGGCACTCTTGGTATCAATCATTGTTGTTATCACTGATTTACATAGAACAGAGGATTTTGGACTATCAAAGGACCTTTTTTTCGCGATTTTAAAAAGGTATCCATGATATGGGTTCTCACTAAAGGCTGTTGACACCAGCTGTTCCCCTTTTTGAGGTCACAACATTGGCTGGTGTTCTGTTTTTTTTATTCATCACCATATTCACAATTCGATGTGCATAAGCCTCGCTCCTAGTGGACCGCCCAATCCGTACCACATGACCACAGGAACAGCGTAGGGAGTCACACCATTGAGAACAACCAAACGGCTCAAGGGTTGCGTCATCTATTTGAAATATTGAAAAGCTCAACACAAATCAAGACAACCCCAGACCTCCAACGTGATGCGTTCTTCTTTCTCCCCCCCCCCCCCCCAGATGGGCCAACGGCGGGCTACACCCCCATGGACAACCAGACGTGGGCCTGCACCGACTCCCTGGAGGACGGCTCGGGGGCCTGCTCCTGTCAGGACTGCACCCCGGCCTGCGGCCCCACGCCGGTACCCCCTCCGGTGCCCGCCCCCTGGATCATCCTGGGCTTTGACGCCATGGTGGTCATCATGTGGGTCTCCTACGTGGCCTTCCTGCTGATGTTCGTGGGGGGCGTGCTGAGCGCCTGGTGCTACAGGTAAGAGAACGGGGGCTGGTGAAACCGGAGGGCGCTCATTATCTTGACGGTACTTCCCTTACGGATTTATGGCGGAGCCGACATTTTGCATATCATGTGAGCGAGCGTTGAGATGCTTTGCATTTAATCGCGAGTTCTTGATGGGTTTTCGTCGCGCGTGTTCTGCAGGAGAAGGAGGATCATGTCGGAGTACGGGCCCATATTGGACAGCAACAACCCGATGTCCCTCAACGGAGAGAGCTCTGACGGAGGTACAGCAATGGCCCCCAGGAACATGCAGCATAACAAACACACTCGCTGTTCCCTCGCGCTATGTTTCCCAGATGTCATGTTCCCCAAAAGCTGTTACAAAGGCATGGGACTGGAAGACAGTATAATATCTCTAAGTGAATGTTTGTGTATGTTTATTTTTATATATTATATATATATATATATATATTATATATATATATATATATATATATATTATATATATAATACTCATATAATATATATATACATATATATATATATTATGACTTTATTATAACTTAGTTCAGATGAGTTTATAGAGTGAAACCTACCCGATGATTTGCTTGGAAATATCCTTTTTTAAAAGGTCTGTATGTAATGGCTCTCTCTCTCTCTCTCTCTGTCTCTCTCTCTGTCTCTCTCTCTGTCTCTCTGTCTCTCTCTCTGTCTCTCTCTCTCTCTCTCTCTCTGTCTCTCTCTCTGTCTCTCTCTCTCTCTGCTCTCTCTCTCTTCTCTCTGTCTCTCTCTCTGTCTCTCTCTCTGTCTCTCTCTTCTCTGTTCTCTGTCTCTCTGTCTCTCTCTCTCTCTGTCTGTCTGTCTGTCTTCTCTCTCTCTGTCTCTCTCGTCTCTCTCTCTCTCTTCTCTCTGTCTCTCTCTCTCTCTCTCTCTCTCTCTCTCTCTCTCTCTCTCTCTCTCTCTCTCTCTCTCTCTCTCTCTCTCTCTCTCTCTCTCTCTCTCTCTCTCTCTCTCTCTCTCTCTCTCTCCCCCTCCCTCCCCGCTAGCCGACGCCACGTGCTGCGAGCGGCTGGGCGAGCGCTTCGAGGGCTCCCTGCGCCGCCTCTTCACGGCCTGGGGCTCCTTCTGCGTGCGGCAGCCCGCCCTGGTAGTGCTCACCACGGTGGCGCTGGTGGCGGCGGCGTCGGCGGGCCTGGTGTACATGCGCGTCACCACGGACCCCGTGGACCTGTGGGCAGCGGACAGCAGCCGCGCGCGCCAGGAGAAGGACTACTTCGACCGGCACTTCGGGCCCTTCTTCCGCACGGAGCAGATGATCATCACCACCGTGCCCAGCATTAACGGCACCATCTACTCGCCCTACCTAGGGGGCCCCAACGTTTCCTTCAGCCCCATCCTGGGCAAGGACATCCTGCATCAGGTGTGTGTTTGGGTGTGACTAGTGTGTGTGAGTGCATGCGTGTGTATGTGTGTGTGTGTGTGTGCCAATTTCAGCTTTGATCTGCTGGAGAGGATCTTTTGGCCGGCCCCAAACAAAGAGCCGTTTCTGCATCTCCCAACTGCAGACAAAAGGGGAATGAGTTCTCTTGCGGTTCTCTTTGCTCTTTCGGCTCTCCGTCCTTCTCCTATCCTCTTTTTTTTTTATTAGCCAGTACCGTCGTTGTTGATGGGCGTTATAGTGAGCGACTATAAGCTTAATCCTCTCTCCGACACGCGGCTCAGAGAGAGGCCACACAGGCCCGCACGGCCCCACAGGTCGAGGCTTATCGTACCCTGTCCCATTCAGTGTCCCGTTGCATGCATTGAAAGTGCAAAAGGTTCAAAAATTTAAAACGGAATTTTACACGTTTCCTCTAAATAAGTCTTATTTAAGTAACGGTGAAAAATGCTATAGATAACTATATTGACAATCACATATCGCCACCAAAAAAGAAAAAGAGAACTGCATTGATTTTTTTTTTTTCCCTTTCCTTATTTGATTGTATAATTCATTTTCTTCGTGCTCTTCCGCCGGACGGTGGCAGGTGCTGGACCTGCAGCTGCAGGTGGAGGCGCTGGTGGCCACCTACGAGGGCCAGAGCGTGACGCTGAAGGACATCTGCCTGAGCCCGCTGGCGCCGTACAACGACAACTGCACCGTGCTCAGCGTCCTCAACTACTTCCAGAACAGCCACAAGCAGCTGGACCACGAAGTGGGAGACTTCTTCTACGTCTGGGACGACTACCACAGCCACTTCCTGTACTGCGTCAGGTAGGTGTCTGCTCTCTGGGCATCGCAGAGCGGGGGCCCAGGGGTTTATACTGGTGTAATGTATATTTAATAGGTCCTGTACCTGTTTTATTATTGGTTTCTGGTTCTTATTCATAGGTTGGCGGGGTTCAGTTAAGAGTAGGATTTATGGATGGCTTTTTGGTTTGAATAACCTACTGTTAGTAGGTACTGCTCGTCTTTGTCAACGGGCATTTGTGCATTTCCTGTTGGATGTGCATTTCCGGAGGCTTCTCATGCCTGGTCCAAGGTGTCTCTCCAAGTATAGAGCATCACGCTTCCTCATTTTTCGTCCAGATTTAGTTCTCTATTCTGGTTTCGACAGACCGGTAGATTGACTTGAATCGAAATGTACTTGGTTAGCTGCTCTGAAACTTCAATGCAATGATGCTTGGATAAAGATAAGTACTTTTATTCCTTAGAGGAAAAAACAATTATCTGTACTTTATTCCTCAGATGAAAGGGATAAAAATATACTGTCCCCGTAGAGGAAGATAAAGCATAATGGTTCCCAATGGGAGCTCCTGTCCCACCCCCAGCCTCACCGCAACTCCTCCGTACCAGCCATTCAGATTACCTGAGGTGTTTTTATATATCTCTCTCTCATCTCTCCTCTGGCCAGCGCCCCAGCCTCACTCAACGACACCACCCACCTCCACGACCCCTGCATGGGCACCTTCGGAGGCCCCGTCTTCCCCTGGCTGGCCCTTGGAGGATACAACGGTAAGGACACAAGTCCCACGTGACAGAATCCCTCTACTCATGTGGACCCAAGCTGTGCCTTGCCGACCCTCACCGAAACATTGGTCCGAGGCCTGAAAAGTCCTCGGGTTATAGGTCTTGGTCATCTATTTGGTCGACCCCTTTTACCTTTTTTATATTTCTGGGGGGAGAATTGTGCCTTGGCAAGGAGGATTGTGGAGAATTATTTAGTCTCTCTGTTGAGTCGAGGTGATTCATACTCTGGCCTGCGCACATCCTGTGTATGGTTTGCAGTTTGTGAGGCTAGCCAGAGCCAACATTGGTTTGATTTGCTGTAAACGTGATATATATATGTGTTGTGTTACCAGCCAGACTTCAGCCTTTTTCTCAGCTCTGCCACGTTCTTTGCTGCTGCAGGGACCGACTACAACAACGCCACTGCTCTGGTCATCACGTTCCCTGTCAACAACTACTTGAACGACACGACCAGGGTGGGCAAAGCCAAAGCCTGGGAAGAAGAGTAAGTGTGTCTAGGCTCTGTGTGCGTGCGCGTGTGTGTGTGTGTGTGTAAGATATCCCTCTATCCTAACGCAATTAGATATTTTATTGATTTGGTGCACATCCCTCTGAAATGTGTCTTTATGTCACTTGAAAAGAAACGTCATTCTTCATTTTTTTTTTCCTGTCCCTCCCAGATTCATCCGCTTCATAAAGAGCTACAACAACCCCAACCTGACGGTGTCCTTCAGCTCGGAGCGCAGCATCGAGGATGAGATCAACCGCGAGAGCGAGAACGACGTGTCCACCATCGTGGTCAGCTACGTCATCATGTTCGTCTACATCTCCCTGGCCCTGGGACACATCCAGAGCTTCAGACTCCTCCTGGTGAGAGACCAGTGCCCCCTCCTCCTGGCCTGGCCGTCGCCAGACCCCGGCTCAATGCGTAGATTGAATGTTGGTGTGGGGTGGCTGCTTTAATTTTCGTCGGCACAAGAGGCCGTGATCAACGGCCCTGGTGAAACTGACTGTACGCGATTGGCTGCTTGCCGTTGCTTCCCCTGTCGTCCGTTGTGTTAAACCAGCCAATAGCGCGCCAGGGGGAAAAGCCAGCTTGGTGATTTGCTCCCACAAAAGCGTAGCAGGAAGCAGAAAGTGGTGTATCGCTCTTCTCCAGAGAGACCCTTCTGGAGGGCGAATTCAAGTCGCCGGTAGAATGGGCTGGATGTGCCCATTCTACCCTCCACCCACCCTCCTCCACCACCATCCTCCTCCCACCACCACCACCGCCCCCTCCTCCACCACCCATCCTCCTCCTCCTCCAACACCACCACCGCCCCCTCCTCCACCACCCACCCTCCTCCTCCTCCTCCAACACCACCACCACCCCCTCCTCGACCAACTGCCTCCTCCTCCTCCTCCCTCCTCCTCCTCCTCCTCTCCCTCCTCCACCTCCCCTCTCCTCCTCCTCCACCACCACCACCACCCCTTCCTCCACCACCCCCCTCCTCCTCCATCCCTCCTCCCCCCTCCCTCCTCCACCACCACCCACCACCGCCTCCCTCCTCCACCACCCACCCTCCTCCTTCCTCCACCACCCACCCCCCCTCCTCCTCCACCACCCCTCCCCTCCTCCACCCCCCACCCCACCCTCCTCCTCCTCCACCACCCTCCTCCTCCTCCACCACCCACCCCCAGCCTCCTCCTCCACCACCACCCAGAGAGCACTCATCGGTCGCCACACTTCTTGTTTTCCTTGGCCTCAGGGACGAGGGTGTAGCATGTCAAAAGCGGGGAAACACGCCCTGCAATATACGTGATGAGATAGCGTCTGTCGGACCATTTGATTTATTAGTCGTGTTTTATTGGATCAGTATTTGTTAACTGTTCATTCGTTACACTTTAACAGAATTTCCCTTCCGGGATTAACGATTAACGCGCTCTCTTTCGATGGGTCCCACGGTCACTCCGCCACGGCGGTGACTCCCTCACCGGGGTGTGAGGCGTAACCTTGCCTATCAGGTGTCGCGCGAGTAGCTCACCGTAGCTCACCGTAGCTCACCGTAGCGCACCGTAGCTCACCGTAGCTCACCGTAGGTCAACGTAGCGCACTGTAGCGCATCATAGCTCACCGTAGCTCACCGTAGCGCACCGTAGCACACTGTAGCTCACCGTAGCTCACCGTAGCTCACCGTAGCTCACCGTAGCGCACCGTAGCTCACCGTAGATCACCGTTGTTCAACGTAGCGCACCGTAGCTCACCGTAGCTCACCGTAGCGCACGTAGCTCACCGTAGCTCAGCGTAGTGTACCGTAGCTCACCGTAGCGCGCCGCAGCCCTAGCATTGTTAGCGTTCAGCATACCTCACGGCCCAGTCGTAACGGCTTTCCCCCCCCCGCCTCCGCGCTCTCCAGGTGGACTCCAAGGTGTCTCTGGGCATCGCGGGCATCCTGATCGTGCTGAGCTCGGTGGCCTGCTCCCTGGGCATCTTCAGCTACGCCGGCGTGCCGCTCACGCTCATCGTCATCGAGGTCATCCCCTTCCTGGTGCTGGCCGTGGGCGTGGACAACATCTTCATCATCGTGCAGACGCTGCAGGTACACATACACACGCGCCTGACACACGCACGCACGCGCGCCTGACACATGCACACGCATAAACACACACGCACGCACACACACACACCTGCGCATCTGACCCACATACACACGCGCCTGACACACACACGCACGCACGCACATGGGCGCCTGACACATACACACGCCCCTGATTCATGCACGAACGCACGGACGCACATACGCACACCTGACCCACATACACACACGCGCACATGCATCTACACCTACACAAATGCCCACATCTTCTTTTATACATCCCTATTCTTAGGTTGCAGGTGTTGCTTACACACACAGCAGACTTTCACATCTTTTACATCTACATTCCCTTTTTAGTACAGCGCTTAGTGGTTTTATTCAGAGGCACTTTCGTTTCCATGGAAACACTCCTCTGGCGGACCTCAACGCCTCCATTGGAACTCTCTTACTGACCCCCTCCCCCAGAGGGACGAGCGCATGCCCCAGGAGGAGCTCCACCAGCAGATTGGGCGTATCCTTGGCGACGTGGCTCCCAGCATGCTCCTCTCGTCCGTCTCCGAGACCGTGGCCTTCTTCCTGGGTGAGCCCCCCCCCCCCCCTCTCATGTAGCTCGCACTGTAGGTCGTTGGACGCTCCAAGAGACATCTCTGATTCCCTGTGTGTGTGTGTGTGTGTGTGTGTCGCGTGTGTGTCTGTCTGTCTGTCTGTCTGTCTGTGTGTCTGTTGTCTGTTGTCTGTCTGTGTGTGTTGTTGTTGTGTGTGTCTGTGTGTGTGTCTGTGTGTGTGTGTGTGTGTCGTCTGTCTGTCTGTCTGTCTGTCTGTCTGTCTGTCTGTCTGTCTGTCTGTGTGTGTGTCTGTGTGTGTGTGTGTGTGTGTGTGTGTGCGCGCGTGTCCTCCAGGCGCTCTGTCCAACATGCCCGCCGTCAGGACCTTCTCGCTGTTCGCCGGCCTGGCCGTCTTCATCGACTTCCTGCTGCAGATCAGCTGCTTCGTCAGCCTGCTGGGCCTGGACGCCAAGAGGCAGGAGGTGGGTGTCAGACCGTCTGGGGGGAGGCTTAGGATTCACTGACTCTGATCCCCAATCAGGGGCATCACACCACGCTCTTAGCCTTTTATTAATTAACCTTTTCTGTGAATCTAAGGCCGAGGTGCATATCCTATATCTATAGGTTTATTTTTTTTGCCAATATATATATATACTGGTCGGATGAGCGTCTCTACCCATTGACCCGACTGCCGATATCCACTGGGCATCTTCTGATGACCTAAACCTTCCAAACTAAAGAGGTGTCTGTCACCAGAAGACGCCTGTTAGAATGAATAAGGAATATTAAGGAAAGCAAACAATAATTCAATACTTGGTTCTTTTCTGGGGGAAGTCTAATTTGTCCTCTAAATTGAATCAGGTCAGAGTAACGTAGAGCCACACAGACACGTCCACTCTCAGAGATGCCCCTCTGTGCCCGGCGGTTGACTGGGCTTACTGTGCTGCGATACAATGTTTACCTGTCCTGTCGATCCTCCACCAGAACAACCGGCTGGACATCCTCTTCTGCGTGAAGCTGACCGACGGCCAGGAGGTGAAGACGGACGGCCTCCTCTTCCGCTTCTTCAAGAAGCTCTACGCTCCCTTCATCCTCAAGGAGTGGGTGCGCCCCATCGTGGTCAGTACCCCCTGCTGCTTGCTCTACCCCCATCAGTAACGATGGCCGCGGTGCAGCCATCGTTATCGATCAGCGTGAATACCAAGACGCGGTGCTCAGAACCAGAATGACGGTGACGGTTTGCGTTCTGTTCTCTGTTAACCTTCACTCGTTTGCCTCTCCAGGTGGCTGTGTTTGTGGGCATGCTCTCCTTCAGCATTGCCGTGGTGGATAAGGTGGACGTAGGACTGGACCAGAAACTCTCCATGCCTGATGTAAGTCACTCTAACACCCCCCCCCTGCTCGGACCACCAGACAAGGCTAGGTCCCTGGTTGATCTTTGGGGTCGGGGACATATTTAAGTCACGCCAAAGGTTTCGATGGTTTGACTCATACAGTCAATGTCCTCTCACTGGGATCCTGCGGCGCGCTCTTACTTCCTACAACGACTATCAAGCTCCTTCACCCAGAGGTGGTGCTGCTCACCGTCGCATACAAAACCCCTCACAGTCAACTCTACAGTCGCTGCTAATGTCACTGATATGCGACTGCTTTGTGTTCTTTTGACTCACCTCTCCCCCTGATCCACTTTATCCACGACTATGTATAAAAAGTGTTCAAACTCCTCAATGGTCAAACCCTTGCGGTGTCTTGCCTGTGTCCAGGACTCGTACGTGCTGCAGTACTTCAAGAACCTGAGCACCTACCTGCACACGGGCCCCCCGGTGTACTTTGTGGTGGAGGACGGGCTGAACTACAGCAGCCCCGAGGGGCAGAACGCCGTGTGTGGAGGGGTGGGCTGCAGGAACGACTCCCTGGTCCAGCAGGTCTACTCGGCGTCGCTCATCAGCCAGTAGTAAGGGCGGCTTCGGATCTGACTGCATGCATGATGCACACGTACACACAGTTAGTTAGTGACTCGTGTTAATAATAATGGCATTGACCGTGAGTTTGACTTTAAAATAGATAGCATAGCTTTTCTTATAGTCATCAGACAAGCGCTTGGCTTACAGGCTAAATAACGACAAAATGGAAAATCATAACAATTATGCTATACTATAATAAAATCGATTCATTGTTTTTTTGTATGACATGGCGGTGGAATAATCCATTGAATTGATGATGGTTTAAGAAGGACTGTACCGTAGATACTACCGAGTTTCTGCGGGGTTGTACAGATCCTGCGACTATGCTCTGCAGTGTAGCACACAGTCGCACAGCCTGTGGCCCCAGTCAAACCGTCTCCTAACCCTCCCCCACCCCCCCTCCTCTTGACGCGGTTCCCAGCACCACCATCGCCTACACGCCGTCGTCGTGGCTGGATGACTACTTTGACTGGATCAAGCCCCGCTCCAGCTGCTGCCGTTACTACAACACCACGGGGGCCTTCTGCAACGCCTCAGGTACACACACCTGCGTCCGCCGCCCCGCTGCTCTTCTGAGTCGTGGCGCCTTGGTTCCTGTTTTTTTTTGAACTAGCTACCAAATCTCAACGCGAGCCTCAACCTCCACTCGATGTGTCTTTGTAATCCTAATCAAAATACCTGATGGATCTTTTTCATTCACTGCTCTGTCCTCGAATCGAACATGGGGGAAGTTGGATGGATTTTGTGTTCTTAATCCGAGTGTCGTTGTTTTTTGTCCTCCAGTGGTGGATCCTTCCTGTTTGCACTGCCGGGCCATGACCCCCGCTGGGAAGCAGAGACCCACTGGGGAGGACTTCATGCACTTCTTGCCCATGTTCCTGTCCGACAACCCCAACATCAAGTGTGGGAAAGGGTAATTCCCGCTTTCTTTCTCTTTTACTTTTGAGTTCGTTAAAAGACAGCGCAGCGTTCATTGAAGGACGCGTCCTCATTCCACTTTCACTTCTGCATCACATGATGTCGTCTTTTCGGGGACTCGCACTGGATTTATTTATTTTTAACTCCCATCTCGGCTGTCACGTTATTCCTATTAATAAAATGACAATGCAACTATATTTGTCCGTCAAGGAGTGATTGAAGGAAGGTGGTTTTGTCAGCCTATTCTAAGAGGAAATAACATAACGTTTTATTTTTTATTTTTATAATATGAAATAACACAAATCATAGACATTTAAGGCAATAAAACAACCAAGGGGTTGCGTGCCTAAAGGTGTCCTGTCCCCCCCCCCCCCTCCAGCGGTCCACGCCGCCTACAGCAGCGGTCACGCCGCCTACAGCAGCGCGGTGGTCCTGGGGGACACGGGCGTGGGCTCCAGCTACTTCATGACCTACCACACCATCCTGAAGGACTCGCCCGACTACATCGACGCCCTGAAGATGGCCCGCGTGCTGGCGGACAACATCACCCTGTCCCTGGGCCACAAGGTCTTCCCGTACAGGTGAGCTTCTGATGATGGTCAACTGAGAAAATATAGATCCTGCACGGTGTGTTTACAGTTTATTTAGGGTATTTAGCAGATGCTTTTTAGCCAAAGCGACTGACAGTACATTTTGTCAAAAGAAAGAGAAACTAAAGTATATCGCTGTCGGTACATCAGGATGTTCATCGAAGAAAGTGCCATGCACCAATAATTGCTAGGTAAACCAAATCCCTGTATCCAACAAATATGACAGCTTGGACGAGATGCTACACAATGCTAAAGACTTTTTGCCAAGTGCCGGGACATCCAATAAGTGTTTCCTAGTAGCAGCCACTACTGGTTTGCGCGGTAGCTGCAGATTTATGGAGAAGGGTTCACTTAATGGATTAACTCATGGAAACTCTTTAGTTTAGATATTTTATAATGGAGTAAATAGCTGCGATAGAAGTGTAGTGGATTAAATATAATTACCAAGCTGTATTGTGACATCTTCATCTTCCTTCTAAACTGTAATCCAATCAAAACCTACTTTCTATGGGATGGTCTTAATTTTCCTCCAGAATGATGCGAGTGTGTGTGTGTGTGCACTTCATTAAAGGGTGTTTTTTTTCTCCCATATTGGTCCTTCTTCTCAGTTAGACTGAACAATGTTCAGATGTCCTATTTCTAGACACTCACATTTACATTTTAAATTCCTAGTCATAATTGTTTTTATTTGCAGACATCCTGATCAACATATAAAGTTAATCATTTATCTAATTTCATTATTGTTTCTTCCTTTTCTTTAACATTATTGAAGGTTATCCTGTCACTATCTGCTCCTGGTTTTCACATAGGGTTGGGGTTTGAAATGTACGTACACATCCCATCAATGTGTTTGTCTGTCTTCATCCGTCTCCCTCTATCCGTCTTTCTCCGTCCGTCCGTCCGTCTGTCCGTCTGCCTCTGTCTCTCTCTCTCGTGCCCCCCCCCCCTTGCGCAGCATCTTCTACGTGTTCTACGAGCAGTACCTCACCATCGCCTACGACACCGCGCTCAACCTGGGCGTGTCTCTGGGGGCCATCTTCGTGGTGTCCACGGTGCTGCTGGGCTTCGAGGTGTGGGCCGCCGCCCTGGTCAGCCTCACCATCGCCATGATCCTGGTCAACATGTTCGGCGTCATGTGGCTGTGGGGCATCAGCCTCAACGCAGTGTCCCTGGTCAACCTGGTCATGGTGAGGCCGCAGCACGCGTGCGCGCACACACGTGCACTCGCATGTGCGCACACACACACACACACACACACACACACACACACTCTCCCCCTTGTGGCTAATGGAGGGTTAGCTCCCTAGATTGGGGGGCAGAGGGGTGGCTAAATGGTACACGGAGGAAGGGAAGGGGAGAAAATTGAGCACCCCCTTTGTCACTTTGAGTTTTTGATTTATCCAATCTGGGGAGGGCTGACACACACACACCCAACTGGCCTCCGGCTTCCTCTCAGTCCTGCTGTCTACATGCATTACTCCAGAGGTGTGGCTGAGGATGGTGGTAGTCATTGGTGATACTGAATTATTATACTAAAAAAAACGCCAACATATTGGTGTCAGACAGTTACACACACATTTTGAGAATGGCCAAAGAGGTTACAGGAAGTGGTGGTCACAGGAAGTGGTGGTTTCTTGAACCGAGGTTGACGTCTGTGAAGGCGATCTCGTGATAGAGCGAGGGAACAGCCACTTCCTTCAGTTTGCTTAGCCAACCCAGACGCTGGAGCCCTCAGTCTCTCACATCAGCCCCATGGCTTGACTGTTCACTGGGGTTTCAGGGCCTCGGGCATCTTTGAGCACGATGCCTCCGCACTACGACCGCACCTTAAGGACATGCAGCTGAACTCACTGCAAGTCAAGTTGATGATCAAAAAAAGTGGGCTGAATGGTAAAAGCTGAATGACTGAACGGTGTCTTCTTCCTCAGAGCTGTGGCATCTCGGTGGAGTTCTGCAGCCACATCGTGCGAGCCTTCTCCGTCAGCATGAGGGGCAGCCGGGTGGAGAGGGCCGAGGACGCCCTCGCCCACATGGGCAGCTCGGTGAGTAGCGCGCCGCCTCCACCCCCAAACCTCCCAACCCCCCCACACCCCCACACCCACACCCGGAACCAGGCCTACTGGTTTGACACGCAGCAGGAAAAGCAGGTTGTAGCGCTGCACTGTGGCAGCGTGTGTTACTGTACCCGTGTGTTATGAAACACGCAAGACAATCATACAATATGTAACACATTTGACTGTTTTAGAAGATGGAAAATAAAGTGCTTAAAGGGGTGATATCATAACTTTTACATGTTGGATATGAAGAAGCATGAACATGTTTCCATGAAGCTCTTGCGATCGTAAAACATGCTTGTCAAAAAGTCCAAGTAAGCGGATCACACCTTCTGGCCTTTCTAGTACTAAGCACATTGTATTGCCGTTTTGCACAAAATGTACTTCATGACTAAAGTTAGAGTTGATTTAGTGTTCTGTTCTTTCTATGTATCTCTCCCTGGTGTGGCGCGGTGGCAGGTGTTCAGCGGGATCACGCTGACTAAGTTCGGAGGCATCCTCATCCTGGCGCTGTCCAAGTCTCAGATCTTCCAGATCTTCTACTTCCGCATGTACCTGGCCATGGTGCTGCTGGGGGCCACGCACGGACTCATCTTCCTGCCCGTGCTGCTCAGCTACATAGGTCAGCAGGCACGCACACGCACACGCACACGCACACGCACACACACACGCACACCCACACACTGGCTATTAGTGGAAACAGATGCACGACGTTGAGGGTCAATCTGGACGCTCCAATATTATTCCGCTTTTATGGAATAAACAGTGAAAATGAACGATGAAGGCTCATACAAATCTGCGCGCGTGTGTTTGTGTGTGTGCGTGTGCGTGCGTCTGTTCAAAAATCGAAAAGTGGATGCGAAAATATATATTAAATTCTTTATGGAAATTGTGGAACAAAGAAATCCCTTCAGATCAAAAGTGCACTTTACCGTCACATTCACTCAGAGCACTGTGGTGTCAACGTGCTCATCATGTCATGTGACCTCCCCTCTGCCCACCTCCAGGTCCGTCCTTGAACAAGGCTAAAGTGTTTGCGGCCAAACAGCGCTACGCCAACACCGAGAGGGAGCCCCTCCTCAACTACTAGCTCGGCCCGCCAGCGACAGCCCCACTAACCACGACCCCCCCCCCCCGGGCCGCCATAGAGACTGGGAGAGGGCGCAGAGCGGCCTCCTGTGGGATACACTGACACACACTCGGCCTCACCGCCGCTATGCACGGATGCTAACTCAGGAACGCGGGAAGAGTGGAAGAAAGCAGTGGTCGTTTGTTTTTTTTAACTGCTAACCTCAGTTTTAACTTGAATCGATTTTTATTTGGAAGGTTGTTTTTTTTTTCCCCACCTGCCCTCTCCCGTCTGTTTTTATTATTATAATGCGACCTGGCGCACGGCAACAAAGCAGGGAAAAGACTATTGGATGAACTGGACGTGGGACCCCCTCAGACCCCCCCCCCAATCGACACTTCTGATCATTCAGCCCAGCAGACACTTCAGAAGACTTAAAAGGGCAACCATGTTTGTTTTTTACCACACTGGGACCTGTTTAAGTAAAAGGCAACTGAAAGGGTTTGCTCATGAGACGTTTTGTAAAACCGTTTGACACGAAGATCGTTGCTCGACCCGCCACTGTTCACACTTTAGTTAGTTTAGCTATGAACGATGACGTGTTTATAATATTGGTACAGAACATGAAATGTGGTCGACGTATGTCAATGATTTTAGAGTTACTGATTAATTTGTAAACTTGTATTGGAGAATAAGGACCGTTTATGAGCCTTCCCCCCCCTTTCTTAACATGCATTATTGTGATTTATTATTTTTTAACTGTCTTTTATCACACCTGGGATTGTCTTGGATCACAGTTGTACTCCACACCAACGCATTAGCTGTACTTGCATTCTTACTATAATCACTGCTCTTTCGGTTATTCATATTTTTTACCCTAGGTCTTAATAATGTTATGTCATTGTGTAGCCCCTTCCAGTTAGTGTTAGCTAATAATGGTAACGGAGTCTGCCCTGTCTGACAGTGCAGTAGTGTTCCACTGGGTGTCCCCTTGTTCCCTGTGTTACACAATGTCCATCATGGATTTCTTCTGTTGCGGTGGTGGTTTCAGTTTATTATATATATTTTTATAAAGAATGCAATGTTTACATGCTAGCAACCTTAAAAGCATACAATGATTGAGATTTGCTTGTTAACAATGCTGTGCGTTGTCACTCGATGACGATACCAAGTCTGGTTTGGGAGTTTTAACCATTTTAACTTGAAATAAATGTGTTCTGAAAGTGTATCATTGAAACCTGGTGTTACACATGTGATTCCGATTTTTTTTTTTTTATTTGTAATATCTTATCCTAAGTGTAAACCCAATTTAAAAACACTGCTTGTTTCTGCTTAGTGAAACACTTTACATACCCTAAAACAAATGTATGGCGTTAATTGTATGGCGAGGATGTTAATTTATTTGATACATAATTAAACTAGAAATTAGACTGTACTGTCAAAACTTAACGAATTATGGACAGAAAAAGCAAAAACTGTTTATGAAATATTTTTCTTATGAAAAATTATAAAATAACTTATGAAAGAGTTCTCTGTGAAACAAATTGAATTAAATTGAAATTAACTTCTCTAGTGTTATGCCATAAAGAAGGAGTCTTTGGGCCCGATGCAAAAAATTGCTCCAAAGGGTTGTAATGGTCCTTTCAGACCGGTGGGTGGCGCCAGATCCTGTTTATAGGACTTCAACTCGCTTTTCATGAGCTCAACGGCCCATGCATAGAACCTATAGGAAATTAAATGTATTTTATTCGTATCTTCAGACGCAAAGCTTTGTGTTCCCTCCAAACATTGTGCTCCAACTCCTCACCTTGGTTAATTTACCAGTCCAAATGTTAGGTCTCGTCAGTTTGCATTTGTTTAATATTTCCCCACAGCGTGTGCCCTCGGCTCACCATCTGCTCATCCTGTCACACAGTTCAGCTCATCAATGATTCAGTCGCGATCCTCTACCTTATGTGAGGACCGGAGCTTCAGGCGGCGGGCTAGTTTTTTTCGACAAAGAAAGTGTAGGCTATTTATAGGCAGTGATCAAATTAATGACTTCCTCCTGTAATCTTACGAAAGGGCTGCTAAATCGTCAATCATTCACATAATCTGATCTGCAAAAGACAGAATTGACAGCGTGTGTTTTCTAAAATATTATCTATCATTATTTGTCTGTTAATACTTTTCTTTCTGTATGTTTTACAATTCGGAAAGACAAGTGTGACATTCTGAGTGACATTGTTTAACTAGGTTCTCCGTTTCCGCATTTCAAAATCATAATCATCATACTTTTCTGAAACATTAGCTTTAAACTACAAACACATGGTCATATGATGACCATGTCATGGTCGTCATAGATGATACTCATAAAATGATTGCCTAAATTTAGACCTGCAACTAAATTTTTAGGTCTAACTTTATCATGACCCCAACACCATAATTAAAAGTTTCAGAAGCCTTGACGCTCTTGGCCCCGGTGGCCCGTCCTGGGACTGGGGGCCCCCGGTGGCCCGTCATGCCCCGTTGCCCATCCACAGTCCTCTTGGGGGGGTTTACTTAGACCCAGAGTCCTTGGGGGGGGGTGGCCCGTCCTGGGACCACGCCCTGTCCAAGGTCCTCAAGGGGTTTCTCTTTGGAACCCCAGCCAGGGGCATAATGGCCCCTGGGGGCCTGTACCTGGGGCTGTGGGGCCTGTCTTGGGACCACTTCCATTCTGAAGTCCTTACTGGTTGTATTTGCGGCACCTGGGTGCTAGGTCTCGGCCCAGGGATGGCGGGCCGCGTCCTCGCACTGCAGTCTTGGAGACAAAACCCTAACCCTAACACGCCACGTTGAAACCCAACCCTCAAATGGACGGTGGCGGGGAAAAAAAATGTAGGGAGTTTCCTTGGGTTTTTATTTTGTGTCTCCAACAAAAACTTCCAAACTTTCACTCTTCCGTACTTGAAGTGGTCCAACACTGGATTAAAAGTTGGGCTCAGCTGAGTGGAAAGGATGAAATACATTGGAAATGAACTGCAAACCTAATAAAATAAAAAAATAAAACAAGTAGGCTAAATGAAGGCACCGTTGGAAGTGTGAGCCTACCAACAGCTCTGAGGTAAGTAATTTCCTCTGGTAGACTGTTACCTCTTCTGGGAGAAACCAAAGAAATGTAAATAATAATTAAAAAAAAAAAAAAGTAAATTATGTTCACCCTGTCTTGGTTCAAGTGTGCTGAAGCTCTCGGTTACAAGTTTGGGAGAGATCGGATAAATCTGACAGATATAGTGAAAAATATATAAATATATCCAACATGTATTAGTTCAGGTGGGCCAAAGTTGCACGTTTGGTAGAGTTACGATAACCCTGACAAAAGCGATGACAATCAATAGATAGAGGGGATCGATAAACTGTTTTGTATAACAGAGGATAAATCTGACAGAAATGGCACAAAAAAAACGGATCAAGCGAGAAGCATGTTGGCGCACTACCCAAACTGAGCCTGGGTTATATATGTATGACTGTATACTCTGTTTGCTTGACTGAGGACCATTTCCTCAAAGGCTGTACCGGCAAACACAGCTAAACTCCTTTAGCTGTTGAATCGTTTTTCCATTCAACAGGATCCTTCAATGAATAAGCTAACAGGGCATTTAATGTCAGGTCCTGCGTCACTGGCTTTCTGTTACATCGGGGTCGGTTGTTTTTTTTTTCCAAAATCGCCTCTTAGCATGGAACAAAGGGATTGGATAACCATCTGAAAACATGGCGCCCGGATCCGATTTTTGGAGTTCACCTGCAGGGTCAACTCCTCGCTAGCAACACTGGTGTTACATGTAACACTCACCGGATTGAGGTTTCCATGGAAACGCACGTACGCACACATTCACATTCACACACATTCTCACACACACACACACACACGCACGCACGCACGCACGCACGCACGCACACACACACACACACACACACACACACACACACACACACACACACACACACACACACACACACACACACACACACACACACACACACACACACACACACACACACACACACACACACACACACACACAGTGTGAGCTAATGGCTGAACTCTAAAGTGCCTATCAGATTCCGACTCACTCCTGTTTGTAATAGACCTTCCCTCTGTTTTCCTGGTGATATTAAACTACGAGCCCGGTCCACTCCCTTTTTTTTATGTCTCATTAGTGCAGTGTTCGTTGGCGCTAAACGCACTGGTGGTGAACCTTCGGCCTAGCCATTAAAATGCCACACAAGCCACCTTATACAACTGAGTTTGTTTACACGCCCCCATGGAAGGAGAGACTGGAGACAGCGGGAGAGAGAGGGCTGGGTCAGACCACGTGACCAGCCCTTAGTCACTGTATCATGCGGGCAAGGGAACGTGTGCGTGTGTGTGTGTGTATGTGTGCGCGTGTGTGTGTGTGTGTAGGAGGCAAACTGCCATCTCAGCTGAATGTTATTTTAAATGCATGATAGGACAGTAGGCCAGGAATACTTTCACAATGAGGGCTCCAATTGATTGGCGTGCCGCTATCAATAAGCCCCTTTATGAAGGGTTGAGGGGGGGGAATTAGGGGGTCAATGGAAGGGGGGCTCAGCATCCACGTATGCCTGTAGAAACCGCGCGCTAATACCGGCCCGGTTTGTTTTGATGGCAGCACGAGACTGGCCTGACTGTGGGCCTTGTTTACATTGGCTACATGTCAGGCAGAGGTCCCTCTCTCTCTCTCTCTCTCTCTCTCCTCTCGCTCGCTCTCTCACAGAGAGAAACAACCCATATCGGATTGCATCAGAGCCACATGCACTGAGCTCATTTACATTATGGCCAGGCCTGGAGCGCTCCAGCTGATGACGGGGGAAAGGGCCTGACAGAGCAGAGTGTGCACTGTACCGACCTCTGCAGCCGCCAGGGAGGTTTGGTCACTTGGTTGGTGGCAGTGGCAGATAATAGTGCCGCTTGTCTATTCATACAGACACTGAACAGATATTTCGTAAGACTCTTTGTTTTAATTGAACAAGCAATGCAGATTATTTACAAACATACACATGAGCTCATGAGTTTTTGTCCATGAGCTGTCTAGTGAAGAATTTAAGTGTGTGTGTGATTAGTGTTATCTTTTTGTTTGCCATCTGTAACTTGGCAATCGGTGTGAATTTGAATCAGAATTTAGTGAAGCCCGTTGGCTCATGTTTAAATAAACCATCATGAATACCTTTGCAACAGTATTGAACACATTATCATTTTTCAATTTCAAGTAGGCTAACTTTTCCTGATCTAGTGGCCTCGTAATACTCAGTGGTTCTCTCTGAGACGCTACATGATTCAGACCAAATAGCATTTTCAATCAAGCTGCCGTTATCCACCAATCATGCCACAAAAAGAGCCCGAAAAAGGCAACAATTAAATCAATCAATCATATTATTTTTGGTCACGTTGCATTTCTTTTCTTCTCTTAAAGGTGCAGTGTGAATGATTTAGTGGCACCCAGTGGTGAGGTAGCAGAGTACAAGCAACTGAATCCCCCCCCCCCCACCACCCCTCCCAACAACATGGGCGGGGCTGACGTGGATTACTGGTCTTAAAGGGGCCAGTCGAGACTTGGTGTAATCTACGATGGCATCGAGTAGCAGGGTGTCAGGTGATAAGATTCCTTGATAGAATTGTAAATTGCATCCCTAGTTATTTGATCCGTGAAACTAGGTCAAACCTTACAAGTACGATTATTATGGTTCAACCGTCCGCATTGTTGTGCGGCTTTAGCGATAACGTTAGCAATGCTTGTCCGTTGTGTGCCACTTTTGAAACATGGCGGTGCCCCGTGGAATTGGAACAGGACCCGCTCCCTATGTAGATATCAAGAGCTCACTTTAAGGTCAGGACAAAATGGTTTGTAATTTCAGAGATCAAACACTAATTAAGACATATTTATGAACATTATATTTCTGCCAAGGCCATCCTGTAAGATCCCACTTAATTCCACACACTGCGCCTTTAAATGACCCATAGTTTACAACCAGGTATGGCATGGATTATCTGTTAGAAGCAATTTCGACATCTCCTCTAGTGACACCACACAAGGGCGGGTCCACCCAGTTGTATGATTGATAGACCAGCCTACCAATTGGTTCAGTCCACCAGGTAGGCCGGTAGGTGGATCTCTCCATACGTCTTGGTGGGCCCTCCAACCAGTGATGTCACAAAAGGGTGGACGTACTAATCAGCCAATCACCATCACACCTAGTGGTAAACAAGGAGACCTTTAAAGCTAGGGTGGGCCACGTATTTTAGAAGCATTTCTTTATTTTTCAATCAATGAATCAAATTCTGACAAAGAAATGGAAAGTGTGGCCGTCAGAGGTCATCGTAGGTAGTACACCTTCATGTGTTCTGGCGGAGTGGCTTTGGCTTGAGGCCTGAAAGGAGGGATTGGCATGTTTTTGGTTGGATACTTACTTGGATACTAGAAATCTAATTGACTGGCTTGTTTGAAAAAAGATGGCCTACCCGAGCTTTATGTATGAAATAACAATTTCAAGTTATGTTCCAAAGTATGACGCTATATTCATACGATGTGGGGAAATGCCTTCAGTCCCCATCACCCCTGCTACAGGTGGGGCCAGAGTGGATGTCCTTCGTGTGAATCACGCCCCTGTACAGTGGAGACATGTTGGTAGTGCCTTGCTCTGCGGCACCAATCCACAGACGTCCCACCGAAGACCAATTAGTGACCATTGGTTAATACATTTTAGTCATTCGTACTTTTCTCTCCTGACCCCCAACGAAGCACTGTTCCAGTGCTGGGAATACACTCTAACATAGAGCATGGGGAAATAGCACGCATAAAGTACAAGTTTCTGGTTAGTATAGTTCCAAAGCAAAACATTTTACAATTAAAAAACAATCCAATACTTTGTATGTTGTAAAAGATACAACAGTCGCCCCATCAAGTTTGTACTTTACACAAGTACTTTCAAAATGTCAGATCCCATGCAGATAGTGGTCTGTAAAAAAAAAGAAAAAAGAAGGGCGAGCGATAGAAAATAAGAAATCATATAAAGTATGGTCACGTGACTCGTTTTTTTCCAGATTTGCTCCAAAAATAAGAGGATGAAAACTGATCCCCTCTTCCCATTCCTCATAATCTTCCAGGAGTGCACTTGTAGTGATTGGGGAGGGGGGTGCGATTGAGCAACACATTTCTATAGAGAACGTTCTATAGAGAAGAGTACAAATCCAGCCAAAACCAATTAGTAAAGAGGCTGCAGCGTTCATAAAGTCATGCTTGTCAAAAAGGCAATGATCATGACATCCATGAACAGGACACGAGTGAAAAAATATGAAGAAATTTGACATCGGAAAGTTTTTCCTTTGACAACCCCTTTGCCAAAACATCACCAAGAGGCTCTTGGTGGCTGAAAAATGAGAGAGATTGCATTCAAAAAAAAAAAATCACAATGAAGAAAAAAGAATTAACCGGTCGGAGCCTTCAAACTTGGAGGAACGTGCACGGAGTTGTGCAGAAACGCAGAGAGATAAACGTCGAAGGACGGCCCCCGGAAACTATTTAAGAGCGAGTCACTTTGGCAGATTTCAGGTCTCTGAGAGGAAAGGCCAGCGTGGCGTGAATGATTGGAGGTGATGTGAGATGATTAGAGATCAGGAGGAGGAGGAGGAGAGCCTAGCCGGCCGCCCCCCCCGTCCCGTCCCGTCCCGTCAGGGCGCGGCGTTAGGACGTCTGGACGAGGCGTCTGAAGTGGGGCATGACCTCGTGCTCGGGCAGGTGCAGGTTGAACTCCAGAGCCACCAGCACCGGGAACTCAAAGGCTATCAGCTCCCGGCGGTTCACTCTGAACTTCTCTTCCAGTTTCTGAAAGAAGTTAGGACATGTTCATGGTTATTTATTATTATTATTAAGATGGAGCTGCAGCAACACGTTAATTATGATCTCTCCAAGACCTTAAAAAGGGTACTGATCAGCCAGTAAAAGACATTTCAGACTCCGTCCCCTAGTAGTGCACCCTCCCATGTCATGGTGCAGAATTTTAAGTGGCTTCTAATGGATAATGAGCATCCAAAATAGGCCCCCTTTAGGATTTGGAAATACCACCAAGAAACAACATTATAGTGGCATGAATCTTCCACTCCCTTCAGACGTTGAACGGATGAATCCATCCCAGTCGAGCCGCGCCCCTCTTCACGGAGGCCCCCCGTGTCCCCCCAGCCCCCCGGCGGACGGGACACTCACGTCGATCAGGTGCTTGACCTCGTGCTTCTTGAGGTCGCCGCCGATCTTGGCGGCCAGCAGGAGGCAGGCGCCGGCGCACAGCTTGCGGTTCTGCTTGTTGAGCTTCCCCTGCAGCACCAGCTTCTCAAAGTAGACGAACGCCATGGCCACCGTGGGCTCGCCGTAGCCACACTCGTCCTGCGCCAGCTTCTTGATCTCCCTCTTCAGACTGCGGGGAGTAGGGTGGGGTGGGGGGGACACGTGATGATGTTGACACTTCAAAATAAATGACATATCTTCTGCTTCCTTCTTCTATCTACTTGCGCACACAGGTATTGCCTTGCACATGCAGGCTGACACAACCACTCACACATATTCCTCACACAACCGGTGAACTAGCTTCAGCTCGCTGGGAGCAGGCAATATGTGACGAATAGCATGGCTTTAGGTGTCCAATCAACCGACCTGTAACAAAACTAGCATGTCGGGGGCGGGGGTGGGGGGGGTTGGTTATGCAACAGCGTGCAATCCAATGCATGCAAGGCAGTCGATGGCATACAAGGCAGTCGATGGAACTGCCCCTGCCTACCTCCAAGCATTGCTAAAGCCACACACCCCAGCTCGATCCCTCCGCTCAACTACCTCAGCTGGACGTCTGGTACCGCCATCGCTAAGAGCTAGCAAAGGTCGTTCAGCAAAGTTCCAACTTTTCTCGGTTCTGGGACCTCAGTGGTGGAACGAGCTCCCTGCCGTTCTCAGGACCGCAGAGTGGCTCACTATCTTCCGAAAAATACTCAAGACTCACCTGTTCAGAGTCCACCTCGACTCTGCATAGCCACCCTCCCCCTTCTGGCCAAAATTGAACACTGTATTGTATTGTGTTGTATTGTATTATAGCACCTAACTGTGTAGCAACTGCAGTAGCTGCTATCATTGCTGTAACACGGGGAATTGGTTAGCCTAGCGATTGTTGTACTTGCACTTGGTTCTATGAACATCCTTTCTGTACCGACAGCGATATATTGTTGCACTTCTTATGACAAATGTACTTATTGCAAGTCGCTTTGGATAAAAGCGTCTGCTAAATGCCCTAAATGTAAATGTAAATGCATGCAATCCAAACAATCCAACAACAGCCAGCGATGCGGGCCGTGCAGGTAGTACGACAGGTAGTACGACAGGTAGTACGACAGGTAGTACGACAGGTAGTACGACAGGTAGTACTCGTCCTATTTTTTCTCTTTACCTCCGGATCTTGCTGAGCGTCAGCCGGATGTGGGGGAACTTCTCCTTGAAGGTCTCGTTCATGTCCTTCTTGAGGTCCGAGGGTTTCACGTACTCGATCACTGTGGTCTGGAGGAGAGAGGGATCACGAGACACGGGGGGGTCAGGGGTCACAAGGGGGCCACAACGGAGGGACGGAGGGGCCCCTGCTCTTCCAACCCCCCCCCCCCCCCCCCCCCCCCCCCCCCCCCCCCCCCCCGACGTGATAGGGTGAGAAGATGGACGCGGTGCTCTGTGGAGATACGTTCCGCCCACACACTGACCAATAGGAGGCAGGAGGAAACTGGGAGGCTGGAAATGTACCCGGGGACACCCAATAGCTGTGATCGGGTGTTGCTCTGTCTACAGAGAACGGGGCCTCATGGTGTTGCTGGGCTGTTGTTTTGGTTCAGTTTGGGGAACTTGTGGGACCGGGAGTTTGTTACATGTCCTTACTGGTTGAGTAATGACTGATGTTTCCATATGTGTTGTATTTAATTGTACCTAGGGAAGGCATGTTAATTAGCCTAAGGCTAACTCTGGTACGATGCATCAAATGGTTACCTTTATGTTCTAATTGCACATGGTCGCTTTCAAATAACATTGAAAAGAAAAGAATAATTTGGGATGGATATGCTTTGGGTCCATTCTGCACACTAGGCTTTTGGTCAGACAATATAAACTAGGACTCATCAATGGGTGCTTCAAAAATCCCCCCAATAAACTGATCAAAACCATCTCCCATATAGTTGCCTGATTCTAATTAATCCAGGTATTTCACATTATAAAACAAATGAATATTTAACAAATGTAACACGTGCCGTCCTTTCTGCCCACTGACTGTGAGGCCGGCGCTCAAAGCGCGGACCGCGCCGTACATCAACAGATGACCCGTCTATTGTCTTCCTGGCATTCAGAGTACGAGGGGAGAAAACGCCAAATATTTAGCTTGCACAACTTGGCACGACACACGTTTCAATAACAACTCGGGTGTTTTGCGTTGGCCCCCCTGGAGGGAAGCATTCAAAAAAGGACTTGTAGCATTCCTGTAAGCGGGAACACAAAAGCTATTGTCCCAGCGTTGTGGATGCTGGGACTCCATATAGGGGGGGGCAGGGAAGGAAAACACGGTCTGGCCTTGAATGAGCAGAGCGCGCCCCTGGTCTGCCCCTCTGTGTGTGTGTACTCTGCCAGTCTACGTAAGAACAACACTGCCGGGCAGAGAATGAGTGTCGTCTGTAAACCTCCCTTCCCGCTCACCAAACACAAAACAAAGCCGCAATGGACATTCTTTTCAGACACGATTTTAAAAAAAATAAAAAATCGGTGTGTGAAAAAGTATTCAGTGTTCAGCTGGGAAAAGGGAGGATTCTTACAGTCACGACTAAAGAATGAGGCATTGCTAAGAGGTCCCACCAGCTGGTAGGTAAAGGGAACAAGGTGATGTATGGCATATGGCACAATTAGTGAGAGCTGATAGAGTGACACAGCCAGACACACAGCGACACACAGACAGACACACAGACGGACACACAGCGACACACAGACGACACACAGACAGACACACAGACAGACACACAGACAGACACACAGCGACACACAGACAGACACACAGCGACACACACACAGCGACACACAGACAGACACACAGCGACACACAGACAGACACACAGCGACACACACACAGCGACACACAGACAGACACACAGCGACAGACAGACACACAGCGACACACAGACAGACACACAGCGACAGACAGACACACAGCGACACACAGCGACAGACAGACACACAGCGACAGACAGACACACAGCGACACAGAGACAGACACACAGCGACACACACAGCGACACAGAGACAGACACACAGCGACACACACACACAGCGACACACACACACACACACACACACACACACACACACACACACACACACACACACACACACACACACACACACACACACACACACACACACACACACACACACACACACACACACACACACACACACACACACACACATCTGAGGCCAATGACTTCATTGATTTAAGTAGTGTGACGGCTCTGGCTGCGCTCCAACAGTAGATCTGGCCCAGGAGGACGTTTCACACAGTGTAGAGGGGGGTGCCCCCTCCCTCCTCAACCCTTGTATTCAGTCGGGACCGAGAAGGAGCAGCGGAAAACTAACCGAAACTACTTGGATTCACACAACATACGGTCGTTTATCTGGGGCTGAACGACTACAGAAAAACAATGTTTGCGACCAAAACAACGTTCCGGTTCTCCTCTCGCTGGGGGGGCTGCTGGCTGCAGTGTTTTTGTCATCCGTCCTGATGGTGTTTTGTGTGCTGGCCGTGAGGGGGGGTCTCACCATGTAGGAGGGGAAGATGAGGACTCTCTTGTGTTTCCCACAGGGCCACTGGGGGTCGTCCAGCAGGTTGGGGTCGTACTCTCGGAGGTCCCCCACGTCGTTGCCTGCATGGGGATCGAACGCCACAACACATCAGACCAACGATGCCATTCAGCGGGTGCGTTTCCTTCTATAAAACACTAGTAAAGATACAGTGTACATTTCTAAGCCTGGGTGCCCCCCCTCTCCCCCCACTGGGTGTCAAACCCCTCTTGCATTGTTCATGAAAAGCAGAACCAGTTGTGCTGCACAAGACAAAATATTTATTAAAGGAGGAAAAAAACTAAAACAGAAGCGGCTGTGGAAAATGGTGACACATTGAATCAACATTTTTAAACACATCCCTACCGCGGAGTTCTGTGTTGATTGAACGCAGAGTAAGCATTGTGTCAGTGTGTTTCGCTATTCTCTGGCAAGTCCAGTGCCAAGCTATCTTTGTCTTTTTTAGTTACGTTGTTAAGATATTATTTTGGAAAAACAAATTAAGTCTATTTTGGGCCGTTTGCGTTGAAGCACTGACAGACTCCTGAGGTTGCATTGCATGAATTGTCATGTGATTTAGACAATATAAATGGGGACAAACTGTGTATTGTAGTCATCATTGTAACAATTATGTGCTGCTATCTTGTTATGATTATGTAGTCTTGAATTCTGATTATTTCACCAGCTGAAGAAAAACAAACTTAAAGTGTTTGAGGCACAAAGGAAACTAAAGTTGGTGCGAGAGCAGCCTTGCTCAGAGCTCGCATAACATAACCGTTCAAGGTCGCAAACAAACCAAACCCAACTGTAAAATAACAATATTATAAAAGTGGCTAGAGAATAAGCAGTGGGTCAAAAAAAAAATCAACATCCCAGTAAATACGATAAAAAAAATGGAATAAAAAATTAGAGCACGTTTCAAATGGTCTAGTTTTTTCTAGATAAAGCAGATTCTGCTCTTGGAGGAGCAGTCCATCCCTGTGGACTCAACTGCATGTGCATCACCCACGTGGTGGGGAGGAGTGAGGTCCACCCCGTCAGTGTAAAGCATCTTTGAGTGAGAGAAAAGCACCATAGAAATTAAATCCATCTTCTCAAAACTTACCCCCTGTAGACATACCCCTATAGAACCCTTAAAGTTAAGAATAACCCCTATAGACCAGACTAACCCCTATAGACCAGACTAACCCCTATAGACCAGACTAACCCCCATAGACCAGACTAACCCCTATAGACCAGACTAACCCCCATAGACCAGACTAACCCCCATAGACCAGACTAACCCCTATAGACCAGACTAACCCCTATAGACCAGACTAACCCCCATAGACCAGACTAACCCCCATAGACCAGACTAACCCCTATAGACCAGACTAACCCCCATAGACCAGACTAACCCCCACAGACCAGACTAACCCCCATAGGCTAGACTAACCCCATGAACGCGCCCCCATCTCACCCGTGTCCAGGCTGCTCTGGGTGCTGTTGAGGCGGGCCAGGCTCAGGCTGCGGTGGCTGGCGTTGCGGGAGGCGGAGAAGGACGAGGTTGAGTCGATGGTGTTCCTGCGGCCGCCCAGGACGTTGGTGGGGTACATGAACTGCGTGTAGGACACCGTCTGTGGGTGGGTGGGGGGGGCATGGAGTTAGTGGCACAGGGAGGGGGGGGGACTAAAGGCCCGAACAAGATAAAAAGAGGTGCTAGGTGACATTTCTTTCATTTTATTGATCGAATATGATCCAATATCTTACAATATCCCAAACATCTGTGGCCCCTTACCTTCCCGTCGGCTCCCAGCTCCACCCCCTCCAGCCCGATCACCATCTCCTTGGCGCTTACACCCCCCGACGGGTGGCGCTGTCGCCCGCCCTCCAGCTTCACATCCCTGTCGGGCACAGCACCCTTTAGAGCTCCCCCAGGGCCTCACAGCACCCTTGGGTGCTACAGATCATGTTCCCCCCCCCCCTCCCCGATCACAGTTGTATAATATATAAAATGAAGGCTTTGCAAGTCGTCTCACCCTCCACCTGGAAGACCCTCTCCCACACCCACACCCACCACACCCACCACCCACCCACCCACCCACCACACCCACCACCCACCCACACCCACACCCACACACACACACACACACACACACACACACACACACACACTTCCTTTGGCCCAGTTCGTGCAGGGACGGGGAGGGTTGTGGAGGAGGCGCTAGGAGTAAATCGCGGCTTGGGGCTGAGCGCTCCTGCAGCTTGACGACAGTGCATGAAATGCCATGCTAGCATGGGAGATTTTCACGAGGTTACCATTGAGTGCATCAACGGCGCTGGTGGAGAAAACAGCTGGCGGGGCCTCGTTTAAGTAAAGTCTCTGTGGGCCGCACTGGGATGTAAGGGAACGGAGGTTAAGGACCTTATCCGCCACTTGAATGAGCAGGGCTTTGTCATAGACTTGGGTGTACTATTCTTCTGTATTCAGCTGACTGGTCCATTTAATACTTTTCTTTTATGTGTTGACATTTCTCTAAACCTTATTCGTGAGATAACAATAATGTGTGCGTGGTTGTGACATTCGGGGCCCCATTCTCCTGTGATGGGAACAGTGTTATCTGTGAGACGGGCCCTCAGCCGAGACACGGGGCCCCGCCTTGTTGACGGTCGCACTACAGACGGGGACGTCCCCGGGCGGCGGACCCACCAGCGCATCAAAACCGCCCACATGAAAGACAGAGACATGAAAGACCCGATCTAAAAAAGAAACCACAAAAAAGGAAATGAAAGGGGAGGCTAAAAGCTTCTTGGCTTTTTTTTTGGTTGACCCCTTTAAAGTCTGGCCAGAAACAATACATAAACATTCAGGCATCAGCCTGTGGGACAGAGAGGATGGCGGGGTGGGCGGGGGGGGGGGGGGGGGGGGGGGGGTCGGGTCGGAGACGAGGCTGTCCGGCTGCATGCAGAACAAACAACCACTGACACATTCCCATGTTAGTCGTAGTGCTACCATCCAGGCAGGACGATATTTATTCATTCACCGACGGATCAAAGGCTCTGCTGGTTTATTGTATAGATTGTATTTAAATCACTTATGTTATACAGCATTTATACTATACTGGTAATAGCTCAAAATGATTTAGCGAAAGTCTACATTAGACTTTGAGCCAATGAGAACCAGATCTAGGGCTGTCTGGTTGGGAGCATGGGGGTCTAGAAACGGGAGCAGCGCTGGCTGCTGAGGACTCAACCTACTAACTGAGGCAGGACTCAAGAGGACTGCGCTACTTATTAAAATAACAGAAATCTGAAATCAGGACAGGAGAGAGAGGCATAAGTGATCGCGATAATGGGGGCCGCGGGGTATTCAATAACACCAGACAAACATCTTTGCTGTAAGCGTCGCTGCGTGGGAACTGAAATAAACTGCTGCATGCGAAGCAGTCACCAGAGATGACGGCTACTGTGACTATATCGTTTCAGCGTGACACAAACATTGGCCCGCGCCATCCGGTGTCAGGCAACCAACTGTAAACTGTTAATTAGCGAGATTGAGCAGTCAGTCTCCCAGAGATATTACTGGAGGGGGGCTTCATTAACCCCTGACCCACCACTGTTTTGGCTGGCTTTGTGAATTCCACAGAATAAAAGTGGAGAAACTTTCTTCGCTTAACTGAGGGCCACATGCACGTAGACACAAAACATAAATACCGGCCGATTCATGTGCCATGACTTCAATTGAAAAGAAACCGGAAGAATCTTTACAGACAGATCAGCCTCAAAAGGGTTCTCTTCAGCCTGCCAAGAAATGTGTAATCTAAACACGCGCAGAGAAATGAACACCAGTGGTTAATGTTAAACCAGCTGGTGTGTGTGTGTGTGTGTGTGTGTGTGTGTGTGTGTGTGTGTGTGTGTGTGTGTGTGTGTGTTGTGTGTGTGTGTGTGTTCTGTGTGTCGTGTGTGTGTGGTGTGTGTGTGTGTGTGTGTGTGTGTGTGTGTGTCTCTCTCTCTCTCTCTCTCTCTCTCTGAACAGATCCACCACACATTGACATAGAGCATATCAGGACAAAGCACATCTTTAGGTGAGGAGCACTAGGGGTTGCGCTAAGGTTGTCAGTGACCGTTGGGTTACGTTGTGGTGGGTAGGAGGGCGATAACAGTGAAGCCGGCGGCAGTAACTGACAAAAACGAGTCAACTTGAAGGAAAAAACGCTGATGAAAAACGGGAAGTTGCCCGAGCCAAAAACCGAGGGGGAAAAAAAGAAGCAATAAGCGTCTACGAATGTTTGTAGATTAGCGGTAGAAATATACAAACATAGAATCAAGCGTCATCAGCCCATTGCAGACCACCGTTGTAGATAATGTTATTAATAGAACCTGACAGTTTGTAGTCCTAATAACTGGTCCTTTCAGATCCAGGATTCCTTGACCCCCGAATAACGTTTATTTAGAATTATTAGTGACGTGTGGTTAACAAAGGTCAATGAGACGTAAAATATTGTAATATTCATATCTTACAGTAATAATGCTACTCGACAATTAAACTTTAATAAGCCTTCCATCAGTTATGTTACCAAGACACTAAATTAAACTACAACAAACAGCGGAAGACTTATTAAAGCTTCAAGTTTCACGAGCAGACTGTATATTAATGTCATAAAACAAAATAGCTCTTTCAGTCCCCATTGACTTTGTTCACCACAGACTTTTGCTTATAGTTCTTTCAAGAATGGAATCAACTTCTGTTTTTTAGGACTACAAAAAGGACAGGATATTATAATTAAATAGCATCCGCCACAACCAACCCTTGACAATGTATCACCAGCTACAGGAGAGTACATCCAAAAAGGGAAAATTAAAGGCAGGAAAAATTAAAAAGGGAGCGGGAGTGCAGGCGGGAGACAAAAATATAGAGTATGGCATGCTGTCGGATACATACCCCGCTTGGCTACAATCTCGATAAGGCAGCACAGAAAATACACTATAGAAGGATCTCCGGGCACTGATAAGGACTATCCTATAAAAACAAAAAAAATAGGCAAATAAGGCTACTTAAAACATCTAGCTGTTGAGGAGTTCAGGTTAAGTGGGAGGCGGTTTTCTAGAGCAGAATCCAGTAGAAAACAGAAAATCTAAGGGAGACTTGAACGTGAAGGTGGCATTGTGACTGAAGGTGGGAGGGCGTGTGGAGAGGGGTGAAGAGGTGTGGGTGGGCAGATGAAAACTGAGCCATTTTCTAGAGCTCATTTCAGAACAAGGCTTTTATACTTTGAGAAAAGCCAGACCATAACACATCTCACAAAAGAGGGCATAACTGTGCGTAACAGTGTCAGAAAGTCTATAAATACATCACGTTTACACTCACGGGTCATCTGCGATACCGCTAAATCCGGTTTACCTTCAATCCACTTTAGTGACAAATGGATTTGAGGCCATGGTGACAGAAAAGGGATTAATTAAATAAATGGCCCCGACCACATGGTCTACACATTTGATAATAACAAGTGCTTTTTTGGGCTCTTATCCACGTTATCCTTCTTGTCGTACAAACCAAATGCTAGACATTTTTGAGACTAGAAGGACAAAAACTGCCTGGAGGCCTGTCCAACAAAACACATCATTAACCATTAAAGTATAATAAATACTAGATTTGAGAAGTGACTTTCTGCAGGTATATCTGCATTTTGTTTACGGTGAAGCGTGGAACGGAAAATTATTCAAGTTACATTTAGGCTGGAACCAAGAGTTTCTACATTGATGTGGAGAGACAGTATTCCAAACTGTTATCCCACTTAGGATCAATAGCTAACTACACTGCACTCATGAATATATCTAAAATTCCATAAATAACCAATTACAATTCAACTATTAGTATTAATGACCAAAAACAGATTAGCTCGCCTACTGAGATCTGCTTTGTAATCTGAGAATTGGTGAAACCGCAGTTCATCGACTTGTAAGGGGGGGTGTTGGGGGGGGGGGGGGGGCAGCCATTATCCTGTGGGAGCCCTTGTTATGGACTGGGGCATGGCATTGTTGGCCTCCATACCTTCCATTGCGCATATCGTGTTGCCTCATGTTCTTGATGAAGTGGATCTTCTTGAAGCTCTTTGGTCGAGGTGAACCCGATAGGGTTCGGCATCTGAAGGAGCAAGAGAAGGAAAAAAAAAAAGACAAGAAGCCGTCAGCCACTGAGCAGGGAGAAGGCAGAGCCACGCGACAAGACCCTCGTGTGACGTCAGGAGCCTTTTGGAAGAGGGTGCGGGCAGGGCCTTTCTAGTGGCCAGGGCGAGTCCTGCTGGTTGGAGGGACGGGTACCTGCGCAGAGGAGCGTTCTCCGCAATGTCCTCCAGGGTCTCCAGGGAGGAACGCTGGGAGATGAGTCTCCGTCTGGAGGAGCGACAGATGGGGAGGGAGAAGACGGGGAGGTGATGAGGCATTTCAGAAAAAAAACAATAATATATCAAGCCCAACATCTCTGCCGTTTGTCCAACGATTGTAATGAGGCCTAACCTTTGGGAGAAGTCAAAACAATTGGCGTGACGTAAACCAATTCTTAATACGGCAATGTTTTATCTACTCACTGTGATCAATGTGCAAAGGAAGTAAACACAGCTTTAGCGATGGCAGTTTGCCATTGTGGTTTGTACCAGACGGTACAGTCATGAATCAAGACTTTTTGTGTCAGGAGTTAGTCACAACAACTCAACGACACATTCCTTCCATTAGTAAATAGAGGTCAGTTAACTTATGAAACAAATTCGTACACAAGGGGGAAAAAGCAAGAGATTTCTACATAAATCTCTCGATTTTTCTACTTAAGTAATGAGCTTTACTTGGCTGAATAAGGCTGATGCAAGTATTTTTAGATTTATAAGGCGCCTACAACACTTGAAATGTAACACAGGATGCAAGCGTTCTGTGCCAGGCTCTACAACCGTGAGACATTATCTTGACCTCCAATGTCTGTCACTGTCACTGGCTGTTAAAACGTGTTGAAATTGACTCAATCTTAACACCTAGGGCTGTACTTCTGCCAATCATTGAGCGCATTGAATACAAACAGCATTGACTCAGATGACACATTCATGGACCATAACGAGCTGGAAGGTAATGAATCTGTGCTGATGCCCCTGTTCCCTGATCCCATTTGGACATCCCGTCCAAAAAACAAGTTTAACTCATATTCCCCATGCAACCTTTGCGTGGTTCATTTACAGCTGCTCGCTTTGTCTGGTTTGAGACCAGCGAATCCATCAACCCCCCAGAGTGTTTGTGTGGTCAATGATCACTGTGGGATCGTGCTACAGCCTTTATGCATGACCACAGTGTACTTTCAGCATGGCACCTATGAACATCCTTACTGTACCGATGGCGATATATTGTTGCACTCCTTATGACAAATGTACTTATTGTAAGTCGCTTTGGATAAAAGCGTCTGCTAAATGCCCTAAAAAAAAAAATGGCACAGGGATCGTGCTACAGCCTTTATGCATGACCACAGTGTTCTTTCAGCATGGCACTAGAGGTGACGGGTAGGGCAGGAGGATGTCATTTTTTTTTACGTTACAGTTTCAACACATGCAGCCCCCCCAACGGCCCGCTTGCGTTGACTCGACGTGAACCTCTGAATCAGAGCCCCTGTGTGAACCCAGCTGCCGGCTCCAGACCAATCGTGTCTCGACTAGCTTGACGTTTCACACACAATTACCAGCTACACCCAACGTGTGAGGTACATTATACACCCAATTGAATCTGGTATGAGAAAATCTCCCAAAACAACCTGACCGCATATCTTTAAATCTCTTGCATCAGTAAACATCCCCGTTTCCCCACTGAGTACACAACACTCAGTAGAGGCACTGAACACGTGTGTGTCATGCACCACCCTTCACCCACTGTACACATCGGGACCGCGTCTGGCAGGCTTCAACAGAGCGTTATTATGCCGGTGGTGTCTGCAGCACAATGCCACTTGGCTTCAACAGCCCTCCCCTCCCCTCCTTCACCCCTGCTGTTTCAGTAGCAGGCTGAAGAGCCCCAGTTAATGAACGACAGAAAATATGAGGACGGATTAAGAGAAGACGACTCCGCTCTGGAGGGTCTCTCAGGGGGTGAACAAACAAAGGCAGATGAGTGCATGCTGGGGCTGGATGATGAGGGTTAGGAGATATACCTAGCAGTTAAGACGTACCGGAATCCCTGATCTTTGGCTGAGCGTTCCCCGTGAGAATGATTCTCATGCCCCAAGTAAAGAAATAAGCCCCAAGCCCTACCTCTGAGTGAAGGCTTTAGACAAACTAAGGGAAAGATAGGCAGCTGATCTTGATATTTCCTCTGCAGCAGAATGAGAGGAAGGTCATGATGTTTGGGTGACCCCTGTCTAAATGTCAGACAGGGGGAGGTTGAATCCTTAGGAGGTGAACAGAGATGTCTAAGGATCCATGACCTCAATCAAGGACACATGTGTATTGCATTTTTCTTAAGGTTTCTAAGGTTCTATTTAAACATAAACCATTAAAACTTGGATGCATTTCTGACATTGAAGAATTTGCAAAGTAAGCTTTAACAATTCCCAAGGTGCAGTAACTTTGACCATACCCAGATAATGCGCTAAAACTGTTGTCTGGCAGAGCAGTCAACCTTAAATGAGAGTGTGTTGCAGCCACATCCAAGTTGAAACATTCCACACGATATCCACCGACTATTCCTAAATTCCATGTGACAGAAGCTCAGGTTGGGGCCAGAACAAATGCACGCTAATGCGCTGGGAGGCCTTTGATCCAGACGCTGTAAATGAAGAGCAGAATGAAGACGGCTGGTTGTTATGGTTTTTGCTCCTTCCACTGCTTAAGGTGGTTAGCCCAGGATCTTGGACGCCTCTAGAAACATCCCCATAGTGCTGTTCATCAGTTCACAACACTGGGTCTGGTTGTAATGGAAGAGGAGGAGACCCCATCTGAAAGGTCTGAGGCATGGGGGCACGACCTAAGCCTAGTGAGCCACAAAGTGCAACGAAGAAGCAGAACTTCCTTGACTTCCGAGTAGAACGTGAACAGGAGACAGGGGCCGAAACCATACTTCAAACCATATTTTTCCAATGTCCACAGAGACAAAACATGATAATAAAATCCTGGAAATGATTTAGCTCAAGCATTTCAATAAAAATGTTGCCTTTCATAATATGAACCTCACCAAAATAGACACAACCTAAAAATTAAACATAGGCAAGTATTTTCCAAGGTAAGTTATATTTAGAGAAAGTAGAACTGTGCATGTTCTTTTTGAAAGGACAGGGTTCCTGTGCCTAGTTCTCCACAGGCCAGAACACAGGCAAGTAGGGTGAGATACTCACCCAGCCTCTACTCCATGTCAGGGTCTGGTTCTGATTATGCCCACTTTCCAACACTGTATTCTTACCGGAACTATTTTCTGACAGCTATGGCAACCAGGAGCCAGTGGAATAGAAATTAGCTTCTCTTACATAAACCTGGTGGTGGTGCCAACAATGACCTCAAACTGAACAACAATCAGCCTCATATCCCAGAAGGATGTGATCCAATTGCCCAGACACGCTCTGAATGACCACTAGAACAGCATTATTCTGGCCGCGCGAGAGGCTGTGGTTCCTGTGCTCTAAGGCTGAGGTAGCCTAACCCTTGTTAAAATACTGTGGGCTTTCTGGCGCTTCCTGGAGCCAGTGAAAAGCAAACAGTGTGTACGTGACGAGACTCGCTGGGACGTCCAGGTCGTGGGAGGGGTTCTGATTAAAGAAAAGGAAATGTGATCCCTCTAGTCAGTCCGATATGAGACTATATCATGGAGTTGCGGGGGGATGGGAGGTGTTTTAAACATTGAATGGCAAAATTAACCTGAGAAAAAGAACTAACTGAAAAGGCAATTCTTTTTTTAAATTAAAAAAATGAATAAAAGTTTGAGATAAGGGCCGACCTCATCATCAATATGATGGATCAGAACTAGTCGCGAGGCCATAAAGGGCTCTGAGAGGTCCTTTTTTCCCCCCGCTTGGCAGCGACTCAGAAGCAGAGAGGGACTTCCTGAGGAGCAGCAGGGGGAGACGCGGCCAAGGAGTCTTGAGAGCAGAGTGCACCCCTGTTGCCCCTGCCTCTCCTGGGAGAGGAAGCGGCGGACAGTGAAACACACAGCCAGGGGTGGAAATAAGGGAGGGGTGGGAGACAGGGGGAGAGCCAGCCAGCCTCTCAGAAAGCCCGGGCATCCTGTCGTTCCGAGCCAGGGTGAACTCGTTTTTAAACACCATTTTCAATGCTTTTTTTTTGTTGTTTTTTTTCCCTTCGCCCATTGAACCCCGGGAACACAATCCGGCCACTGTGCAGGCCAGTGACCCTGTCCTGCCCCGTCCCGCACCGGGTAGGGGTTAAGCCTGGAGCACACGGACGTGTGGGAACACACGCAAAGTCATAAACAACAAATAACTGGAACTGTAAAAAAAAGAATACCTCTACATTCTCCATGCAGTGGGACGTGCTCCGTTAAAACAATAAGATTCTACTTCTTGTTTAGTGTCTCGCATGAGGCAAGAGGAAAAAGGTGGAGCATCAATAGGTAACATGTCAGGATCCTGCTGCCAGCATGGACGTCGTCCAGAAAAAACACATTCCACAAAACCAGTACTTTTTGTTTTTACTGGCTCACCTTACCTGGGAGCGCACAGGAGAACTTCTCTTAATGAGCACCTGAATAAGATCGTGTGATAACCCCGAACCCAAACACTTAGCCTTCAATGTGTCTTTGCTTTTGTTTTGGGGTTGATTTTATAAATCAACAAAAATGGGTATGGTTTACTACGACACAATGCAGAGAAAAAAAAACTATAAACTTTATCACATCGTAAATGGGATTGTGAAATAGTATTAGAGGCTGGGCTAGTTCTGCTCTGGGGTCAAGGAGAGAATGAATTGAGCGCTGCATGCTAATTGCTGCAGCTCCATGTTCAGCTGTGTGTGTGTGTGTGTGTGTGTGTGTGTGTGTGTGTGTGTGTGTGTGTGTGTGTGTGTGTGTGTGTGTGTGTGTGTGTGTGTGTGTGTGTGTGTGTGTGTGTGTGTGTGTGTGTGTTTAACCCAGAGGCCAGACAGTAGGTTGGGACATTAAGAGGACTGTTAGCCAAGTGCAACTGACAGCCAACCCCCCCACACCCCTCCCCTTTTATTCTCAATGGCAAGTAAACCCATAGAATAATAAAGACATACACGACACACACACACACACACACACACACACACACACACACACACACACACACACACACAGTGTATTGATCGTGTTATGTTATGGGGGTGTTGCATTACAGGGCTAGGGGCAGCTGTGTGCCACGTTTCTAGAACAAGTCAAGACAAAATAACTTTTTAATAGGCTATTAGCATAGCTATGCGAGAAAGAGACCAACAGACAGAGACGGGGAGAGACAGAGAGATTCCTTGAATGATGAGGTACGCTTTGTAGCGGGACAGGGGAACTTGGTAACAGCTCCACAGCTGTTGCTCCTGTCTTGGTTAAAAACAAAGATATCTCTTTGAACATATGAACTATAAATCGACGATGTTGTAAAACAACTTGCTCTAGAACAGTATACCTTCTCCTTTGAGAAGAACAGTTTATCCATCATTTTTTCTCAACAACTCTAGTCACAAGGGTGACTTCGCCATCACATAGTACACCAAAACATTTTCAGAGACAGTTTGCATTACCTTGACCTCTGCAGCTCTATTGCAGAGTTGGCTATCTGTCCGCTCTCCAGGTTGTAGTTCTGGGCTCCCTGCCTGGAGAAGGAGGCAGGTAGGACCCCCTGAGTATATGTCTGCAGCCTCCCCCTAGCTGCGGCTGGGACCGCAGAGAAGGGTGAGCTGAATATGGAAGGCCCAAACGCATCCCCGTCCGACTCCGTCCCGGGGGGCGCAGTGGGACCCATCAAAAAACTTGCTCGGTTTGTAGCAAGCAGAGCGTGGTTAGCGAGCGCCTGGGCGGCCGTGGTCGCTGCCACTGCTGCCCCTGGCCCGGTGGCAGTAGCAGCATCCGCCGCATGCATTGAGCGTTCTGGGGAAACCAGGCTCTGTCTAGTCCTTCCCTCAACTGAATCATCCTCTTCGGTTTGGATGTCTGCATCATCTTGCACTGGCCGTCCGTCCAAGGAGATCTTGCTGAGAAAAGACAGCGCAGCTTGTCTCCTCCTCGGATCTATGCGTTTCCGTGTATGTTCGCTGCTGGAATGCTTTATCTGGAGCGTGGTGGTGGATGTGTTGCTGCTCGTGGCAGCCGCCATGGTCCACCTCCAAGCGATGTCAGAGCGTGAGCAGAGATCTTACCTCGATGACATTAAGAAAGTGATGATCGTGCTTATGTTGGCTAACGTCAGTGTGGTCTGTCTTTAAAGTACATGCGTTAAACTGGCTAAAAACAGGAAGGTCACGTGTGTTCAGTATTGTGGCAGCACAGGGAAAATGTGGACCAATGGGCGCTCAGAGAAGGGAGCATGTTTTTTTCTTTTCCTGCGCGCTCCCCCACGCCCCCATATATTCTGTAGCCTACAGGGATCCACCGTCATTACGGTAATGGGCCAATAGTTGTTGAACAGCCTTTTCTAATTATTTGTAAGTATTTTTGAACAAATGTTGCCCAAACATCTACCAACATTTACTTTTTGACAAAGTGCAATGCTGTGCAAAAACATACAAAATTGAATAATGATACTCATATTGCTCAAAAGAACAGTGTATGTCAAATTGATTATCAACCATTATCAAAATATGGACTTTGCTTCCATATGTGCACAAGTCAGCATGTTCTTCTTCCACTGCTCGATAACAGCGCCATCTGGCTGACACTGTTCAGCTGCACTGTTGTCTTTTTAAATGAGCTACGCCATCTAGCGGCTCCTCCTCACAACTACAGCAACATGCAATAATTGTGGAGATGTACTGTATATTGCTTCCATGGCTTGTTCAAGTTATTCATGCTGTTATGAAGTTTTTCATGTTTGCAGCTGAATCCCTTGAATAACAGACAACTGCTGAGATCGGTTCCAATATGAAAGGACATTTAGTTTATTCCTGGTTATCTTCAAATTTACTATTTAAGATATTATTTCCCGAAATCTGAGCTGATCAAACGATGTGCGGCGTCGTCAACGTGTTTATGCAGATATATCACGCTATCTCAGGTTAATCCTATTGCTATCAAAGGTTTATTATTGCAATGAATGGATTCTGCTTTTAAAAAGCACCAAAAACGGAATTAGGCTAGGCCTACCTCAAAAGAATGACCTCATAAAGTTAGAAGTTGTTTACCAAATTACAGCAAAAAGTATCCCAAGGTAAATTATTCCAGCCAGTTTAGTTTACACACATTTAGGCTAGTGTATCTCGAGATATAGGCTACAATAAATAAATGTTCCACTAGATGCCACTGTTGGACCTTCAATCTCTGCCTTCTTCCATAAACTGTCGTAGTTGGTTTCATCAAAATCTCAGGTAAAAAAAATAATTAATGAGGCACGATTGAAGAAGAATTATGAATAAAATGCACACGATGTAATTTGGTTTTTAACTTATCATAATTTGAATAATAACATTCTTAGCTGCATACCATAATTTTCTTGCAACGCACTATGGGTTCAATTAATTAAAAACGACAATTAATTATGCAACTATTCATTAGATTACTACACTATTTAAACAGGTTTAAACAATAGACCTAACAAAACAATACGCCACGTACGGTTGTTTTGTATTGTTTTGTGCATTCGTTTTGCCACCATAGTCTTCCACTATGATGTCACCTGCGCAGTTCAGAGCCCAGGAGGTTAATGAGGTCATCCTTTAATCATGCGTGACGCCTATAGTGACTCCTATACAAAGACAAGTTCAGGGAAATTATTTAACGTTTCCATATGGATCCCAAAACACGAAACGCAAAAGCCTACAAGTCAGGAAGAAAACAATGTGGATATCACAAGTCAACAGTGAAATTAGCTTCCTAGTGAAGACGCTATTTTCCGTCAGCAAAAAAAATAAAAAACTTCCATCATTGATGGAATAAATTAGCACATAACACAGGCTGATCGAGCCGAGGTGCGTGTTTGTGTACATTGTGGAAACAATAAAGGTGTCAGAGAGGGAGAGAGCTCCTGTTAATCTGAGAACCAACTTCAGACTCCGGTCCTCGCTGAGAAGCGCCGGGCTTCCTGTGTTTGTGCGGGGTTTCCTGCAGATGAAGTGCCCCGGCACCTCATTGTGATGCTGGATGCGCACGACTCGAGCTATTACTTTCACTGTGATTTAAGGAAACAAGTGAGTGCAGTGAATCATAAATTTGTTCCAACTAACCGGTCTGTGTAATAGAAGACAATGGAGCACAATAAGTTAGATCGTGCGTTCTGCTGCAATATTAAATATGAACAATATTAATACTACAATGATGGACAGAAGACAGTAAAAAAGAAAAAGGTAGATATGTATATCTACATATCTACATATCTATATATATATATATATATATATATATATATATATATATATATATATATAATATATATATATATATATATATATATATATATATATATATATATATATATATATATAAATGAAAGGCTCTGTCTTTCAGTTGTTCAGTGTTGCAATGAGTGTGTGAGTGTGTGTGCGCGTGTGTTTGTGTGTGTGTGTGTGTGTGTGTGTGTGTGTGTGTGTGTGTGTGTGTGTGTGTGTGTGTGTGTGTGTGTGTGTGTGTGTGTGTGTGTGTGTGTGTGTGTGTATGTATGTGAGCATGCACACACACATGCGTGTGGATGTGCTGGTGTGTGTGCTTCTGGGAACCCTGGGAAAGTTCTCGCCATTTTGTCTTTTATATCCCAAACATTGTGAGCCACTGCAGGGTCGAGCAATTAAAATGCCTGCCGTGCTATTTCAGGGGTGTTGTTGTGCCTGGCCCTAGTTGGTCTTGCTGAGATATACACTTGGCATGCATTGCTAACGCACACGGTCACACACACACATACACACACGCATCCTCTGCAACCGGCATAATGTAATCATCTCTGTCCCCAGCTCTAAATGTCATTATCTTGTTATTGATCACCTCATAGTCCTATTATTGATCACCTATCAGGCATGTAGGGCTGCGGTCCACACAGGGGTGGAATCAAATCTATCTAAATTACCACTGTACTCAGATTATTCATGTGCTGCTGATGAACCATTCAGATAAGAGGGAGGGTGTGAGAGGCCACTCTCTCTCTCTCTCTCTCTCTCTCTCTCTCTCTCTCTCTCTCTCTCTCTCTCTCTCTCTCTCTCTCTCTCTCTCTCTCCTCTCTCTCTCTCTCTCTCTCTCTCTCTTCTCTCTCTCTCTCTCTCTCTCTCTCTCTCTCTCCTCTCTCTCTCTCATGGGTCTGCTTAATGGGGGCCAGGGTCTTATCAGGAACATCTGAGGAGCTCCCTGAAGTTCACCTCAGTTCACTCAATGTCACACACACACACACACACACACACACACACACACACACACACACACACACACACACACACACACACACACACACACACACACACACACACACACACACACACACACACACACACACACACACACACACACACACACACACACACACACACACACACACACAAAGACACGCATGTGCACATGCTTACACACGCCATCAAAGCTTTATTAGGGATTGACATGATGACGAATATGAACGTATACAAGAGGATTATACTTCCGAATGAATGTCAGACCTTTGCCTGACCTCTGCTCAATTATTCAAAGACATGGGAGAACGCACGATTCACATCTCAATTGGAAAACCGTGAGACAGTAGTAATGTTGCGTAGACAATCCAAAAACACTTCAATCCAAAAACACAGCAGTCGGCGTTGGTCTGTTTATGTTAATGTTTGGACAGATATTTCGTCCGGGGAGGGGGGTGGGGGTTACCTCTGATTGGTCAAGAGGCCAGGCTGGGGATTTGTGGCTGGATGCTGGTTAGGGTGAGCACGACCCCGGGGGGGGGGGGGGGGGTAGCTGGGCGGGACCAGGGGGCATGGAGTCGTCCAACTATGTAGTCATGACATCACGATTGATGACTCAAGGATCACCATTGCAGCCCACCCGCATGCCCCCAGTAAACCACCCCCCCCCCTCCCCACACACACACACACACACCACACACACACACACACACACACACACACACACACACACACACACACACACACACACACACACACACATACACACTCACAGACCATACATGCGAAACACAAACACACACACACACACACACTCACTCACCCATCCCACCCCACTCTCCCCCCCCCCCCCACCCCCCCCCCCCATCAACATCATCAAACATGGCGTATTAGGGTGATCTACGGCGATGGCCGGGCAGCACTTTCAACTGAGTCAGGCCAGGTCCATCAAAGGATTTATCTCCTCAGCAGATTAAAGGGGGGGACGAGGCGTCTGCCAAACAAAGACTAGCTCTGGAGGTCAGCCCAGGCCTCCGCTAGACAGAGATTTACACTAGGGCGACAGGCCTTCAGAACATTGGTGCAGGACACACAAGACATCTAGGAGTCTGGGAGAGTCAGGCTGGCTAAGAACGAGTAAGCCAAGGCTGGCGTCCTGCTCATCGCGGCTGACGGAGATGGATGGC
>OLKM01000463.1:215171-220171 GCA_900291075.1 Melanogrammus aeglefinus | reverse complement strand
TCCCTCCTCTCATCTCTCGCTCGCCTTTCCCACGTGCTCTTCTCTCTCTCCACCTCTGATCGCTACTCCGGTTTGGCCCTATCCCTCGTCTCTCTCTCATCTCTTCCTCGCTCTCCAGACCCGCTCGCCTCCTCGTCTCTTCACTCTCTCCTCTCGTCGCTGTCTCTTTCTCACCGTCGCTCTCTCTCTCCCCCTTCCTCCTCACTACCTCTCTCTCTCTCTCTCATCTCACTCTGCTCTCTCTCTCTCTCTCTCTCTCTCTCGCTCTCTCTCTTCACTCCTCTCTCGCTTCCTCTCGTGTCTCCTCTCTCCCACCGTCGCTCTCTCTCTCCCCCTTCCTCGCTACTACCTCTCTCTCTCTCTCTCACTCTCTCTCGCTCTCTCGCTCCCTCTCTCTCTCTCTCTCTCTCTCTCTCTCTCTCTCTCTCTCTCTCTCTCTCTCTCTCTCTCTCTCTCTCTCTCTCTCTCTCTCTCTCTCTCTCTCTCTCTCTCTCTCTCTCTCTCTCTCTCTCTCTCTCTCTCTCTCTCTCTCTCTCTACTCTCTCTCTCTCTCCGCCCGTCCCTTTTCTATCTCTCTCAGACACTCCTCACGCCGCCCGTCCCCCCAATCCCTCCGACACTCACCCCTCTCTATTCTCCCTCTCTCTCTCTCCCTCTCCCTCTCTCTCTATCTCTCAGACCCCCCCCGCCCCCTTCCCCAGGCAGGAAAGCGGCTTGCGGGTCGCCGTGGAGACAGCCTGACTGCGCAGGCGGCCGGGCAGATGCACTGGAGATAAGTTTGTGTGTGTAAGCTGGGCCGCGACCCCCAGCGGCAGGACACTGACCAGATCCTGTCAGCGAGAGGGCAAGAGAGCCGGCCCAGAAACCCCCACCCCCCCCCAAGCCCCCCCACCACTAGCATCCTCCCCCCCCATCCCCCCCTCCCCCCTCCCCCATCCCCAGTCCATAAAGTGGTCTGTTTGCATGCCTGGCTGGCTGGATGCTCGGCCCCTAAAACAAGCCCACCAGGGTCCCAGCCAGCAGGGGGTGGGGCCGGGCCCTCCTGGAGCCTTCCTCTCTCAGAGCCCAGACAGAGGCCCCGGGACCCAGGGGCCCTCGGACACCTCCGTCAGGGAGGGGCAGAGCTGTGACGCCATGGAGAGACACAAACACGATCGATGCAACCACGCAAAAACAAACTCACACACACAAAAGCATGCATGAACGCACGCACAAACACAAAACACGCTGGCACACACATGCAAACACACACATGCATGCACCCTTGATCACACCCACACACACAGACACAAACAAACACCCACACATACACGAAAACACACACACACACACACAACACACACACACACACACACACACACACACACACACACACACACACACACACACACACACACACACACACACACACACACACACACACACACACACACACACACACACACACACACACACACACACACACACACACACACACACACACACACACACACACACACACACACACACACACACACACACACACACACACACACACACACACACACACATACACACCTACACACATACATACACAAAAATTCTCCCAGGTCTCCCTAAATGCACGTATACAATCCAATACAATAGGGACCCCTAGATAACTTCCTCTGTCTCACGCCGAGAAACTAATGGATGGCAGTGTGTGTGACGGGCCTTTTTGTGACAAGGACGCCCAAGCCCTTATGAAAACATTGCCTTTCCATGTTGTTTTTCACCACATCAGCACTTTCTGCGCCTTCTTTTGTCTGCGAGAGTGGTCGCGGAGGAAATGCTCCGGCTGGAAGTGAGGATGATTTGTCATGTGAAAGGCGAGACGCTGGCACCAAGCGATGACGCAAAAGAAAGAGCTGCTTCATTGATTGATACAGACGGGGGGGGGGGGACGGGGGCGGGGGGTTTCCGCACCATTTTACGCAAGGGTAAGACTGTAAGTACCGGTTACTGTTGTGTTTGTGGCTGTATTCTTAAGGTCATTGAAGAAAAGGTTGAGGTGAGCAGGGGTGACAAAAAATGTGTCACAATAAATAAGCAACAGCCTATTTTTACTAATTTGAGCCAAAAACAGGCCATTTTGCATGTATGGCGTATCCCAGAATGCCGAGCAACAGGGCTGACTGAGTACATTAGAGCTGGAACCCCCAAGTGATAAAAGATCTAGCAATCAGTGCAGCAGGGAAATGTATTGAATATTGAGCCTCTTTGAAGTCGGCTAATTGAGCTTTCAAAGTACTTTTTATCTGCTCTGGGGCGTATTCTAAGAAGCGTTTGTGGAATGACTGACTGGGCCTGGACCACATCTCTCTCCAGGAGCGACGACTACTGTCTGTAAACACAGACCACAGACACGGAGAAGAACCGTTACTGAAAGATGATTCAATAGACAATAAACACAACACTAAATTACACCATGAAAACTTCCTCATTTTATCAAGCATACATTTATGATGTCATGACACACTATTTTAAACCGTTTTAAAGAGTCACCTGATCAGGACGCCAAGCCCCTGCCCTCCTGCGCATGGGCCAGTTCTTCTTCATCATCTCTTCCATACCTCCTCCTTCCCCTCCGCCCACTGTGATTCAAAACCCGCCAACACAATTCATCCCTGGCCCAGACACAGAGAGAGAGAGAGAGAGAGAGAGAGAGAGAGAGAGAGAGAGAGAGAGAGAGAGAGAGAGAGAGAGAGAGAGAGAGAGAGAGAGAGAGAGAGAGAGAGAGAGAGAGAGGGAGAGAGAGACACTCCCCCGCCCCCGGCAGTAAGAAGCTGGACCCGGCCACTCATAGCCGGGAGGTTAAATCCAGTTTGTCATCAGATTTCAGTGTAAGTGAGGAATGAACAAGTTGTGCAAAGAGGGACCAGGGGAGAGTGGGTGGGAGTGGTGGGAGGTGAGGGAAGGGAGGGAGGAGGGAGGAGGGGGAGGGGAGGGAGGGAGGTAGGGAGGGAGGGGGCGGTTGTCAAGGGATTGGGGATGTCTTATTGCTGTTTTAAAGCTAGGGTCGGCTATTTGTTTTAGAAGCATTTTTGTCATTTTTGTTGAAATACTCTTTACTGCAAGCGATAAATCAAATGCCCTGACAAAAAGATATTTCAATCCGGTATCTGAGGCTGGCGCTGGCCTGTTTTAAGCCCATCCAATCATTGCACAGTGCCCCAATGAAAGGATTGGATGTCTGTCTACCTAACTACTCTGCTCCCTGTGCTTTTATGCGAAATTGCAAGACTGGAGTCTTCCATGAGGCTAGGCCTACTGGATACTGGATACTGGATACTGGATACTGGATACTGGATACTGGATACTGGATACTGGATGCTGGATGCTGGATGCTGGATGCTGGATGCTGGATGCTGGATGCTGGATGCTGGATGCTGGATGCTGGATGCTGGATGCTGGATGCTGGATACTGGAGGCTTTCAAAATATTACTCTGGTTACTTTGTTTACGCTGGCTGGGTTTTCCAAACTGCCTACCCTAGCTATACGGTTCATAGGTGAACTGGAATAATGTCACTTTATCCTCAACCTATTTTGACGTCATACCTGGTGAAGTACACTGGGTGTGTTTGAGTTTAGTCAGGGGTTTTTATTAGGTTGGTTGGAGTAGCTGTCATAGGTTCAAGTCAATGACTCATTCACTCAAGGCATGCTGGGATGCAGGAGATTAGCAAACCTGCTAGCAACATACTAGCCTATGTTGCAGAGTCTAGAACACTAGGTGGGTTAACATGATTTAACACTGGTCTACACTACACCTGTAAGTACTGTGCTGCTGCCCCGTCTCGAGGGGAAATACCCACAGGCGAAGGCCATTGCAAGACTGCAAAAATCACACTATCTCTCTAACTTCCTCAGAGCTGAGTAGTAACCAAAATCCCTCTGACATGAATCACTCGGCTCAGAATAGGATTCATCAACATGAGATCGCTTTCAGCTAACGGCTCTTGGTCAAGGATTTAATTGTTGACAATAAGATAGATATCCTGGGCCTATGAGAAACCTGGTTACAACGAAGCTACTGGACCCATCTATGTTAGCTCACAATTTATCATGAGAATCAAAGAACAGTGGTGGAGTGGCCCTAATATCTAACCCGCAGTGCCAGACTGAAGACGGAAAATAAGTATACATTCACATCGTTTGAGGGTGCTTGATTTCTGCTCCTCAATGACTCTTTAACTAACAAAGGACATGTCATACTAGCTATAGTGTATTACCCACCGGGCCAGCGCTCACTTAGTACGTGGGTGAGTTCTCAGAATCTGCAGCTGATCTTGTGACATATTCAAAAAAAGTTCTGCTTATTGGGAATTTCAACATTTCATGTGAATAACCGGATAAGTCAGATTTTCTCATATTACTCCTATTCTCGCCTCTACACTGGCTCCAAATTACTGCCAGTTCTGATTTTATAGGTGCTACTGCTAACCTATAAAGCATTGCAGGGATTGTCATCATCCTACATCAAGGACCTTATCATTTCTTATAGTCCTTCTCTGCCCCTCCGGTCTTCGGGAGCTGGCCTTTTTTCAATACCAAAAGTTGAAAAATAAATCAACAGCACAGTGTTCGCCTATCGAGCGCCCAATCTCTGGAATAGTCTACCGCCTGTATTCAGGGACTCTGCCGATCTATTCAAAGCAAAGCTGAAAACCTATCTCTACAGTCAGTCCCGACATCAGCTGCTGATGCCGGGACTGATGGTGAATGCGTGGATTAAGTGCGTCAGTGTCTGTGTCTGACTATGTAAATGTTTCTGATTATATCGATGTGTGTTTGTGTAGTCACTTAATTAGCAGTTGTCTGCTTTTTATGTGTTCCTTGTCCCCATCTAATTCATTATTACATATGATATAGCGGGCTGCGGCGACTGTGACTGGATGCCTGGACTCTCCTTACGGTTAACGGCCAGCACCCCATCACCAAAGATACAGTTTATGTCATATATAACTAAATTATTTAAAA
>OLKM01000463.1:165171-207671 GCA_900291075.1 Melanogrammus aeglefinus | reverse complement strand
CCCGACTCTAACAAGCATTCCTGCTGCCTGGTCTACCACATTCTATTCACACCAGAGGGGGGGCAGCACACACACACACACACACACACACACACACACACACACACACACACACACACACACACACACACACACACACACACACACACACACACACACACACACACACACACACACACACACACGTCTCCATCAAAAGTAAAAAAATGTATGGCCACCAGTATTGGAGTGCCATAGACACACACACAGACACACATTCTTAAAGATACTCCCCTATGCTTCAGCTGCTTTCACACACACACACCCACACACACACACACACACACACACACACACACACACACACACACACACACACACACACACACACACACACACACACACACACACACACACACACACACTCAGAATCCCTCGTCGTTTTTTTCTGTTTCGCTTACTCAAACAAGCACCGACACACTCTCACACATAGCTCTCCCACACTCCTACACATCTGTTTGGATTTGTTTTCCCGTCTGCAAATATACCCCCCCCCCCCCCCCCCCCCCCCTCCTCCCTGACAAACACACACACACGTGCAAACACACACACACACGCACACACACAATCATCTTTCCAATGTCGAAAGCAGGCAAGACGACATCATGAAATTAGAGCTCACACACACACTTCACTCAGCACTGGGGTGTGTGTGTGTAAAGTAGTCAGGATGCATTGTATGCTCCAGCCTATAAACACACCATGAATGAATGAATAAAATATGTATTATATATATATATATATATATATATATATATATATATATATATATTATATATATATTTATAGGTAGGAAGGAAAGGACCGGGCCGACGTGGGGACCTTCTTGCAGAAGGTCTTGTGGCCCAGAAATATATATATATATATATATATGAGGTGAGGGAGATATATATATATATATATATATATATATATATGTATATATATATATAATTATATTATATATATATATATTATTATATATATATATATATATATTGTTGTATTTAATATGAAATATATAAATACATATATACTAAAATATATTTATGTAATTTAGTAATATACTCCTTTATCAATGCTATATCTCTGCTAGTTTTTGATAGTGACAGTGATCGGTTTTGTTTTTTTTAAAAACACACATCTATAGATATATATATGATATACTGTACATATATTTACCTATTTATTCATTATGTGTCCGTGCCGGCATGCAAACTAGGTACTTTTTTTTTTTTTACAACTTCAGCGTTAGCCTGAAGGAATAGAGAACCAAATAACTAGAACTGCAAGGAACACTTTAGGAACACATGCAACACAAAGCAGCCTAGGAACACACCCTGAACAGACGTTCATCTGTCATGCTGAGTATAGGACTGAAGCTGTGTTTGTCCAGGATGGACAGGACTACAAGTTGGTCCAGGAGCTGCTCACGAGAGAGACAACGGGAGGCCCTGTCTATGAGATACAGTGAGAACTGCTGCACACAGGAGAAAATCATCTGCCGTGAGCCCCACCATCTCCCCCTGAGTAAGGAGAGGCTGGAGGAGCCAGGAGAAGCTGGCTGACGGTGGGGGGGGGACCTTCTTGCAGAAGGAGGTCCGGTCCCTGACAGACGCCTCCCAGAAGCTATCCGGCCTGACACCAGACACAGTCTGCTGACATGGCTGAGGTGAGGGAGACCTTTAAGGTGGAGGAGGAACCGTTCAGGCTGGAGAGGAGCGCCTGTAAGGAACGGAGGTCCGAGCAGCCAACGCATTGCCCCGTGCTCTCGGACCTGGATGGCAACACGGGCAGTCCAATGAAGGCTTTAAATAGTATCCAAAGGCCTACCATGGTAACTTTATTTTCAGATTGCATTTCATTCTGTTTAGCGTTTAAAATACGAATACTTACAGGCTACAAGTAATGACAAAACATAATGGAACATACGTGTATCCGTATGAAGGAATGAAAAACAAAGAATTCAAAATGAGAAGCAGAATCACACAACAAAAATGCAGATTATGACAAAACAAACAATGATTCTAACAATAAAATAAGGGAGCAGACATATATAATCCATAGCTATACAAGCCCCTTTCTTCGGCTTCCATTTCCTCACAGACAGACAGGTAAGCCCTGCTCCCCCTCCCCCCCCCCCCCCCGCACCCCCACACACACACGTATCACACATGTCCGTGTGTGTGTGTGTGTGTGCGTATGCCAGCCGCTGCCGTCAGGCTCCCGGCGTTGACACAGTAAACTGATCCAGTGGGGGGGGGGGGGGGGGGGGGGGGGGGGCGTCGGTCGTCAGGGTGAAATGTCTCTCTCTCACACACACACACACACACACACGTATACACACTCAGACACACACACTCCGGAGGGAGAGGAGAGTGGTGGAGGAGCTCACACGGAGATAGAGTTACCGCTGAATTAGATCTGAGCTGTGGGAACCAGCACCTTCTTAGAGACACACACGTGCACGCATACACACATACACACAAACACACAAGCGGGCCTGTGGCACGTACACCCACACACGCCGCACTTACACACCCAAACACAAACACACAGGCAAGCTGCACGCACACACACACGCGCGCGCGCGCACAGGCCAGCTGCACGTCACGTACACACACACCACTCACCCACAGCACACATAAACACATAGTGTGCACACACACACAACCTCTCGTCACTTCCTGATGCATAGACACACTAGGGACACACGCTTAGAGGATACGTGTACACATTCTCACACTCACACACCCTCCCACACACTCGTAGACAGATGCTCATAAACACACACATCCTTTTTTTACACACACACACACACACACACAAACACAAAAACTCAAGCCTTAAAAAAACAATGAAATGTAGTGAAAGACAAAACACAGATAGGATCAGCAGGTATAACGAACCACACATGGAAGCATTGTAGTTTGCTTCTGTGAATCTGTGTAACAGGACAAAACATTTTATTTACATTTAGCAATTCAATTCAATTCAACTTTATTTGTATAGCCCTTAATCGCCATTACAATCTCAAAGGGCTTGACAGGCCAAATATTTATGATATCTAGCAGACATTTTTTATCCGGTGCATCTAAGAAGTGGGGACTGAGAGAAACTAAATCAATCTAATATGTTAGTCGACAACAAGCCATATTAACTACAAAAATACAAAGAAACACTCCACTACCAAGTGACATCCAATCAATTCTTCCAGTGTTTGATGCTCAACTGGAACTAGCGGTCTGCAGTTAAAAGGATGAAGTGTTGAAAGCATTCGTGTTGAAGGAAGCAAAACTTCCTATCTGCCCGGGGTGCGAAGGGGAAGATGTTTTGGTGGTTGTCACAACTTGTGACAGAGCCTCAGACGCGCGGGTCACCACAAGGCTGGCTTCCAGGGTTTCGGGGCTAAAGCTTGCCAAGTGAGTGTATGAGTAATAATTCCTCTCCTATCAATTAGACACATCGTCCAAAGCATTTTACAGTGAATACATGAGATTCATGCCATTAATGAGCAGGTTATGGTGTGACTCTTAACAAGCAGTTGGGTTGGAACACAGAACCTTTAATCTCAGAAGTTCCCACAATGAGGTAAAGGTCAAATTTAGGATTTTTTCAACATGGAGCCTATTTTCCGATATTTTTTGGGAGAAATATTCATGTGATTGGTCCGGTATTTAGCGAGAATGCTGCAGCTATAATCCACAAAAAAATAAAAAGTTATCACTTTTACCGATAAAAGTGCTGGTTTGTTTCTGCCTTTGACATGAAATGTGTTTCTTTCCATTTCTCTTGATCACGGTGTGATTCTTACTGTATTTGACCAAGTCTCCCTCCATGGGGCTTGAGTTGCGTTGTTGCAGGAAGTGAACAGTGGGAACTGGAGAGTGGGGGGGTTTGTTGTGATACGAAAAGCGTAGTTTGGTGTTATTTAAAAGATTTGGGCAATTGAGGGTTGAGTTTGTAATGACAATTGGGAAATATCCTGCCACCACGACATTTCAGAGCCAGACTTCTCCTTAGGCAAGACTTGGTTGGAAAAAATAACAAACAGACCGGAACAAAAGGTAAAGAATACAAGTTATATTTTTCTGTTTGGATTCAAAACCGAGCACTTTGGGGGGGGGGGCCGTACATTGAAGGACAGCTGTGACCCCAAAGGAAGACATTCAAGCCCGTCTTTGCGGTTTACAGCTGAGCTGTCTCGCTCAATACTGGACCAATCTCAAAAGTTTTTGTGACCCAAAAATACCCAAGTTTCCTTTAAACTACAACATAGGTCCACCGGCTCTCACCCAAGGGAAACCGCTACCCTGACATCTTGAAAACTCAGATGCAGGTAAGACATTTTCCCAGCCAGCCTATTAGAGGGAACTCCTCCTTTTATTTCTAAACAACAATAAAATCCCAGGTGTGTGTTGGTGTGTGTGTGCCTGTTTGGGGCCCTGGGGAACACTTTGAGTCTGGGAACCAGATCTGAGTGCAGCACAGACGCAGGGTTGAGGCAGGCCAGGGTGGAGATAACAGATAGGAGTGGGTGGTGTGCTGAGTGAGACCCCCCCCCCCCCCCCCCCCGCGCCCACTGACTCTGGGATGTTTGGTAGCGTCGATTTGCACCGCAAAGTGATTGAGAAGCAGTACGAGGATTTGAAGTGTTTGTGTGCGAGTGTTGTACGCTAACATGCAGGCTGAACAGCAGCTGGATACCAAGCAGATGTGCACGTGCACACGTTTATAGTCATGCACGTGTGTGTGCATGTGAGATCCCGGTAGTTAACCATGACCGGGCTGTCAACAACCGCAGCTGTGACCACGGGATTACCTGTTTCCCTATTGGTGCTTTAATAGCCAGCCCACCGTGTACATACACACAAACACACTTTCCCCTTCAAACACACACACACACAGATCCCAGCACACACACTCTCCGTCTCTCTCACACACACACACAGACTGCCGTCTTCCGTTGTGCCCATGTCCCCACTGACAGCCGCTCCAGGAGCGCCAGGGGAGAGCAAACAAACTCTCCCCAGGTCCGGGGCTCTGGTTTCAGCCTTCCATCCGCCGCGGCCGGGGGGCCATGGGAACGTGTGGAGCCAGGGGCCCTGTGTCAATAAGGAGCAGTGGTTCAACACAATGGGGGCCTGCCCACAGACAACCCCGCTGACTGACACCCACACAAAGAACCCGTGAATAGGGAACCCACACACACACACACACGCATGCATGCGCGCAAACAAGCGCACACACACACTCACAGTGAAGAATAGGCCAGTGTGTGTACGGTTGCCGACAAGGACGATGTTTTCCGCCTGTGTTTTGGTTAGCGGGTACAGCAGCGTACACAAACACTTATGTACAAAAGAGGGGGAAAGCACACAGGGCCGAGGAGATGTGAACAGACTATTCTCGGCATGAAAAACAAGCTGCCGTGTAAATTTGAAGAAAGAAAACCCTGTCCCAGCACTCTGAAAATACATTCAAAGTGAAGTAACCAAAACAAGGTTTACCATCACGGCTAAAAATAATTTGCAGTTTGCGAAGTTCCCTGGAAACGCCAAACCATGAAGGGATAAATATTTATCGTAATGGATGTGGGGCGACAGATTACTGTGGCAGTGAGCAGCATGTGGGCCTTCAATCAAATGATCCCCCTCTCCAACGGCAGTCCATTTACAGTCAGATGGGGCCGATCGGTTTCTCTTGATCGGCCTAAAGTTAAAGTACTGAATGTATTAATTCCCGGCTATGAGAGTCGAAAGATGATCAAATACATAAAAATGGACAAAAACTATTAATTACATAAAAACTTCATTTTCGGATGTGCAGATAACTAAAACAAAAGAGCACGACCTGCTAGAAACACCTTGGATAGGTTCGACATTTCCTCATTGAGTCATCAGTGTTTCCGTCAAATTATATAAACTCTCTCAGCCTCTGGACGTGCACAACGAACCACACAATGCTGCCATGGTGATCACATGTCGTCGACGCCTCTCATCTCAAATGAATGGCAGACATGGAAGACAGTACAGAAAACTGAACCCAAATATTTTCACATTTCAATGTTGGAAGTTTCAGGAATGAGTGAGTGAGTGAGTGAGTGAGTGAGCGTCCACGTCTAGTGTTAGTTATCATTGTGGTGTGATGACTACGAGCTCTGAGTAAATACCGCGGATCTAAACGTTTTTTCTTCCTTACAAATTACAACCCCATGCTGCCCTCTGGAGGCACTGGACAGTAGCGCAACTCTGCGCAAATTTAAAACGGAGTTACTTCTCTACCAGCAGAGGGCAACGTAACAGCATCAAATGCTGGAAAAAGCAGCACACGTCAACAGCTCTTAAAAGCATGCAAGACAGCCTCAAAGTCGACCTGTGTGAAGTCCCCCCCCCCCCATATTTTATGATGATTAGAATTATTAGGAGTTGGATCCAAAAGATGGCTTATGATTACAGGTAGGCCTATGTTTGCCTAACAATGATTCAAGGACAATGACATTCTTTACAAGATGATCTGTACTTTAGCTTGACAGTGAAATCTACCGTTTACGTTTAACATAATATGTATGTGTGCATTTATTTTATATTTACCATTATGTTTAGCACCAAAACACCATTTCAAACTCCTTGTAAAGCTAACCTGGTGATACATCTTTCTGATACTGATTTGATGAAATTGTTTATCATTTGGATATGTATGGAGTCATTGTGTAACTCAATACCATATACACAATATGGAGAATAGAGAAATACTTTGTACTATGATAAATAAAGAAAAGGGACTTAAAGCAATATCAAAGTTTTATTCTTAAAATGTAGTATAGAGAGGAACAGTAGTACAATTGAGACAGAAAAAAGGAGAATGTAGGCTAGTTCCATATCTTTGAAAACCTTTGATAAAAACGTAAAAAGAGTAACCTGAATTGTTGCTTTGTGTTCGGAAGGGACTGAGGTGTAGCCCGGGGTCTTGCATCACCGCGAAAGTTCGCGAGAAATTGAAAAATACAACCTTTGTTTTTTGCGACAGCGTAAAAAAATACAGCCGGGAAAAAAACCTCTTTATATCTGTAGTGTTTCTGTTTGTATTTTGTGTTGTGTCCTTTTAACAAATACAGCATAAAAAGTCTAAAAACAATAACATCAAGGGTTTTTTCTTAGCTTTCATCCGTTACAGTAAAATCAGTAGGATGGTGTGTGTATATATATTTATATATAAAAACAAAAACAAAATCTGGATAACCGGATGGCATGGTATGGTATGACAAGCACACAAGTGACAACAAACGGAAAGGTCAAAGATCACGGAACAACCACCTCAAGAGGTGTGGAGAGCTAACTGTGGACAGGTCCCATAGAGGAAACTCACTAGTTAAATATCTTATTTATATATACCTTCTGCATTTATAATCTCTCTTTATATGTATATATATATATTCATTTATATATATCCATTATATAACTCCACCCGGTGATTTCTTTAGGGGTCAATGTACTAGAGGAAGCGATCTCTATGCTTTAATAAAATACATCTTTCAATAGAGCTATCGAGTGAAGCCACACACCGTGCGTCAGTAGCACTTCATCACATATAATCCACTGCAGAAACAGACATAAATGGCCATCCGAGGTCTCAACCCGCAAACAATCCGTGTGTTCTTTAGAAAATATGTGCTTAATGAATAAAAAGAGACAGAACACATCTTTAGAAAGGACAATAAGCGATATACGCATCGGGGGTAAAGTGAATGATTCTGTAGCATAAAAACAGGAAAACGAATCTCAACAATTACAGACACAAGCAAGGGTCCTCTACGCTATAAAAGTTGTCAGCTGGCTTTTCTCATACATTTCAACAATAATTACAAAAAAAAAACAATTTTGGTTGGACAAATAGAAATTAACAGTCTTGATTGCATTTTGGAGTCAACACATTTATATATATATATATAATATTAAATAACAAAACAAAAAGTGTAATAAAAAAACTAAAGTTGCGCATTGGAGGAAGAGCGCAACAGTTTGTATATATATATATATCCATTTAAATATATATAGTTCCATTCAGACCTGCTTCAGCGAAAAGCAAAAGAGACTTAAGAACATAAAAACAAATGATTTTCATGAACGCAAAAAAGTTAAGTGCATGTCTATGAGGGGCCATAGAGCTTCACTTTATGCGGAACAAAGTGTTTTTCTGCCTGGCAGAGCTAAACAAAAAACGAAAAAGAAAAAGAAAAACATTTCTAGCCCAATTCAATTCAACAATCGATAAAAAGTTAAAAATAAACATAACGAACGAAAAAAAAGAAAAAGGGATTTGAATTTGGTTTTGTGAACGGCTTGTTGGTCCGATCCGTTAAGTGTTGGGGAACGTTTTAACCATAGCTCAGTACCCAATAGACAACCATGTATCAGGTAGAGCGGTCCGCTTAGGTCCATGACAACTTACTGCCCGAGGTTTTACAAAATGGTATGCGTGTGCATTAAATGAAAGCTTTTTTTTGTAGAAAAAGAATCGATGGCAAAGCATACCTGATAGTCGCCGTAGCAAAACAGTGTTCTATAGTTTAAGCTGATTACACGTAGATCTATATATATATATATATATATAACTGAGTCAGTTTAAGCGTTATGATTATTATCATATACAGCCTGTAGGTCCAGTATTTTGCGACAAAGCGTTACAGCACCAAACGTTTTTTTCGTCATTTGGCAAAATTCAAGCTTTAAGTGAAAGTCAAAATGCTTTATTTTTTTTAAATATAATAAAGTGTTACTGTGACGCTGTGATTTGTATAAAGCTAGCAATAACATTTTCCCCTTGTACTTTCATTTTCTTTTTGCATCTCTTCTCACGCACCAACCCCCCCCCCCCTCCCCACCCCAGCTTAAAAAAAACAGTCTTGCACCATCCTCTTCTCTTTTTTAAGCGTGTTTCAGTAGTTCTAGGTTTCCTGCGATATCTTGGTGTGCGGTCTGCTTGGCACAATAGCACAGCCCTCTTAAATTAATCATAAATATGGCTGTGATACATTAGCGTCACAAAACAGATATTTGGTTCCAAGATTGTGCAGGTAAGAAAGAAAGAAAAATAACAATATTAATAATAATAAACGACGACGACAACCTTAGCGCGTCTAAAACGAGTCAATCTACATAGCAAAGTTAATAAATCTTCCTGTCTGCTAATTATTTCAGGCGCCGGCGTGCGCTAAACACTCGCGGCTAGCGATGCGCGCACAGGCTGAACAGAACACAGACGACCGCCTCTCTGCTAGCAGAAGCAGACGACACGACTTACAATTAGAGCATTTCAAATAAGACCATTACAACCTCTTCATAAATTAAATAATTAACTAGTTTTTCTTTCCCTCGTTCTCTCTCTCTCGCTCGCAATGATTGGCCGATCGTGACTTAACACTATGTACACCCTATCACCCACCCTCTAACCCGGATAAAACAGGAAAAGACTAAAAACAAAAAAAAACACGTATCACCAAGAAAGAACCTGATTTTTCGTATTAGGGCCTCGTTAAAAAAAACTCTACTGAGCACATATTCAAAGGATTATAAAATGTGTACATCTTTGAGGAACCCTCTGTTAAACCAAAGCTTCTGTAGTCGCCTTTTCTTTGTCATAAACGCGTTACGTAACCTCGCGGTTGGATAGCACTTTGGAGTAGTTGATTGTTTACCAGCTAGAGTTTTAAGTTGTATTTACTCGTCCTCTAATATATATTAAAACATTAAATAAAAATTATCTTAAAACTCTCATTTAATTTCTTAAGCTTGCTTCGAAAACAAAAAACTAAAACAAAGAAAAACGTCGGAAAAAACCCCAGACTTCAGTCGTCCGGGGGGGCGGCGGCCTCGCCCCAGTTTGATTGGTCGATGTCGGCCGCGTCGTCCGCCTCTTCTCCCTCCTCGCCTTCCTCGCCGTCAAAGTCGTCGTCGTCGCGGGCGAACTCCATGGGGTCCAGGCCCTCCAGGCCGCCCTGGGAGGCCTGGTGCGAGTCGGCGCAGTCCACGCACACGCCGTAGCGCCGCGAGCCGTGGCGGATGCCCACGCTGGCCGCCAGCATGAAGATCTTCTTGCACACCATGCACTTGTACTTCTTGTCTTTCTTGTGCACCTGTAGCGGGAGGGGGGGGTGAGAGGTAGAGAGAGAGGGGGGGGGGGAGGTAGAGAGAGAGGGGGGAGGAGGGTAGAGAGAGAGAGGGGGGAGGAGGTAGAGAGAGAGGGGGGAGGAGGGTAGAGAGAGAGGGGGGGGGAGGGAGGTAGAAGAGAGAGGGGGGGGGGAGGGTAGAGAGAAGAGGGGGGGGGGAGGTAGAGAGAGTGGGGGAGGAGGTAGAGAGAGTTGGTGGGGGGGGGGGGGGGGGGGGGGGGGGAGAACAGAGAGGGAACCGATTGAAAAAGAGACAGACAGTGAGACAGTGTGGAAAGGGGTTAATATTGATGATTAACTCTTTCATGAATCCACCCAGCCTACTACAGCTGATTCTGGTAGTGTTGAACAACACCAATGCAACGATATAGGGGACCATCTCACAAGTTCTAAAACCATAAACCCAAACGCCTTGTTAAGCATTCATGAGATAATAGGATACTGCCACCACTACGTTTTTAATCAAGGGCCATGGCTCTACTAAATGTCTGGCTACATTCACAGATTTCAGCAGTTATTTATTATGCAATATGGTGGAGGAAGTGGGTTGGCAGCGAAGACACTCCCATGTACCCTCTCATTCTTAACACGAGGAACAAATCAAAAAAGATCCTTCGCTCTCCTCATGCAAAACGAAAAAAAATTATAAATGAAAAAAAAAGCAGTCTGGTAGCTTTTAGGGAGATATTGAAAAGGATACAAAATAAAAAAAACATGTCGGTTAAGCAAACCACCTAAGGTAGGGCCATGTTGGCAGCCGAATGCCGTGGGGCATGTCGTAGTGAGTGAGTGAGTGTGTGTCAGTGTGTGTGTCTCTGTGTGTCTTTGTGTTTATGTGCGTGTGTCTATCCGTCTGTCTGCGTGCGTGTCTGCGTGCGCGTGCGTGCGTCTGTGAGTCCATGTGTGTGCGGCGTGCGCGTGCGTACCAGGGAATGTCTCTTGACGTGCTCGCGCCGTGTGAACAGCTTGCCGCAGATGTCGCAGCTGAAGGAGCGCACGCCGGAGTGGATGATCAGGTGCCTCTTGAGCGTGCGCCGGTGCTTGGCGATGTAGTTACAGTGAGGACACTTGAGCTTGTTGAGGGCCAGGTCCGAGGACTCACCTGCAAACAGAGAGGGGGGGGGGGGGGGGGGACACACACAAACCCTTAGCATGAGGATGCTGCAAGCGCTTTTAATTTGAAAAAGCCAACTGTTTTTCTTTCGCATTGTGATGGGATGATTTGCGTTTGACAGCCCCCTAACATTGCCAGTGGTGAGGTGAGGTGAGGTGAAAGCATGAAAGAAAAACATCTTTGACTTCCTTGTTGGATCATTAACTGATAAACTCTGGATGTTGGAGGAAGTTGTTGAGGGGGGAAAAAAAACGATCTGGTAAGAGGACATTCCAGACCGTTTTTTTCAAATTTATGACCTGACTGCGGTTTCGGTCGGTATTTAACCGGTACAGTGTCGTCATATTCCTGTGAAAGACAGTCACAGAAGGCACTTCCAATATCATTGGAAGTTGCGTGTACCCTCTTTGTACAGATCAGGGTCACGGGTCCATCAGTTAACCTCGTGGTCAACAGCATAAACAGAGCCTTCATGTCAAACACATGGCGCAGGGCATGACATGGACCAGTTCCCCCAAGTGGAAAATATGGGTGCATATTGAACTTTAGGGGCGCACCGAAAATGTATTCAATTCTGCATTTTCCTTAATAAAGTATTTTGTTTACAAGCAAAATTATCGTATTTATTGGAAAACAGAATGTACGGGAGGTTAGGAATTTGAATAAGTTCTGCTTCACACTATTTATTTTTGAATTAGGCAGAGGGATCCTGAGTCTCCATTCTGATCACTAAATATTATTTTGGTATTTTAAGCAATATGACCCATTCTTATCATGTTGCAAGGAATATCAATAATATGGCATCCAATCCAAAGCTTTATGACGCTACAATCCTTGACTGCTAATATAAGAACTACCCAATCCAAAGCTTTATGACGCCACATACCTTGCCTGTTAATGTAGGAACAAGCAGTAATTTGCAGGCCTATCATTGTTGCTAGGTCTGAGGTACAGGTTTGAATGAAAACATCTCGTCTTTAACCAGGAACCTCGATCATTAAGGGACATCTCACTAATGAAAGTTCATTTGTAAACTCTCCCGTACTTGTGATTTCTAGACAATACAGTTAGCTGACTCGGAAAAACCAGTGGAACGGGATTCAGGGGGAGCTCTACAGCAGGCAAACGAAAATGTAAAGATGCAAAAGGTAGATAGCGTGCAAAACAGCAAGCTAACATCTTAAGAAATTAACTTGAGACGTTGCACTCGTAATGTCAGCCTTAAACAGAGTTCACATTATCATTACAGCATTAGTCATGAAAATCAGTGACAAAATTTCTTGACCCGAGTTCATTCATTGCAGCAAACGATGGCATCGAAAATAGTTCTAAATGCAATCACTCTATGAGCGGAGACATGAGCAGACCTTACTCTTTTTTTTAATCAGCCGCCGGATAAGATAATCACCAAGTATCTCTGCCTAACAACTCAAACCTTTGTGTTCATTGGATTGAATAGTTTGCAGGGCAGTAGACCAACAGAAAGGTGAACAAGTCTTCCCACAGATTACTTTACCGCCATTTGACTTTTACAACCTAGATCACAACCCCCCCCCGCCTCATTCCCAAATATGTTAACTTTAAATCTCCATGATGTGGGGGACCTATTTTGGATTCAAAACAGCAGATTCTTCCAAAAGGTGACCAGACTGCATGCCTGCAACATTCTGTGTCCCCGAACAGCAATAGCCTTAGGACCCCACTCTAGCTAATAATACCGGCCATAAATCAGGACCCACGCACACATATCGATAACCCTTTTAAAAGGACTGAGGCAGCCTGGTGTGACGGAGCCATCTCCATGCGTGACAATGAGGTGAGACGACGTGGGCCTCGGTGCCGCCTCCATGCTTAACGACGCCCCCGGGGCGCCCCTGCTGACATTTCACCATGGACAGCTGGCCAGGCAAATAACCTGGTTACCTATTGATCCACTATAGGCTGTTGAACAGATCTCTCACACACACACACGCACACGATAGAAATAGAGCAAGTGAAGCAAGAGCGTATGGGGGGGGGGGGGGGGAGCGTTGGAGAAAGGGAACAACCTGTCCTGGCCCTTTGTTTGAGCCCGAGCACCTACAACAGCAGCGTCGTCAGGGCAGGTTGCTAGGGGGTTGGAGAGTGGGTGAGGAAATTGATGAGAAGCAGGGCACCCATGTATTCTCATGTGTGTGTGTGTGTGTGTGTGTGTGTGTGTGTGTGTGTGTGTGTGTGTGTGTGTGTGTGTGTGTGTGTGTGTGTAAAGTGGGGGTCATCCCTGACATACACAGAGGCCTTTCTTTAAAGGCAACGCCATGATCACATGCTAGCATCTCCGCTTCTCCAGTAACAAATAGAGGTGGTTAGGGCTTGCGTTGGAGAAAGGTGGTGCAGAAGTGAGTAACAGTGGAGCCCAGAGAAGCCTCTATACCGGCTGGATCCTGCCTCCCACCGGCCACGCCTGTGCCTCCTAATCCTGCCTGGCTAGCAGACTCTGACCCCCTTAAATCCCTCTCCACAGGCCCCTCCCCCCCACACCCATCCACCAGCCACGTCGCTTCCACACGGCCGACGCTCACAAACCACACCATCGACTCCAGCAACCGTACTTAAAAGTCTTTGTTTTGTTTTTTTTCAGAATCAGTAACAGCTTAATTGCCGTGTATGTTTGTAACTTTTGTTTGGTGTTTTGGACACTGCTACTCGTCGCAAAAGACTACGCTTCCCCTCTACTCGGCTCCGGCGGATCGTTGCTGTGCACGTTGCAAACAGCTGTTTCTATCCAAGTCTTGAACGCTCACCCCGCTCTGAAAAGCAGAAAGACCAGATCAAGAATGAGGTGTCGGCGGGTGCCAAGTTCCTGTTCAGCCCATGCCTAGGAGCTGTTAGAGCCATTTCCTGTACCCGTCTATAAATGCAATCCTGGCCAATACCCAGCGGTTACCAAAATAAACGCATAAGCTTCATAAATCAACAAATAATTATATTACTGCCAATTATAAACGGTATCCGCAAACAGGCGGATATATGTACTTCCTAGTGCTGAGCCCGAATATTCGTATATTCATTTGTGGTAGGTGTTGAAATCTAAATTCGCTAATCGAACGCTTTAATTTTCATCAGAAAATTATAAATAAAGCCACTAATTCGATAATTTAATTCCTATACATATTTGGCAACCGCAGGTAGACGTTAAGGTTACCTTCATGTGCACCAGGGGACGATGGCCAGGGCAAACAAGGTATGACTGAAACATCCTCATTGATATTGCATTCGGATATGAGAACATTATATTATTATTAATACTTCTGTAGCACTTGGATACCTGCCGTCCAGTGAGAGAATTGGCAAGACTGACAGAGAAAGGGTGTTTAACTAACTGGTTGTCCTCCCATTACTTCAACTGTTTATGACCTAACTGAAATCAATTTTCAACCGTTTATCTTCGTTTGAACCATTTAACAAAATCTACACACTTGTATCTTCAATAATATCCAAACGGAATTTCGATATCATTTATACTTTCTTCAGAATAACTCGCGGGAGGACGTTCCGCCGCGTTGCCAGATTGACCGTTTTTTTCCCGCTGGATTGGGCTACTTTTGGAGGACGTTCAGCTAGTGTTGCCAGATGGGGCTGTTTTTCCTGCTCTATTGGGCTATTTTTAAATCACACACCGGCTCGCTATTCTCTTAAATTCTCTCTTAAAGACACACACACACACACACACACACATATACCAGAAGTGCACTTTGTACTACAGCACTCACGGCATTTTCAACAGGAAATGCATTTTCTAGTTGTAATTAACTGTTCTCTGGTTCTCCCCAGGAACTTGTTTCCCCGGGTGGTTCCCCCTACTAATACGAGGAGGTTGGTCGTTGGATAAACAAGTGGAACAGGTAGCGATGGTTTGTGCTTTTAGGGCGATCCGTCAGCCACAGCAGCACCAGTTTGACTGTACTTCGGGTGAACAGCGCTAGTCCTGTCGCATCATTTCATCCAACCCTTTTGTTCAGTGATAACTACAAGTAGGCCTACTCTCACACTATGGAAGCCGTGTGTCCTCAAACACCTTGCTGCTCTGCAGTTACCGAATGGGACTCGGGGCCCATCAGTGGATCCCAAAGCCACAGACATCAATGAGGCAATTCTACGTGATCTTTAGTTTTTTGCGTGATTAAATAAAATGTAGAAATTAAAAAGGAATTATCAGTTGATAAAACCCACTTTTGCAGCAGAGTTCTCCGCTGGCTGGTGCAGGCAGGGAAAGATACGCACTATAAATTAATTTTATTCTCTTATTTTTTCTCTCTGACTATTAGACAACTATTTCATTCAATTTGCCATTTTACATCAACTATAACTGTATACCATTGATGATTCACCGTAACAATGACAACCAAACCTGACTGCCATGTTCCCGGTCTCCTGACAGGGTATTTCTTGGAAAGGGGCGGGGCTATGCTGTGCATCGCTCGAGTATGTTTGGCTTAGAGAGCAACCTACCGTTCTCCCAGGACTCCCCCTGCTGCGAGTCTTGGAGATCACTGTACTGGATCTGATTGGCCAGCTCTGGGGAAAAGAAGGAGGGACCAGAGATTAGCACAAGGAGAAAAGGGAAGGGAGAAAGAAGCAGCAGGTGTGGCCTTGGAGTGAGTGTGTGTGTGTGTGTGTGTGTGTGTGTTTGTGTGCGTGGTGGGGAAAACCGGTGTGGGTTACATACACACCTCAGAACACCTTGTGTACACATACACACACACATACACACATACAAACGAACCCCCGTCCCCAACCCATCCTCTCACACTTTTCACAATGGAAGACTGTTGGTTAACAAAGGGAGTTGAACAAACAAAACCTGTCCTAGACCACCTGCACCACCCCCACACACTATGCTAAGTGGCTTGTTCCCAGGGCCGGAGTGTACTGTTGTGTTGAGACAACAGGCCCCTGGCCCTCCCAGCGGACCTCCTGCAGCGTGAGGGGGTGGGGGTTAATGAGTGAACGACAGAGTCAAGCCCTCACATGGGCTCGGCTTACACTCCACTTTTGTAGCCACTCGTGCGTTTCTGCACCCCTGTGTGTGTGTGTGTGTGTGTGTGTGTGTGTGTGTGTGTGTGTTTGTGCTGTGCGTGTTTGGCGTGTGTGTGTGTGTGTTCTGTGTGCGTGGTGTGTGTGTTTTTGGGCGAGCGTGTTTGCACCCTGTGTGCGTGCGCATGTGTGTGCTGGTCAGAACCGTGTGTGTGTGTGTGCGTGTGTGTGTGTGTGTGTCAACACGCACTGTGTGTGTCCATTCTCCCTGGGTCAATATTTGGAATGGTGCGGACAGCCTCATTGCATTAGCGTGGATTAGGGAGCGACGCGGCAGCCGCTGGCAGCTTTGCACCTATTAGGGTCTCGCGGTTCATTGTGTGCATGCGTTTGTTTCAACCGTGTGTATGCAAATTCCCCACCTCATAACACAATAAGTGTGTTTGGGGGTGAAATAGCCCATTGAAACAATCCAACCGTCATGTTTGGAGCGGGCCCAAAAATTGAATGTGCCGTTTTGGTCAACTTGGGGAAGCGCCGTTCTAGAACCCACAGGGGGGCACAGCAGTCCTGTTCCACCGCCCGTCACGGACCATAACGAGTTCTCTCTGTTCTAGCCCAGAAAACGATCACATGTCGTAAAAAAAAAAAGCCAGATGCAATTAAAGTAACTAATTCACGACAAAACACAATCCAAAACATTTGCCTTGCATTTGGTCTTTAAGCAGAGCCCACAATTTCACAGCAGCGAGATACACCGGGCTAACATCCCTGTAGGGAAGAAAGAACGGCCATTTTGGAGCCGGGTGTAAATTGATTTGGGTCAGAATGGACGAGGTACGTTGGGGTAAAGACAATGAAAGTATGTTGTTTGTTAATTTTCCAGTCAGACGCTGGACTGACCAGCCCAACAGGAAGCCCAACGTAGAAAAGACGCAAGTAAAACCCTCAAAATAGGTCAAAAAAGCTCAGAGATAAATTTTAGTTAGCTCGATATATATACACTGTATATTTATGTCCATGTATGTGAGTGTGTGAGGTGAAGTTCTGAACTCGCTAACACATCCGCCTGAAATAACTACTTTTGTCCGCAATGAACATTGTATAGAAAACATCACTCAACAAATAATATAAAAGCTGAAGCACAAAGCAGGGCAGCTAAAGCCACATAAGGCTGTGAATTTCCAATATAAAAACACAATTATAATAACGCAGTAAACACCTGCCCACAGAAACCTTTTACTGTGACTAACGACCCACACGAAACGTCCACCGTATCTATATATGGAAAAACTGAACAGGCATCAATTAATACGGACACAAAGTTAAACAGCAGCTAAACAGGCACAGCGGGCCGGTGCTCACGCATGCAGTCATACATGTAGACACGTATACATACTAAAGAGTGTAAAGCCAGATTTAGCACCCCTGTATACCTCCCTCATACATTAACAGAGAGCTAGGAGGAGTCCAAGGCACTAAGAGCATTGAAGCGCATTAAGAGGGGCAGGGGGGGGCTTGGGGGGGTTTCCCCTGCGCTTTCTTCATTATCCTGCATTAGATAGGGCTAGTCCACACACACACACACACACACACACACACACACACACACACACACACACACACACACACACACACACACACACACACACACACACACACACACACACACACACACACACACACACACACTTAATGGGGGCAGCATGAAGCTGAGGGTGGAAACAGAGGAGATTATGAGAGGCACTGTATGTAATACTTTCATACTATAGCAGTGCAACGAAATAGATGCGGGGAGGAATAATAAAAAGGTATATAGACAAAGTGTATAAGTGTAGTTGAATTAATGCATTGATATTTGCATGGACCTCTTCGTGAGGGTGTATTAATTCTGATCTGGAATAAGGAGTCTATAAACACACTGGCACCTAACTAGGTAATACTCTACTACTATACTGATCATGGTAATACTAATAACTGATATTGGTTAACATTAACATATATTGACTTTTTGGGAGATGGACAATTTGTTCAAGACACTTAATATCCCAGAGCTCATGTTCATCTCTTCTGTTGTCAACCTTTGGACATTCGTTTACATAAATGTGTTATTGATTGCCTGGTGAAATTGGTTTGCAAACCCGGCTCGGGGTCACATCTTCAACATTTTGCTCTAGTTTAATGAGGACCATTTGTTATGTGGTTGGGATCTGCAGTGATATTAAGGTCATCTGAAGCCTATCATTAGGATAGAGTAATGTTGGTATCTGGAAGCCACTGCGGACGGATATAAATCAATAAAACACCAGAATGACCTATGATAATAAACACCAGTCTTCTTTATGCACGTAAAATAAAAAAGGAACGCATGAGGCTTGCATGCATTCAATGAGCTACTAGAACTACACTCAGGGACCCGACTGGTTGTGGGGGGACATGGGGCGTCATACCTGCGTTTTCCGAGAGGTAGGAGAAGTCCTCCCGGGGGTAGGAGGCCGAGGGCTGGATGAACATGCCCTCGTCGAAGCCCTCCTCCGGCTCAGGCTGGACGTTGTAGACGAACCGCCGGGTGGTCGCCTGCTTTTTCCTGCGGCCGCTCCCCGCCGCCTCGCGCTTTATGGCGGCGGCGGGCGCGGCCGCCGCGCCGCCCGTGGCCGGCTCGTTCCAGACGAACACCTGCCCCTGGCCGTCGTGGCCCTGCGTCTCGCTGGCGTCCGCAGAGTACGGGGAGCTGTCGTTGTGGCGGCCCCAGCCCCCGGACGCGCCGGAGGCCCCCAGGGCACAGCCCTCGCCGCCGGCCGCCGACAGCTCCACGTCGCTGACCTCCTCCTTCACCGCCTCGGACGCCTCTTTGGCCGGGCCGCCGGTGCCGTTGCTGCCGCCGCCGCCGCTTGTGCCGCTGGCTTTGATGGAGAGCTTGGACAGGATGTTGGTGGCCCAGAAGTTGCTGGGCTTGCGGTCCAGCGGGTGGCCGTCGGTGGTGACCGTCCGCCGCTTGTTGTAGTCCACCACTACCGCGTCGGGGACCTCCTGCTTGATGCTGATGTTCAGGGCGTCTTTGATGAACGCGCGGCACGTCCGCACCACCTCCGTCATCTGCAGGTAGCTGGCCACCGACATCACCTCGATGACGTTCTGGCTGGTCAGCAGCAGGTTCCCGGAGTAGAGGAAGTCCAGGAGGACCGAGAAGCCCTGGACGGCGGCGACGTCCAGGTGCGTGACCGTGCCTTGGTCCTGGGCGTCGCCCTTGGACAGACAGTAGAGGGTCTTGAAGTAGCGGCTGCCGGCCACCAGGATGTTCTTGTGCGCGCGGAACACCTGGCCGCACACCACGATGTTGACGTCGCAGAGGATGCCGCTCCTGCGCTGCTTGTCCAGCTCCTGCAGCAGCTGGTAGCAGTAGGAGTTCTCGTTGGGCTTGTTGCGATAGTCCTCCTCCGGGGGGATGTTGCACGGGCTGGAATTTTCGGAGGTCCTTTCTGAATCCTTTGGAATAAAAAAGGAGAGAGGTGGTTAATGTAGAACTGAGGGTTGTGCAGGGAGATAGGCTTGATAGATCGGTTATGGTGCATCAGCGTATTTCGATTACCACACAAGGATACTTTTTTTTTGGATTCTTGTCCCGGTTGCTTTCCTCTGTACAAATTGTTATTGCTCAGTGTTGCTGGAAAACATGAAATGTCTGGGAAACCTGCAAATTTTGTTAAGCAAACCGAAGGGCACATTAGCCCAAAAGATGTCTTTAGGTGAGCCATGGCCGGTTCAGATCTTTTGCTTTGAGAGACGCCGCTAACCCTTGCATTATGAGCATACAGGAACTAGAATAAGGTTTCGGATGACATGGGGCGGAGTAGATGATGACAGTGTTTACCTTTCAGAGTAAACGACAAGCTTTAAATCAGAAACTAAAATAAAGGATATGGACGCCCAACATTGTACATCACACAGGTTGGATGGCCCAGGACCATTTGAATGTAAACACTCTTCCTTCTTGACATGCAAACGCAGTCTTCCAGCCGATGATATTTGTTTCCCCTGCTCCCTGGTTCACGCCCATGGTTGCAAATGCTGATACCAGTGCACCTGCCTTTTGGGTAAAACAAGTTTTACAGGCTTCAGTTTGGGGAAGGGACCAGGGTTCCCAACCACAATGCCAACAACTCTAGTGTGTGTGGTTGTGTAGCATAACCTTGGAGACCGTATCGCATAAGCTCCAACAAAGTCCATCCCCTGCCACCCCATCTACCGCATGGTACAGAAGACAGATGGACACAGGAGAAAAGAGGTTTAAGGAACCAGGGTTCATCCCCATTCCTTTAATCTCACCTCCATGTCAAGGTAGTCAATACATCCAAGCATTTCCAGTCCAAGTTAATACTGACTGTGTGTCAGTACATTTTTCAGCCTGGGATTTTCCTTTGCTTACACTTTAGCTGGAAGTAGTGCGTAAGACGCCAGGTGGTCTTAATCAGAACTAGGGAGGCTGTTCCAGCTACCTGACTCTAGAATGGGAGGACAACTGGGCAACAAACTCTTTCACCCTGCATCAACCATATTCCTCCCAAATTCCCCTGCAGCAGGGCAAAGGGACAGCCTGGTACAGAGAGTGTGTGTGTGTGTGTGTGTGTGTGTGTGTACCCCCACGCACACCACTTACTGGTTCCACATGGATGCATTAGAACTCAACACATTTGGTCCAAAAGAACCAACGTGCAGATGAATTTGGTACAGTACTTGACAATATGAGTTGACCAGAACCAACACGTAAACTGACATCCTCTCACTCACTGTCTCAATGACCGACATATAACTCTCCCAGGCTCATTTTAGAATTGCGCAGCAGATGTCCTAATCCAGAATAATTCACATTGCTCGAGCCCTGCATTTTTACCCCTTCCTTTCATCCCTCTTTATCTCCACACACACACACACACACACACACACACACACACACACACACACACACACACACACACACACACACACACACACACACACACACACACACACACACAGCTGGGGCTTCAACTCGAGTGATTCAGATTAAATCCATTTCTCTGAGGTCCCCACCCTAACCCCCCCCCCCCCCCCCCACACACACACACACACCAATGGGTATCTCTGGTCAGGGACGGCCCGGGATAGTATTGGGGTGGGTGGGTGGGGGCGTGCGGGTGGTTATCATGTGGCACAGCTGGAGGAGAGCGAGGGGAGGGGAGCAGCAGAGATTGGGACAGCAGTAAGAGAGCCATAGATGGAGACAGAGGAGGATAGAGCGATGGAGTAGTGTTATACTATAGCTGTCCTGTGTTAGCCTAAACCTCTCTCTGACCCATACATCAAATTTAACGGCATGGGATTTTATTCCAGTTCTCTAATTTAGGGTCTTATTTCAGAAACATTGATAAAATGGCATCGATTTCTATAACGACGATCACACAAGACACATTACCACGTTTAAAAAAAAAAAAATACACGTTTTGGGGTTCAATTGCTCTTTAAGTAGAAATTGGGAAGCCTTGAAGAGCAGGAGTGATTGGGGGTGATGGAAAAACACAGCAATGGAGAGTGGGAGAGATGGGGGTCGTAAAATGATAGCTGGCACACACGAAAAAAAAAAGAGTGAGCCGACCGACAAGATGAACTACGACAGGAAGGGGAAGAAGAGCCTTGAGAATACGCAGGGAGGACACATTGAGAAGGGAGAGAGCGATGGAAGGCGAGACGGGAAGGAGGCAGCGAGAGTTGGGTCACCCCATTTCAGCCTTTCATAAGGCGCGTTCAGCCCCGGGCTTATTGTCCACTCACTGTGTGGGCCCTTTTGTGAAGAGCTCTGCACTCCCCTGCTTTTACACCCAGGCTCCCAGCTGGCCTCAGCACCAGTCACGAGAATGGAGGTGGAGGTGGATGGAGGGGCAACATTAGAGTAATGGGACCTGGGTATAACGGGACATGGGTGTACAGGAACATGGCTTTTGAGGTTGGTAGATTTGTTTTGATAACGGACCTGGCCACTTTTGTTTTTACTTTCTGGACGGGTTGTATGCACTACATGGTCGAGTGGCAATCACTTCCCAAAACATGTCTTACCACAAGTTAATAAACATACCTAAAGGGGATGTGAATCTCTCCTTCAAGCATGATTAGATATGCATCTCCGAGACAAAACAGAATCCATACATCTTTACGTTTGAATAAATTCATTGTAATTCAATTTGAATTAGATGTATCAAATAAATCAAACGTGTTACATGTTATGAATATGTACTAGTCCTTGTCAACCGCAGCGTTGGCCCAGTATAAAGCATTTCCCAATAAACAAGCAGGCATGAACACGGATAAGTTTGCTGGCATTGTTTACAGTGACTCCAGCCATACAGAGCTGACACATGGTCCATTCAGCCGCTGAGACCCCGCTCCATGGCTGCGTGAGAAAACCGGGACTGTTAAGGCATGAACTGGGGCGACTGCATGACGTCTCCGAGCGACCTTTTTAAATTGTCTTTTCAGAAATGTCTTCTGGAACACAGTGTGGAAGTGCCGGCCTTTGAGGATTTGTAGATCATGTTCTGTGTTGCAGTTGACCGGTTTGTTACAGCTCAATCTTGGGATGCATTTTGGAAGGTAGATACTAGAAAGGGATGCCTATTAAAGCTATAAAATGTTTGTGAAACAATGATTTGTAAATTTTTAATAGATTATCTGACTGATACAGGTTACATCCGATTCACTCGCATCGTAAACATTCAAAAACAGGGCAGATGTCTATCGGTGTAAACGTTACACCCTTAATACTTAACACACGTTTGTTGTTATTTGACGACACTAAAAACAACAAATGATTTATTACCAATAGAAAAAAAAACGCCCTGCAGGTGGTTATCAAACTACCAGGAAAGCTAACGGCATTAATCCATCACATATTGCCCGAGTCCATTAGGAGACTAAGAGGGGAGCGTTGGCCTGGCAGAGACAGGTTGTTTTATGTGCGTGCATGAGTGTGCTGAAGTCAGCCTAGGACATCCTGGTACAGGATCAATTTGCTGCTTTCTGGCCTCCATCATCAGCATCGGTTCTCCTAGTCCAGATGTGCCACGTGTAAGGCAGGGAGCAGGGGGAGAGAGAGAGAGCACCGGCAGGCCAACTGCGGAGCAGATGCTGAGAGGCCAGGCCGCCGCACACCAGGGCCAAGAGAGACAATATGGCGACAAACCCCTGCATGTTTAATCCGAGCCAGAGATGTTTAAAACGGGGGGGTTGAAGAATTTAGACGGAGTGGAGAGGGGGCAAAGAAGAATGAAAGCGAGGCTGGAAACAAGGAATGCTTTTGATCTAGGTCAAACAGGGATGCTCCCTCCCCAAATCTGAAATTAACAGCCCATGGAGGCTGATTTACAGATAAAAACAAAACAAACAGGAGAACTGGCCCTGTGAGTTAAGAGCACTAGAAGCAGAAAGCTGACAGGACCCCCAACCCCCTTTCAAACGGCATCCTGGAGGACAGGAGGAGTCTACAGACAACGGGAACAGACCTGAACGAAGTACACTGCCCTAGGGCAAACTAACTACACACATCTACACCCATTTGCACTGGGTTAGCATTGCACACACACGCACACACACCCCCCCCCCCCCACTCGTATTCACCTAGTCCACGCCCATGTCCTATCCCACACCCAAGGCCATCTTCATCCTTCTATCCCCCCCTCTCTTCTCTCGCCCACTCTCTTGGTTCTCCCCTCAACAGACCCATCTCCCCCCCAGATCTCGGAACAATACTGCAGTGTGTGTTCGGCCCAAGGTGTGGGTGGGCCGCGCCGAATCGGCTCCCGGGTCCCCTGACAATGCTCAGACACATGAGGGAAGGAGGGAATGAGAAAGAAACACAGTGCGCCACAGAGAGGGAGAGGCAAGCTCGCAGGACTGATTCAAACAGAAGAATTCTCCCTCTGGCCCCCCACACTAACTGACGTACACACCCTGGCGACCCATGGCCCCCAATAAACATCCCATCTATCTAACAGACACCAGCCTGGGGTGGGTGGGGTCCCTGCCTCCTCAGCCTCTATCGCCTCTTTGAGACAGACATTTAATAGCCGTGTGTGATGTTAACCAAGACTCACCAGCAATTATAATGAAATAATAGAATCCCCTCTCTTTTTCTCCTCTGAGGGGAATTTAATGGGAGAAGAGGTCTCCTACGACCCCAGATACTTATCTCAGGAGTGCACTTTGCCATATTCTTAACCTTCCAGAATTTATTCACCAAAAAAGGTGGAGAAAAAACCCAAAAACTGACTTAAGGACAACAGTCTCCTTCTCAAAGGAGACCCTCCTTTACCACAGCTGCCCTAGTGTGCCCAGACTGCTGGGGCTAATCGAGTTAGTGTTAACCAATGCAGCTGGGGCCTGACTAATGTCAGGAATGGGTGAAAAGCGCAAGACATTGGCTTGTTGTCCCCAATTCCTCCTTTTATGTATGGCTTTAAAATACAAAAGTAGCATGATCCCACATTCAGGACTGGAGTTCATATTTGGATGAACTTTGACCACAGAGTATAACGACACAAAAGGCAAACGTTGAAGCGAATAAAGGAAGACATAAGGGCGGTGTCAAAGTTTAGCCCACTCGACCGCCTTAAATTAAATTCATGCACTATCACAATCTAATCATCTCCAATAAAGAGGCACTGGCTTTTCCTCCCTTTCCAGCATGCTCCACCATGAGGTTGCAAGAGCTGCCCTGACCTCCAGATCTACAGCTAGGGGTCCTCGTTGCTAGGGAGTAAAACAAGACCAAGCCCCTAATACCCTCTTCTCTTGGGCTCCTTACCAATTAGAGATGTTTACAGGTCAGTGGCTCACTCTAAGTCATTCTGATTAGTGATTGCGTGTAGCGGGGGTAAGAACTAAAAGTGGGAGTACAATCCTCTTCACTTACAAATTAGAGTCAAACGGTGCACTCACTGCTCTTAATTCCTCTGACAGCTCTGATCAAAACCAGGGTGTGTATAGTGGGGCGTGGGTCATGTGTCTAACTAGGGTAAGGACAGAATGAATTATATACCAACCGAACTAAAGATGGACAGATCTTTGCTGATAGCATTTGACAGAGTAAATAAAATATTAGGTTTATGACGACTTCACTGAAAAAAAGAATGCATGATATGTTTCAACAAATATGAATTTAGTTTAAGAAAATGCCAACAGTATTGATGCGTTTTGTTTGCTGGTTTTAGGGCTAAGCGGTAGGGGAACATTCTATCATATTTCCTTACAAGCGTAAGTTAAAAGCTCAAGATTGGTTAATAAGGCTTCAGAACTGTGCATATAGGGTGTGGCTGTATTTATGTATGCTTATGGACAGCATAAGGTGATCTCATGAAAATATCTTACTGACATCTAATTTACTCATTTAAGCCTTTTGTATTAGGACCAGGCAAGCTGTCAGGCTCCAGGGAACATAATTTACTCCTGCCCCCCTTGTCCAGCACGCCAAGTGACACCATCTATGGATTTTGGGGAGTCATTCTAGCACAATGCCTCTAATTTAGTTCCCCAATAGGAGGGGGAAGAAATGCGCCAGAGGTCATACCGGACTGCGAGCCAGCGAGATTGCATGCTAGGGAACAAGAAACGAGGGGGTGGGTTAGGGGTGCGGTCCCCCAAAGGCTGCTAAGGGTCGAGCCCTTGCCATTGTGTGACCTCTAGCAAGCTAGCAATCAAGTCAGCTGCTGAACCAACAAAGGGGTTCGTTGAACAGTGAACCAGGATTGTAAAGCCATTGTGGTATAACTTACATTAGGACATTTATTTTACCCATTTATAATAAAAATGAATATAAAAAGTCGTATAGCGTGCGATTCAAATGGTAAGGAAACCCTAATAATCATGAGATGAGTCAGTCAGTAGCAGGTGTCAACATTTCGCCTGTGGTTGTACTTTGACAGGTCTGTCAAACTGCGAGTTTTTATTTGTTTATTCGCGGACAAAAGCATGTTAGCGCAAAGGACAGGGTTCTGGTATGTTGCTATCCAAAACCCGGTCAACGTTAGCTGGCAATAGCTTAGCTATTGGCTTTTCGACACTATTGCCACTGCCCAACAACTCTGGTAATACAGATAGCGTCCAGCTAACGCGAGGCTAATGTCAGTCGTTAGCTAGGTTAAGCTGGGCTAAGGTTAGCCAATTAGCCTGGGAATAAGACTGTCCTAAGTAATTCACCAAAGTTTCAATACTCGTCCAATGTTATTGCTTTAGATACATAAAGGCTACGGATACAAAACACGCAGTGTTAAGACCATCGGGTAACCACAGATTTGACATATAGTAGGTAAAGACATGGACGAGCTTGAAGACTGTAGCTACCTGCTTGGTCGGGTCGTTCCTCCCGTGTTCAGAAGACAGGTGATGCCTCAGCAGCAAGGCCCGCTTATAGTTCCGACTGCCTTTCACAAGCTCGTCGCTGTTCTTGGTGGCAATGTTGTGACACCAAGAGCAAGACATGAGTCCCCTTTCTTGGCAAAATTTGAGCCATGGAAACTCTTGCAACCACGACGCGTGAAATAGAGAATGTTTCTGAAGTTGCTTTTGAGGTCTCATCTTTAGCCAGGATTTCCGGGAGCCAGCCTCGACTCTGTTATCCTCGGGTCCCGTCCCTCCGCTCCCCCCCGACACACCGTCAAAATTGTTCCCCGGACAGTTCTCTGCGGACCCGCTGCTTCGCTCCGTCGAGTCGTTTTCCCCTTCCACAGAGCCGACGCGGTCGTCACTCTCGTCGGCTGCCCAGCTACCCCCTTCCGGGTCCTCTTCTTCCTCCACCTCGGGTTCAGTGCTATCGCTGACAGATCCGGTGCCGTCCGCTGTTCCCTGCGATGGTCCTTTCGCTTCCAGGTCCCGGTCCCCCTCTTGATCGGGCTTGTTACCGTTCAAATGTTGTTCTTGACAGGCCCAGGCCTCACAGCTGTTTGTCTTACCCCCACCGTTACCGCTGGAACCCGCTGCAGCCAATCCACCTCCTCGGAAAGCAAGCGTCCTGCGGTTTCTCTCTCCGGACATTTTCTTAATATATTGCAATCTTCACTTCTTCTAACTGTATTCTCCCCGTCAAATTTCAAATGTATAAATTGTGTTGGTTAAAATCTCGAATGAGGTGGACGGTCGTCGTTGTTCTCCGCGGCGGGCTCCCGGTGACAGTGTGTAGGTTATGCGGAAATAAATAAGGGTTTTAAAGGCATAATGAATTTCAGGGTTCTAGCTGCGTCCGCGCAGGCCCTGCAGAGGTCGAATGGCAACGACTTTCCCCATAATGCACCACGACCAGAGAAAGGGGGTGGAGGGGGAGGGGAGGGGGGCGCGCTCTGTTAAAGGAAGATGGGGGTGCTGTTGAACACCAAGGGGTCTTTGTGTTACAGGCTGCACCCATTTTCCGCGTGCTTTTTATCTTTAGTTTTGCTTGTCCTCGACCCATAAACCCCTGTCGGCGTGTAAAGCCTCATGGTGAACAGGGGTTACTGCCTTTATTACCGCGGATCAACTACAGACGACGATTCGTGCTGGTCACGAGCTCCTTTCAGAGTGAATGAAAAAAGTACAACAAGTGGCCAGCGGGAGCGTAATAAGGTGTAAAAGCAGGTGTAATTAAACTCAATGTGCAGAGTTTATTACTCGTCGTTCATATGGTGTACGGTTAATGGCATTTAATCTGAATATATTTCAAACTTTTTGCAAATAAGTTGTTATCTCTACCTCTCTCTCTTGCTCTCGCCCTCGCTCTCTATGGATATAGCCTATAAATAAATAATTATATAGGCCTAAATATATAGAAGATAAAAATATGTATTTACACATGCCTACATGTGTGGTGATGTATGTTGCGTGTATGTTTGCGTACTTATGTTAATTAATGTATGTGTGTGTGTGTGTGTGTTTTTTTTTTTGTAAACGTCAAACGTTTCCGCAAATGGAGCTAACTTACCTTGACCTCCAACAACACAAAGCGATCCCAGCAGGTGGCAGGCTTTCATGATAATACCTCGCTCTCCCCCTTCTTTCAGTCTTTCACTCCTTCTTTCAGTCTTTCACTCCTTCTTTCAGTCTTTCACTCCTTCTTTCAGTCTTTCACTCCTTCTTTCAGTCTTTCACTCCTTCTTTCAGTCTTTCACTCCTTCTTTCAGTCTTTCACTCTCTCTCTCTCTCTCTCTCTCTCTCTCTCTCTCTCTCTCTCTCTCTCTCTCTCTCTCTCTCTCTCTCTCTCTCTCTCTCTCTCTCTCTCTCTCTCTCTCTCTCTCTCTCTCTCTCTCTCTCTCTCTCTCTCTCTCTCTCTCCATCAACGAATGGATATAACTGACAATTCTAAATATTTATTAATATATATTGAACTTGATGTATTTGTCTTGCTTCTGTTATATTTGCTAAACCCAACGTTGTCTTTAAAAAAAAAAAGCCATTGTCGTTACTTAATAATTAAATGCATATAAATGGCTCTACACCACAATTAGCGCATTATAGTTACATGGGTGATCGTATTAAGTAACTTGAAGTACAACTATGTATACATGTTTATATAAAGTATATATCCTTCTGGATCATCCCAATTCCTCTCAAACCTTCAGTGTAAACTTCGTTCAATGTTTGAATTAATGAAAAACAAAGGAAACATCGGTCATGATTAAGAACCGAGGGGCTGCCATTGTTGTTTTCTTAATTAAAAAGATCAAGCTGTTTTGTTGACGGTCCAAAACGATCCACGTGCTCCCTTGTGTTTACACTCCGACGTGCCTACGTCACGCAGAACCCCACCCCAAAGCGAGTGTGGCTGACAGCATGTACCAGAGTACAGACTCTGCTTCAGCTAAAGGGCAAGGACACTGCCAGCCCTGGAACTTAACCAATTGCAGAACAAAATCCCAATAGAATGGAGATTGCTGATCAAGGTATTTCATATAACGACGCGTACAGCCTATGGCGGTCTGCCTTTAAAAATGTAACATATGGCTAAGTGGATTATATTTTAAGGTAGCAAGCTGGCTAACTTTGTGGTTCACTAGGAGAACATATGGTACTTACATCAAAGTCAATTCACGAGATCGACGGCATCATTCAATGATTCCTTTAATATCTACAGATTCGTTCGCATTAGATGGCTTGCTAAAGTAAGACGGAAATAACGACGTTATAGTGCATAGTCATTAATAAATAATAGCTCTTTAGTACAGATGAGTAGGCCTAACCATCTGCATGCGACAACCTACATCCGCTAAAAGTAAGTCATTTTCAAGAAGTTACAAGATAATGCTATGTTTGTTCTTTTAACTTACGGTAAAATACGAGTGTCGTGGTTAGGGCTATTCCATTGTAGTTCATGTTTTCTTAGATAGTCATAGATAGGAGGAGGAGAATACCTGAGAGAAGAATTTGTGCTTTATGCACGACTAAAGCTAAGCATTGGGGATGGGTTCGGCAAAAATGATATGTGGTGTGTAATCGGTCACTTCAAGATTGCAGTCAAACGTGATTTTAGTTTCCATAGAACTTGCATATACTTGCCACCCCGCCAGCCTGAGCCTACCATATGTTCTCTATGCTCCTCTACACCTGCTTGGCTTCCCACTCCCCATCTCTACTGGTTGTCATCCCCACCCCACCCCACCTAAATCCTTCCCCTTATCAACTAATGCAACTATAATGCTAATGCTAGCCTATCACAGTTAGGCTAGTCTAAAATAAGTTGTTTTTTTGTTGTTTTTTGTGCGTGTTTCTCTTGCATTCAACTCGTTTTGCACCGATCTTGTGAGGCAGGCTTTATGATAAACACGAGGGAGAATTTGACGAAGTTGTCAAAAGTTATTAATTTGCAACAACAACAACTTTGTGTTGGTCATGAAATGAACAAGTGACATTAACAATTTAAATTCATGAAATATAATGAGTTGTTTTCAGCATTGCCCTTCCTTTGCATTAACCTTTGCAGTTTGTTTGGACAAATAGGTTAACCATGGTGTGTTGTGTTATTACTTGTTTGTATAGCAATATCAATCAAGTTCACATTTTACCACAAACAATTAATGCATGCTGTGTGTGTCAACCGTTCTTTCTCATCACTATTTTAATTAAGAATTAATTTCAGTTACCCACTTCTAATATAGAGCCTACAGACAACACAACTTCTGGCACATTCCACTCTAGATATTTCTTTCAACATTGTACTATGTTAGTTATGTTTTACTAAGAAGAGGTTTTAAATCATTGTAGCTTTCAGATTAACACATTTTAGTTGTTCAGAAAGAAATGCACAAAGATACACTTAAGACTACATTTGCGCTGAGCAAATGCTATTTGAGTCTATAGAGTCAACAAAGGAGTAATAGTACTTAGCCATATATTATTATTTTCAGTACTAGTCTGCGTAGCTTTAGTCAAACATATTTGTATTATTGGCCTTGTTCATTTTATTTTACCTCAGTTGGATTTTGCTGATACCTTTTATACATCATGTGGTCACGTTCATTCATTCATCCTCATTAGTCTTTGGTCGAGGTCCACTCCTCATAAATCAAGCAGATCTTTACAAGTCATCCTGTTATTCTCAGAGATTTATCAAATTATGCTGATCAACGCTACTGGATGGCCTGAGTTTGTCTTATTCGATTTTGAGCTTGCACTGATGCCACACAACAACATGCTGAGGCCCTCGTGAGCCTAGTGACAGGTCCATGTGTCAATACCTGGCTTTAGCTTGAAGGAACATCCAGAGCACATCTGTTGAATGTGAACTCTGGATACATGCAGGTATGGCATGCGTAGTGAAAGTGTATATGAAGGTTTGCACTTTTGTGTGGTGGTGATGTTGGGCATTGGGTGTTTTTTAAATGATAAGGTTGTCAAGTTAGTTGTACTGTTGTCTGTGAGGACATGGGATTAGTAGTGTGAAGCTGAATGTAAATAAATGTCATGCCAGTTCCTTCTCTTTCATTTAGCCCCATCGTTATATCGTTATATGGCTTCTATTCCACAAACAAATTTCACGTAGAGGTGTGTTATGAAGACGTGATGGTTTGGTCCTCTTATCACAGAATGTAATGACCCATTGGATACAATCATCAGCCAAATGACTACATTCTGAATGGATATTGATATTCTATTGCATAGTATGACACCATAAGATGTTCAAGTTAAAGTCCCAAAGCAGGCCAGGATGCAGCCTGAGGCCAAAGGTGATCCAGAGGTTCTGGGCAAGTCTGTGGACAGAATGGGGGGTTGTGTGTTTTAACCCAGAGGCCTTTGTTACCAATGGATGCTGCCCCCGTCTTCACTGTTTACCACCTGGACCAGAACTTGGGCTTTAGGACGACTTTGGTTGCATTTCTTTATTGAAACTTTTTCAGAGTTATTTCAGATTCACTTAACAATAACAGGGTCATACAGCCAATACAATGAAATATTAACACACTCTAGCCTAGTTAACAGTCGCTTGAACGTTGATGCAGAAAGGCCATCTTTGAAAGTTGTGGAGAAAAATCGAGGTAGTAGGTTCAGCTTTGGTATTTCATTATGTTATTTCCTGCTATTTCATGTCCTGAGTCTACAGATCCCATCTCATCCTTTGCCTGAACATTCTTCTTTCTGCTCAACATTAAGAGCCAGGGAATGTGAAGGGAGAATATTTCTGCATGTCTGCGGTAGACACAGTCATCCCATGTCCCATGATTCTCGTTTCAAGAACCATCATGTGATGCGGTGCGCCATTAATAAGGAAGTAATTGATGCAATACTGTGCCTCGTTATCCACTTAGTAGGGGAAAAACATGTCTTGTTTGTTTCCTGTTACAGTCTGGTTGGATAGGGTGCAGAGGGGGTTGGTTTTCTTGGATTTTGAGATTGGCAAGCAATATATATATATTTTTCCATCTTTATTGGCCAGGGGGTCTGTTGGGATTTTCAGAAAGAAATTAGTTCAAAAGGGAATCTTTGAATTCATCATTATCATTTTGACTTTATGGTGCCGAAATAATGTCGTAAACTCCCCTTTTCTATCCATGATATTAATAATTTGTCCAATAGATCTTTTTGATAATCAAATGGCATCTTTCTTTTTCACCTGTGTTGGGTGATAGACCACTTATATGTAATAAGTGTGTTGTCCATAAATGCATAAATTTATATTGTCCATAAATGCATTCTTGCAAAGACCAACGGCAAAAGCAATCCAAACCTTTAGGCCACCGCCTACAGGACACTGCAGGCTTTCACCCCTCCTTGCTATTGCTCTATCAAAGACCTGCGTGTGTGTCTATGTGACTGATCTGTGCTAATAACAGATCATGTCTACGTTCGAGTGCCCTCATTGGTTGCTTTGATACGTTCTCTCCGCGATGGGAGTGCATGTCACTTCCTATGTCTTGCCGCTACAATGGAGAGCCCCACTCACTACTGTGCCACGGAGCAGGTCTGGCTGGACTGGAAGGCCTATCCCTAACTCGCCCCCATAGCTTGCGTGTCTCATGTCGTTGCCATACATCTGTTTGTAAAAAGGTAATTATTTTCACATTAAGTCACAGGGAACATGCAAAACCACGATGGCACAAGTTACTCCTTCTAATAACATTTTCAATGGTGACCTGGTCTCCTCTGGTAATCAGGAACACTGCTACTTATTCTCCCATTAGAGTTCATCTTAGATTCCAGACTGACAGCAGTTGCTTTATCACGATCTTGTCAGTTTTGAGGTGCTGCCTAATGTACGGATGGAAGAAAACAGGACATGAGTGAGTTTTCGCAGTGTAGCATCCACACATATACACACAGATAGCCTTGCTTTTCAGCAGCCTAGTCTGACATTATCCAAAGAGCACTTCAGGCAGAATGGAAAAAAGGCATTGGTGCTTTTTATGTGTGCCCTGGCTGAACACACTCACTCACTCACTCATTCTCTCTGCTCCTCACTCACTCACCCATTCTCTCTCTCTCACTCATTCACACATCCTCAATCATTCTCACACTCTCACACACACAACACACACACACACACACACACACACACACACACACACACACACACACACACACACACACACACACACACACACACACACACACACACACTCACTCCCTCTTCAATGTATTGGACTGAGGCATTTCTGCTGCTCTGGGCTGGACAGGCCTCGCTGGATTAGCGCCAGTGCTGTAATCTGGGACACTGCAGATTACATCGCTTTTCATCTGCGACCCACCCCACCGCCCACGTGTCACGTGACCGGCTCTCACTAATGGAACCTTTTCATTTGTTGTTCCTCCTCCATTCAATTGTATGACAAGAGGCTGGGAGAGTGAGAGAGCATGACTGAAAAGAGATATGCACCCAGGAGGAGTGTGACTGGGAGCAGGTGATTGCCACGTTGTAGAGCTACAGTGAGCGTTGCTACTGCTGTTGCTACTGGTCGATAGAGATGGACTGGTACAGATTGGTGACGTGAAGGGCAGCGCGATTGTTCCCATCCAACCTTTGGGATTACAGCGGAGAGGCGAGGCGGCACGTGTGTGTGTGTGTGTGTGTGTGTGTGTGTGTGTGTGTGTGTGTGTGTGTGTGTGTGTGTGTGTGTGTGTGTGTGTGTGTGTGTGTGTGTGTGTGTGTGTGTGTGTGTGTGTGTGTGTTACAACCATTTGAGTGTGTTTGTGTTTGAGGGAGTGCGTTACAGCAGGAGCTGGCGGCATTAGGTAACTCAATCACACCCGGAAAAGGAGAGAAAACTCTCACATGCGTCTTGCCTGGGCTTTTATGGAGTATCCTACTGCTGTGTAGGCGGACGCACAGAAGGAGGCTCGGAGGGCTGCAGAAACCCACACAGACATGCTCACGCACACCGATCGAAACACCTTTTAACGCATGCAACACGTTTGGCTTCACTAAGACACACAACGTCTTAACATTGTAGTCCTAAACATACCACAGGCAAATGCGCACACATACAAGCGCACACACATGCAACCACTCACTAGTGACTGCTCTCAGGCACTGTCACATGAGGGCACTTAGCGCGTTAGCTTTCTCTGCGGCGCAAGGAGCGTTAGCGGGGGTAGGTAGGTAGTGGACCGAGGAGCTACAGCCGTGTCTCTCCAGCGCGCGGCTCTGTACCTGGGGAGCGGAGGGCACATGGAGCCCCTGGAGGACTACCACTCCCCGTTCAACTTTGAGCAGGGCGTCAACGCCAGCTACATGTACCTGTCTCCTGAGTACGGAGACACTCCGCCCGGCTCCCCAGCCAGCCGCACCAGAGGTATTCCACAAGGAGTGCTGTGTGTGTGTGTGTGTGTGTGTGTGTGTGTGTGTGTGTGTGTGTGTGTGTGTGTGTGTGTGTGTGTGTGTGTGTGTGTGTGTGTGTGTGTGTGTGTGTGTGTGTGTGTGTGTGTGTGTGTGAGTGATGGGAGGAGGAGGAAGTAAGGGTTTTAAGATTGATGTGGACTCAGTGTGTTTGCTTTGCGTCAATGTGATATGAATCTAGATTTTGCATTTGTTCTGGGATTTTATGTGAATTACTTTTTTCTTTTGTATGCCGTTGATCATTTTAAATGATGATATAACTTTTGTTCATACCTCCCTTCACAATAATACAATCATTTACCTCATGTCAATAACATCCACAACATTGGATGTGTTGCTTGTATTTAATGTGACTATTGAATCACAATAAAGTCAGAATGTAATGATGGCGTTAGCTTGGGTTTAAGCATCCACACCGTGATTAAGTGGCCTAGCGGATCTTAACGTAACTGATCATTGTACTACTCGAATAGGGCAACATTGAGATGAATATAACCAATGTAAAGTCCTTTGTCCAATTTGGTGATTCTACCATCTACCAACCACCAGCACTACTTACTATATGATAACATTAACAACGTCATATTTCAACACATGTAAAGGGCTGCAATTAAAATGAATAAATTGGTAAAGTAAATAAGCATAAACAAATCAGCAAAAACCTAAACTTAATATATGTATAATTATGTGTGTAGGCATTTACTTATTGTACTAATTGCTCACTTTTTAAAGGAATCTGATTTTCTGTGAGTATATCCTTTTGGGGGGCGTGTGTCCCTGTGAGGGACGACGGACTGCGTGATGTTAGTCCCACACCCAGACGTCGCCATATCTCGCCCGTCAAGAGAAAGCTGTGCATATTTAAACTTATGCATACACTCAATAGAGCTGGGAATGAATGGTACAATCCACAGCCCAGTGGTGCTGTCTGAAAACTGAAACACCTGACGTAAAGCAGAGCGCAGCAAGGGCCGTAACGAGGAGCATAACGAGGGGCGTAATGAGGGCCGTAACGAGGGCCGTAACGAGGGGCATAACGAGGGCCGTAACGAGGGGCGTAACAAGAGGCGTAACGAGGATAATAACGAGGGGCGTAACGAGGGCTGTAACAAGGGGCATAACGAGGGCCGTAACAAGGGGCATAACGAGGGACGTAACGAGGGGCATAACGAGGAGAATAACGAGGGGCATAACGAGGGCCGTAACAAGGGTCATAACCGGGACGTAATGGGGGCGTAACAAGGGGCATAACGAGGGACGTAACGGGGGCGTAGCAAGGGACGTAACGAGGGAAGTAATGAGGGCCGTAAACAGGGGCGTAACAAGGGCCATAACGGGGGCGTAACGAGGGCCGTAACAAGGGGCGTAACTGAATGTAATTGAAGGGCGATCCCTGGTCAGTTTCCAGCCGTTAACATTGCTATTCCTGCCGTGTCCTGGACCTCCAATCTGCCTTTCGCTTCCTGCCTCATTGCGGAACGCTTATTCCAGACTTTGTGGGCTTTAAGGACATAAGTGTAGTAGGCCTACATAAACTCGAATCACACCAGGCAGAGATTACGCACACAGCTACCCCCGCTGGAGAAAATTATTCTCTGTACTCGTTTCTCTGTAGTGCATTTTCACGGTACTTCTGAATTGAATGGTACTGCATTTGTTCTATAAACTGAAACGCATCACTCACAAGGAGGGATTTAATTTGTTATCAGTAAAACGCTACATTCTCTTTGTCAAAGGGGGTTTTGTCTAGCCTGACATTGCAGGATTTTTGATTTCAAAAGTGCGTTATCAACAGCGGCCGACCAAAACGCTTCTGAACGCAATTGGATAGACCGACAACCAATCAGAGCAACCAGACGTGGATTGGATAGACCGACAACCAATCAGAGCAACCAGACGTGGATTGGATAGACCGACAACCAATCAGAGCAACCAGACGTGGATTGGATAGACCGACAACCAATCAGAGCAACCAGACGTGGATTGGATAGGCCGACAACCAATCAGAGCAACCAGACGTGGATTGGATAGACCGACAGCCAATCAGAGCAACCAGACGTGTGACACGCTAACATTATCAGCTAACATTAGATGAGCAGTTGTGGTTGGCCCGACCCAGGCCAGGTGCTGGAACTCTGCTTGAATGGGGTCGGGGTCAGACGCAGACGACACAAGGTCACAGATTTGTCTGGTTCCCAGCTCTAGGAAACCCTGTACATTTTCATAAATAACGTGTTTAAAGGTATAGAAGAAAAGTTCTTGAGAGGGCGTTTTTAACAAAGATTTGGACTCTCTTTCTTTTTACGCACGCCTATGCTGCAGAAGTATTGCACACTCTCACGGCCTCAATCGACTCGTAAAAGACAATCTTGAGAGAAGCATTTGACTTCCACTGGTTGGAAAGTTTTAGAACTGTTTCAGAACTCAACAATTGAATTCACGATCTTAGAGAACATACACAATATGCTGAAAGCACATGTTACTCAATGTTATATAACCTCTGACAGTAAAGATAATAAGGTTGCCAAACAACCTGCAAATAGTAAATATTTACAGTTGCAGGTGTGACTACAGGTTCTTGTAGTTGCTAGAAATTATGCAAAATAACGTGTGGTCAAAACCTGTAATTTCGTTAATATATATGATTAGTCATTTTGCCCTCAGGATTATTATGAATTTATAATTTATTATTCAGTATCCATTTAAGCTTTTCAATTGTGAAAACTACTTAAAGAACTATCTTTGTAGGTAATTATTGAATCATATTGTTGGCTGTTGCCGGTTCGATGGGTAGGACAGCTGTTGAAAGCCAGTTTTAAAAAAACAAATATATCGTACACATGGTGTCAATTATAGCGACATGTCTTATGGCAGTCTTTTTGTGTGCCTCCCTCCACAAATTAAATATGCAGATATGTAAAGTGTGAGTGGTGTTATTTGTTATTTATATTGATTAAAGTTTTTGTGTCCAGTAGAAGCTGATTATTCTAATTAAGCCATGGTTAAAGTAAATTTCGCAACTTCAGTTTGGTACAAAGTTGCATATAACCTGTCCCGCTTCTTGCTTTGATGTTTTTCTTGCAGATATTTACAACTGCATTGTGAAGCTGAGGTTTAATTGTCTAATTGTATTGGGTGCGTTTGTTTTACTGCATATTTGTAAATCTAACATTTGAACTCTCTGGATTATCGTTTTATCTTTTTGATTTCAATCAACATTAGTAGTTTGATTATATTAGTTTTGTTATTAGTTTTTGTTATCATGTGGGCAGGATGGTGTTTTAGTGGCTAGGGTGTTTGACTCCCAGCAAAAAGGGTACTGTGTTTGACACTTATGTGCCAGACAATACCATGCATCGCAATATCTGAGGGGTGCCTCTCACTTTGAACAGCTTCCAATTCAACAAACGCACATTTTCAACTCGGGTGGGGCGTTTACCGTTTTTCAGTCAATCAATTTTTAAATGTAAGCTAAATGACATGTAACTCTTGGAACAGCTGGTCAGATCTGAGTTCTTAATGTGTGCTGAAGGATGCCTGTGTTCAAACAGTATGTGTGCAAACATGATCAACCTCTAAGTTAACTCTGTGGCCCCGCCCTGTAGGCCGAGGAGTCAAACGTCTCTCTCTCTCTCTCGGTCTCTCTCCTGCCGTAGCACAGGATCTCTCCATCTAGAGAGTTCTCTGTAGTTGTCATGCTCACACTTCATCTTAGGGCTACAGCCCTGCACGTTCAAGATGTGTGTGTGCGTGTGTGTGTGTGTGTGTGTGTGTGTGTGTGTGTGTGTGTGTGTGTGTGTGTGTGTGTGTGTGTGTGTGTGTGTGTGTGTGTGTGTGTGTGTGTGTGTGTGTGTGTGTGTGTGTGTGTGTGTGTGTGTGTGTGTGTGTGTGTGTGTGTGTGTGTGTGTGTGTGTGTGTGTGTGCGTGTGTGTAGTTTGGATAATGCATATTAGTCAAATTTAACTAGTGGGCTATCACTAATGCTGCGTTTTGATTGGCTGAACTACTCGTAAAATAAGATAAGATAGTCCTTTATTAATCCCTCTTGGGAGAAATTCACAGGTGACCAGCAGTACAGTGGGAAAAGAGAAGTGCGAAAAAACTATATACACAATAAATGTACTAATTTGAAATGAAATTATAGTACAAAACTATTTGAATAAGATAAAATAAAGATAAAAATAAACATACTATATACATGTAACTGTCCGTTTGTAGGTGACCTGTGTGTGAAGTAAAAGTGTGAAGTAGTTGGCTATAAATTATAGCCTACTAGTAGCGAAAAACGCTGGGTTTGTGTAAACAAAAACAATGGGGGGCTGCCTTCGCGTTTTGATGAAGTTTTCTGACGATTTTACAAAGATCATTATTAGATAAATCAGTTCTCAAATGCAACAAAGATGTTTTTTAATGCCCTGCTAGAGTTGAATTTTACTTAAACAATTATTAGGACTCGTGGCACCCTTCAAACCCAATCCCTGCTCTGAGTGGTCTTTAGCGCTACAACTCAGCCTTTTCCCCTTTCCTTTCCCTGCTCCTGCATCCTCCCATTCACCATAGCGGCGCCCACATGGGCCTCTGGTCCTAAAGTGAAGTACAAGACAGTAGAAATGTGACGGTATGAAATAAGTATGGCATGTGTATTTATCTATATGGATCGACATCCCCACGGCTGTCTTTCTTATACCCAAATGCTCCCACTGCCAGCTCGGTCTCTCTGTCACAGTCTAGCTCCCATGATGGAGCCCCCCGTGTTCTCTCCCCAGTCCGTGGACCTCCAGGTCAGCAGATGCTCTCGGACCACCAGCCAGAGGTGGGGGAGGACGCCGTCTCCTCCATGGGCCCCGCCCCCCCCGCCCTGGTCCCCAGCCTGTCCCCGGAGGAGCAAGAGGTGCTCCAAGGAGAGCTGGCCAAGGTGGGTAGTCCGGGGTGGGGGGGTGGCAGTCAGGAGTGGTGGGGGTCAGAGGTCAGGGGTCAGGGGTCAGGAGAGGTAAGGGTCAGGGGTCAGGGGTGGCAGTGATGCGAGGGGACAGGGGCGGTCATAGGTCTCAGTTCTTCTCGCGGGGTCTGCAGTATCGGACATTTTATGGTCGTCCTCCATGATAATACATATGCTCGGGATGTGAAGGGACGTTGTTGTTCCTTGGTTTGTATGTTGTCCCCCTGACATTAAGTTAGTCAACGTTGGCTTGGGCGTGGTCATGCAACGAGTTCTGGTTCTACAAACCTTTGAGCCGTTCCTCCGGCGTGGCTCAGCACAGGCAACGTCCACATTATGCCTGCCATGCTTCCAGGTGAGGACGAGATCCTGACTCTGTCCAGGTCCTGACCGCTTAAGAGAAGGAGCTGGCGGAGATCAAGAAGAAGCTGGGCATCACGCCTCTCAACGAGCTCAAGCAGAACTTCTCGCGGAGCATGGCAGGAAGTCACCACTTCTAACGCGTTGCGTAGCCTCACTCACTGTTGGTCGCGCTGGGGCCCAAGCGCCTCAGGTCTATCCCATTTTCTACCCCTTACCCCTTCAAAACAAGGGGGAGGGGTAGAAGAAGGGTAAGGGGTAGAAATGGGATTGGGGGCCTTAGTGTTGATGTCCTTGGCACATAGATTACTAACAACTGTGGCCGTTGCAGAGTGAGGCCAAGAACAATGGATTGTCACGGATAGAACAACGTGCTATAGAAAATGAGACAATGAGACCATAATACTACAAATGTATTTAATGACAAGAAATAACATTGACTTAGTTTGTCCCCGAAACTATACTGTTTCAAAGTAAAATAGCATCCCCTGCAATCGTTCTGCTAACCTATCTCTATATAAAGACACTTCAGTTCTTTATGCACTTAAAATTGAGGGAACATTATCCTTTTCTGATTTAATCTTAGCAGCAGCTACCTGGTCCATGTAAGGGCAGAGAAGGCTTTGTTGTGGTTTTACTCCTCGAAAGGCTGACATTCTACTGGAAAGGGTTTTTGTTTGGCATTGAACCTTTGGCTTCTGAGAGGAAATTGTTTGCCGGATATGAGAAGAAGGATCAGCATGTCGGCCCTTAGGTCCCGAGGCCATCTCTCTTATCTTTTTTGTCCTATGTGGACAATATAATCTCACACACACGCACACACATACACATTCTCTACTCTTTCTGTCTTCTCAAACCGTTCTTGCAGAGAAGCCGGAAAGGCACTGGGCTTCGATCCCCCATATCCGCATCCTTGAGCACCCGCCCCACCCATCTGCTCCATATGCACCGCTATCTGAGGTGTGATGAACGACCATATACCCAACGCAACTCCTGCTGCCCTCTGCCTCCTCCCTGCAGCTACCCGGCGGACGTACCGATCCTTCTCGCTGGCCGGTCTGAAGGCCTTCCGCTGCCTCTCTACATGGGCTCCGCATCAGGCCGCAAGCTTGGAGGACGTCAGAGGTGTCGTCAAGAAGAGTCTCGGCAGCACAGACCGCCGGCCAACGAGACGACCACCACCGTTGGGGGGGGGGGTTTAGCGTTCGCATTAACTGCGGTCTAAACTGCGCCAACAAAGGACAACATTTAGAAAGGGAAAATAAAACACAGGGAGGCTATTTTATGTACTCTGTGTGTTTCATACTGATTGATATTATGATTAAATGGAACTGCCTTGTACAGATATTTATTTTTGATACATTTTTATGATTACTACAATCTGGGTAGAGTGCAATTCTGAAGCAGGTCAACGTTGAATCCCCCTTGAAACAGAGATGGCCCATCAGAGGGGTAAGCCTTCTGATGAACGATGGGAGAACACGTCCTGATGGGAGTGTTTAGAGGAGGGAGCTGCACTTCAAACCCTTCCAGGAGTTGCACAACCCCGCTTCCACGTGACACCCATTTATTGTGCAAGCGCATGCATACACTATGCATCTACTCCACTCAGAGGCTGGATGTAATCAACAGAGTACATCAACCACGCCTGGATGGCGTATAGGGGTTGCAACAGCGTTCATCTTGACTGTTCTGCTGAAGCTTATCTCAGTGATCTCTCCCTCTCCGATTCTAATCTCTCTCCTCCCCAGTCCACGAGGTTATGGGGGGCTTCTGATAAGATTATCAGACCCCTCCCCACCCACACACCCTACGCATTAGCTGGAAGTATGTAGGTTGGGGAGGGGTTAAAGTCGTGTGTGTGTGTGTGTGTGTGTGTGTGTGTGTGTGTGTGTGTTGTGGCCCAGGATTGTGAGTGTGTTGGTGATTGTGTGTGTGGTTCGTGTGGTGTGGTGTGTGTGTGTTGTGTGTGTGTACAGTATTTGCTACGCTGCACTATGACTTAGCTAATGTTCGATATCGCTTGTTTTACACATACGCTCTGTCGGATGTATTCGCTCTTTACAGCATTCAGCTAGCATGCATGTGATGAGGTAAGCTACCACACGAGTCTAGCTGGCCTGCGCATAGATACACAGACTATAGAAAGATTCTTGTCTTTTGTCCGGTTTTTCATTCCTTGGTTTTAAATGTGAGTGTTATTTTATTTATTTATGTACTTGATTCAGTTGTGTTTATTTTTTTTACTAATAGCCACAGTAGTGGACAAAAGATGTCCTTACGATTACTTGATATATGCAGTATAGAGAGCATAACCACACAGTGTATCTGGTGGAACAAGATCCTTAAAGGCACTTTTGGTTTCGCAATGAGGAAGTGTAAGTGATTGGCTTGGTAGCTTGAGAGCTTCTTCTTCTGAGAGGCCTGAAGAGGGTACGGAAGGGACACTAATATCTCACCACACGGTAGAACAGATGGAACCGGTCATATAGAAGACCCTTAATTGTGATTCATGTAATAATCTGACCTATTACTCTGGATATCATATCTCAATGGGATGTGACTG